>CM060947.1:229713460-230313460 GCA_030765055.1 Mantis religiosa | reverse complement strand
ATAGCAGCAAAAGGTTGAATTGCTTATCCTTACCCATTATGTTTTGGCAACTGAGTGAGAGAGAAATGCTTTCACAATGCTGAATATAATCACATCGAAGCATGCCATTGTAAAATACAGTAGACTTTAGGAGGGAGAAATTATCAAAATATGTGTGTATTATTTTTCTCCCTCTTCTTAAGGATTTGTTTTTATAAACTGTTGGTACACCTATATAGTTGGTACAACTATGTTAGTGTTACATTACAAGAGAAATCAGTTTCTCTAGTAAACCTTTGTTTTTCTTCATGAAAGCATGAAAAATGTGGTTATTTTATTGAGCTTTGCAGTTTAAACATTTGTTTAATTTTTCTTACACTTTTGTGGATTGTCTTTAACCTATGCAAAGTTACAGATTTGCATTACTGTCAACATTCATTTAGGAGTGTATAATAAAGGTAATTGCTTTCTAAGATAACAGTTTGCCATCGCTAAATGCACACTGTAGGTTGAATGACAGAAATTCTAAAAATAAAGATTTACATACTGAAAAATATTCTGAAAAGATGAGATTGAAATCAAAGGCTTAAAGAAAATTAAAATTTTTCTATTGTGGTTTTTATTGAAAAATTAAGTTAAAATCAAAAGTAGTGTGAAATATTTTATAGTGCTGTAGGAGCAACACTTTGCATGAGCTTCATTTTTGTTTTGCTTTGTTCTTTTTCATGAAATGCCTCAGTTTTACTTTTAGAATGTTTAAAGTTGAACTTACCGTTTAAATGTCCACATCTTTGTGGAAAATTTATTTATAATGCTTCGGAACTTCACGTAATTTACTTAATGAAAGCAGGGAGTTCTTGAGCACAGGTATCATTTCTCATTTCAGGAAATGTTCCACAAATGTTTGCCCCTGTGCCAAAGTCATTTTGAACTAAACCTGCACATGGGCAGAAAATCAACTGAGCATTTTTCCATTGTTTAAACTAACGCTGCTGTCAGATGTGCAAGAAGTGCTAAAAAGTAACATTTTGAAGACTTCTTATTCAGTTACACCGGTGTTGTACTTCAAACAAATGACGGTGTGGTTTAAAGTGGTGACTTAATGCAGTATCTAGAATAAACATGGCATAGACGTGTGTACGAAAGTAAGGACCGTGCCAATCTTTTACGCTTTGAAATAGTGTTTTCCAATTCAAGGAGAAAGAGTTTGATTTCCTCTTTCTACTTGTAGACATTGCAAGAAACCTGCTGTGAAGTTGAAGATTTACATTAGGTCTGCTGAAATATTTGTGCTGTGAGAAATAACATGTTTGATTCTAGAGCCTGTCGATTTTGCATGAACATTTCAAGTATCTGTAAAAGAATGCACATTGAGAGTGCAGTGCCTTGATTTCATCTAATTGATTTGTTGAAGTTTCCTAAAACTTCATTGACGAACTGATTTTGAGTAAATGGTGGGGAAAAGAACACTGTCTTGTTTTGGTGTTGCTAATATCAAATGCCTAATTATCCTCAGTTTTGTTGCATAATGCTGATGTAAACAACCTGTACATCTCCAAAAGTGGCACTCGTAATTTAAGGACATTGTTGTGTTTTTGCTGAGTGATCCAGTCACAGTCATACCACTACTCACAACATCAGTTAGAAACATACAGTTTCTGTCATAAACAGAGGTGTCATGCAGATGTTCGCAGGAAGCGGAATGTGTACAAGCATTTGATGTTTTGGTGTGAGACGGTACACACATTTTTGTATAATCTACATTATGCATATCTTATTTATTCTCCTTCAGAATCTAATCATAAAGCGGTCTGCAAAATGAAGACAAAAATGCAGCTGCTTTTGAGGTGTTTGGGTGAATAAAATAAACTAACCTTTCCAACTTTCAGCAATATTGGTCATATTTTCATATCTGGATTGACAGTATGTACACAGAAAGTTTAATTAGATATGGTATTGGACAGTTTAGTAGAATGTAAGAATAATGATAAAGATCCCAATCAATTGTTTTATTAATAAAAGATAGATGAGATGACCTAACACACTCCTCACTCATTCACTTAAAATTTTGAGGACCTTTCTCACAGGTCAAACATAAAAGAAATGTTTGACATAGGTCAAACTAAAAGAAATATAAAAACTAGAGTCAAAGAGCGCTTTAGAAACATCAATGTGAAACAAGAAGATAAGTTAGCATAGCATTTCATTTTTGGAATGAAAATCATGACATTGATCCAAATCCAAAATTATTAAAAGGAGTGAGAAACCAGAATAAACTGACACATGGGAGAACACATTCATATGGAAAAATAAGAACCGGGTAATGAACTTTGAAATTCCACAAGTAGATAATTATCTTGCATTTGGGAGATCTACAATTCAAATCTTGCCAGAACTGTTCTGTTTGACGCTTTTTCTGAGTTTTTAAATAGCAAGGCGATACCCTAAGCTTAGGCTTGGAATACTACTTTTGTAAAATGTCTTTTCCAAATATTTCATTGCATGCATCATCAGTGTTCACATGTGATGTAGTGTCTAGTTGGGGCAGGCATCAAGCACTAATAAAGATCCTCTTCATTTAGAAATAATTCAAGGCAGACATGATATGAATCAGCCATTAGAGCTGCCTCAACCCCCTAGGTGGGAAGTACATTTTGACTTTCAGATTTGTTGAACTTTCATTATAATTAGTGAAGGTAACACTTTTGGTTTATGTGCAACTCCAAATTAGCTATTGTTTAAGAAAACCAATGGAAAAAACTAAAAAGAACAGCTAAACTAGCAGAAATAAACAAGAACAAATAACTACTTTATGCTGTTAATAAAGAAATGTTTCATATGACTAAAGAAATCAAAATTGTAATGGATCTGCAGTTAAAAGAACTCTTATCAAATGTTGACGTTGTCTAACCTACATTTTGTTGACTGAATTGGAATGCACTGAAAAAAATATTCTTAGCTACAAATAAATGATATCCCAATGCATAAAATTGACTTTCCCCATTCCTATTGATTTGCATTCTCTTTCTTGGGTATACTGAACTAAAATGTGATACGCTACTTTGTTTTCCTTTCCATTCTGGTTTCTGTTCTAGGTTATTTTGAACCAGCCCTGAATTTCATGACACGATTTAAATATAGAACAATTAAGCCAAGCTTTGTTGAAGTACTGATAGAATAGCAACTAATCATATTTTTTTATATTCTTTCTTTTCCCCAAGAAGTCCCATTTTACAAATGGAGTTTAAAAATTCATTTTGATATACTTCCTTTCTTAAGGCAGTTCTTTGATGAACTCTTAAAGAATGAGGTTTGCTTATAGAGATGCTGAAGTAGAATTTTCTGTTTACAAATGAATCAGTTTCCAAATTCTGTTCATTTTTAAATAGAATTTTAGGAAATTTTCATGTATATCCTCTATGATGCCATTTCTTGATTTCTTGATTAGGACACTATATGCCTAGTGGACCAGGTGCTCCTCTTTCCAATAATTTTGCACCAGCTAGTGCTGAAGAACATGACCACCATCCAAAAAGCAAGAGGCCCACCTTGTCACAATATGATAAAATCAGATACTTGGAATGTCTCCAAGGAATATAGGATATAATATGTTCAAAAACAAAAAATTTAATTTTTACTGTTTATTTTTCATTTATGGATTGCCTTAAGGTAACTTCCTGAATAAGATGCTGCTGTCTATAGGAATAAACAAATCCTCTTGGTTTCAAAGATTTTATAAACGCACCTTCCACTTGGAGTACGGAAGTTTCATCAAAATATAATCTTGGAACTTCAAAACTTGTGGTTTTGGCAACCTAATCAAGGCAATATTTGCAATGGTGGTATGACTGGATCACTTAGCAGGATTAGCACATTTTTATCTGAAAGCTATCAGTTAGCAAAGCCTTGCATGGCTTTGTACATAAACTGAAATCCTAGTCAAACTATTTTCTGTGAATAAAGTATAAATTCTGTATAACTTTGAAGTTTTAACTTCAGAATGAAATAGTACTTTAAAAAACTATGTAGAGGAATGATGATGAGCATGATTTTGTCATCTATGTATGAGTCATTCTTTTTATCACAGATCATGCATTTGTTATTTATATTTGCAGCTATAAAATGAAAGGATTGTATTCAACTGTTAGTGCTTAGTTTTGCCTTTCCTTACTTACACACATACACAAACATGCATAGTTGTATTTACTAGGATTTAACTTAATGCTGTCTAATTAGCGGACACAATTATGTTACTGCTATTTGAAAATGGAAATAAAATCATTTAACATTTATTTATTTAACCATATTGTTTATTTGTGGTAAACTAGGCTACTCATTAATACTAAAATATCCTAAAGCCAACTGTAACTCTTATTTTACAGAATATCAGTTTTAGTGTTCTGTGTGTAAATTATACTTCCTGATTATGATAGATTATTTATCACTATTTAATATACATATTTTTTAAACTTATGTTACAGACTTAACCGTATTGCTGTTACACAGAAACACTTGTATACGAAACTGTTTGTTAAATAATTAAGTTGTAATGTTTATGGGAATGTAATTGATCAGGATGTGGTTGAGTTTCTTTTTTGGCAGTTACAAAGGAAAATTGCCAGAGAACATATGGTGCATTTAATCCACCTCTGCTCCAATGATGCAAGAGGATCATTGTTTAAAGGTTTTAGGACAGAGTTACCAACTTATCCGCCTTAAAGCTTTTCCTATACTGTAGCTTTGCATGTAGAACTATGCTTCTGTAGATTCCAGTATGCTGTAGAGAATGAAAAGACACCAAGTTCCAAGCATTTAACAACAAAATAAGACTTGAAATATGTAGAATTATATTGGTAAGTTAGAGTTTGACACTAAAAATTTATTAATGTTAGTTCCTCATGGTTTTTATTTAGATGCTCTCTACTCTTTTAACATTTTTGTTTTTATTGCATGAATCTTAAAGCTTTGTGCATGATGTTTTTTTTTTTAAATTATATTATTAAATGATCTATATACATATAGAGAGTATTGTTCGAAACTTAAGTAGGAACTATTTAAACCTCCCATTGTATACCAGTAAAAATAAGTTATTTTGAAACCATAAGTCTTTAAGTTGAAAGATTTAATTTTATTCAATTGACCTTTTTTGTAATTACACCAGGGTTTGAGATTGCCCTGTATATTGTACATAATATGAATTGCAGAAAGCAACAACTAGCTATCAGGCACTGCATCCTTCTTGCACTGTTTGAGAATTCGACACCTAAGTAGTGGCGTAATGTAGGGGCACTGCCTTATTCTTAAATTTAAATTATATCATTCATTTAGAGTGGCATGGACCAACAGAGAATAAGCGCTACTTGTGATGTAAATTATTATTAAGTCAACACTGTGGCTTCCGTATGAGAGTAAACCACTTTTAAAGGATTCCGCTTCTTTTAGATACTCCTGGAATAAATTACTACAGAAGTAAATGTCAAAGAGCACCTCATATAGTATGTTACTATGGAAGTAAATAAGAGTAAAATACTGCTTAGAATTTACTCTTGCAATTTGGATAGAGTAACTTGCATATTGATTGAGCTAGAATACTGTGGTGTGTACAAGAGGAAAATGTTTTAACAGGTTCATGTATTTTTATAGCAGCTAATTAAAGCGTTTCCATAGCTGTTAGTGATTTGTGTATTTGTATAAGCCAAGAGATATAAGTATTTAGTTTCTGTGGTAATATTTCCATGATATATGCTTTATTACTCAGGAAATAATATTGATTCACTCTTCTGCGAGTATATTAGCGCTCTTTATTAATGTAATTCTAAATTTAGTTTCTTTGGTAGTAAAAAAAGTGAGCTTGTAGCCCTTTGCTAATGGCCTAATTGTTTCTTTTCACGGTTAATTAATTTTTACTAATGAGATTCTGAACCTCTGGCAGTAGTACTTATGGGAACATTCGGATTATTATCCACTGAAATGTGTAAACTTAGGTCCAATTCACTTTCCAAATCACCATCATTTGCTACTTTTCCATTATCATAAACTTTATTCTGTTAAATCCTTGGGACATTGTCATATATCTAGAATAGTGCCAGTTTAATTTTCGTCTTCCCTTGTTTTCTTTTTCCAGCCTTTGCTTATGTCTTTCCAAAACTTTTAATCTGCTCTTCAGTACAGTCTCATTACTTGAAGCATTGAATTCCCTTTCACAACATTTCAGGTATTTTTCTTCTTATCTAGCATATTTACATATGTTTTTGTTTTATATTTCTAATTTATATGAAGTTTTGTTATCTCTTTATGACATATCTTTTGCTGATGTTTCCCGCATCACTCGTTTCCAGTTGCACATAATGATCACTTAAGTAAACCTGTTCAAATGCAAAAGTTCCATTAGTGATGAACTCTATTTCTATAATAGTAACTAAAAGTCTAAAGTAGTTGAGCTCTCTGACATTACTTCCAGAATAAATGACTCCATAGTAATCTACTTTCATACTATGGACTACTTAGTAATGTAACACACAAAATAATATATTACATTATGGTGCTCACAGCTATCAGTGAGTGTTTCTCACAGGTACCACAAGTCATACTGGTAGCTTCTAAACCAACAGTTCATATATCATTAAGAGCACATTTGTTGTAATATATCTTATTTGTAGGCTAAAGCAATTTAAATAACATACAGCAATATGGAGTAACTATACAAATATAGAAATATATTTTAAGAAATATATTCAGTAAATTGCCTTCATAGAAATACATTAAAAATAAAGGCTGGTTCACAGTACAGTGGGAATTCTTAATAAGTACAAAGTCAGTTATATGGGATGTCATTTGTTACTAACCATTTATATTTTTTCCACTTTCCTGTGTTTCAGTCAATGTAATGTAGATCAACTTTGATTAAGTAAACATTTTTTAAAGGTCATACCAGTACTAATACAGAATTATTTTTTGATAGCACATTGAATTCCGTTTGTATTAAGTGGCATTCATTTAAGTCTGTTCTATGCTATTTATGATTGTTTGTTGTCCTGGATTTTATTTTCCAGCCTCCACTTAAGTTTACAGCAGTTTTGAACATTTTATAGCATTAAGACACTCACAAAATGAAACCAATGTTGACTCTGGAAATTGGTATAGATAAGTTAATAGTTGGCCAAGTTATCTATTTCTGGCTTCTGGATCAGCTTCTCGTTAATTGTGATTGCACATGATCATGCCCTACCCATTCACAATTATTGTTAATGAGCCTTAATTCCTTGATATTGTCGCTGAAGCTTTGTTGAATCGCCACGATAAGCCAGTGCCCGGGCCTGTGCAAAAGAGACAGTGCCCAATCCATGCCCACATGTGTATGAATGCTTGGCGCTGGCCAAGGGAGAGACAGGCTGGGGAGAGGAGGAGATGGAGTGATGTCTGGATAATTCTTTTCCTTCCCTCGCTACCGTGAAAAATTGTGTTAGTTCGGGAACTTTGGAAAAACAGTGGTTCGGTTATAAATAAGAGAGAGGCGAGCTGAGCTGCTAGTCAGTCGCTTGTGGACAGTGAGAACTGATAATCATGTAGATTTGAAAGTGAATTCTTTTGTTTTTGACGTGTGCTGAAGTAAGGAGAGACCCTGAGAGACTGCATTGATGTATGTTACACAATCTTCCTGCTGCAAAGGATTATACAAAACCTCTTTTTACTTGAAATAAAGAGCAGTTTGAATTTCTGCAAACTAGACTTTTAATTCTACGAACCACAAAGTCAATATGAAATGTTATTATTTACAAATGTGTATATTTTCACATCCACTATTTAAAATAAAAAGCATTGATAGGAAATAACATTTGGCTCAACATTAACAAGATACAGTATTTTCAAATGAAATTTGGAAACATAAACCATTACTAATTACAACAGAATATGAAAGAGTTATGGGACATTGATAGTGAAACATAGACATAAGAAGGCATAGGAATTTTGAAGTTTTAAATTCAAGATAGGAAAAATTAAAGTGGAACTGCTAGTAGACCTCAGGAATATCACGAGTAATGCATGACCCTCCATCCCACATACATTCTTTTGACATTTGCTTTTGCATATTTCTTCCCTCCTTCCTTTATGGGCGTGCACTTTATGGTATATTGGATTTCTTCTCTTTCTCAGCCACGCGTAGTAAACTTAAAGTATAGGTGTATGACAAACCGTTATGTTTATATAACAAATATGACTGCAGTTCCTTTACATATGTTAATTGATCAATGAGCAAGGATCTACCTCAAAGTCTGAAGACTTCCTCTTTAGTACCAGGAGTGCCTGAGGCACAGTTAAGGTGCTCTTTCCATTATCCAAGACCTAGAATATAACTAGACCTCCTTTTTGGTTGGAAGTGGATATTCCTTTATGCACATCAACCCATTTGGGAAGATTACTGATTACCGTGGTAGGGTTGCTAGTGATCTAGCTCACCATGTTACTACTTGAAGGACTTTTTAGGCAGTCCTCAGCCCCGTCTGATGGCTGAACCACCCAGACGTACCCAGTTTCCTATAGTTGGAGGGAACCACTTCCCTATCGAGTTCAACATAATCTGAACAACTCCCTTTTGGGAGGGACTCGAATGTTTGGCCTGATGTACTTCTAATAACGTCAGAAGTACCACAAATGCTAGGGGTTTACAGCACCCGCACCACAGCAGCTGAAGGGTTCGGAATCCCTCCCCTACATATGTTAATGTTTACAAGTAATGATTTTGAGTAATAGTTACATAGAACGGATATTTTAGTAATTTAGCAACTGGACTTTACACTGCTGTACTTTAAAAATAATTATACCTTTGTTTCAGTTCAAATAACCACTAAAATCCATTTATTTCTGAATGGTTCCATAAATATGAAGCAGATTAGAAAAACAATGGTAAAAATAAATTCATAATTAACATTCTACAATGTTTAAGACATCGACATAAGAAATGGTGCTTTAAATTATAGTTAATTTTTATGAAGTATAAATTTTTATGAAGTATAAAGTCATTTATTTTAACTTGGAATTATCCTTATTTGTTATTAATAAATACATATTTATTTGTACTAAACATCTATACTAAAGAATATGACTAAGCATTCAGCCCAGGCTGTGAACTTGCCTATGTTCATGTCAGAAATGCCCTTATTATCTAAGAAATTTCTGTTTTAGCACCCCTTTATTTTCTGTTTATTTTATTTTAGTAACCAATTATATATTTTTTAATTTAGTTGGTAACAGTTACCTTCTTATCTGTACAAAAGAGTTTAATAAATGTTACCTTTCAGTCCAACTTAAAGCCATTTCTAATTTATAAACTTCTCCAAATCGCTGTCACTTTACATTATACCAGCTCATATCCATGCAATACTCTGTTTTTATTTAACTTCTATTAAGGCTAGTTCTCAATAACCAAAAAAGAAGTAAAACAGCATTTGATTGACAATATCCAAAGAATTAGATGATTAGGATGACATTATTATTATTATTATTATTATTATTATTATTATTATTATTATTATTATTATTATTATTATTATTATTATTATTATTATTATTATTATTATTATTATTATTATTATTATTATTATTATTATTATTATTATTATTATTATTATTATTATTATTATTATTATTATTATTATTATTATTATTATTATCATTATTATTATTATTAAAATGTCATCATTAGTCATATTGCTTGATGAATGAAAAGGTTAAATGATCTCAAAAACTATTTGTAGTTGGTTTATTGATACTCGTCACTTTTTTATATTGAGAGACTAGTTTCAAAGGCAATCGCCTCCATTTTCATTCTCTTTCCAACTGGCATCTGTTGTCTGCTCTCTCTCTCTGGTGGTGGAACTATGAACTTTTTTGTCAAATTATCTACTGGTGGGATTTCAAAGTTCATTATGTGATCCTTATTTTTCCATATGAATATGTTCTCCCATGTTGTCAATTTATTTTGGTTTATCACTCCTTTTAATAATTTTGGATTTGGATCAATCTCATGATTTTCATTCCAAAAATGAAATTTACTGCTGACTTATCTTCTTGTTTCAATCTGATGTTTCTAAAGTACTCTTTGACAAAAAAAAAAAGAATGAAAAAAGAAAAGAATAAGAATGTGTATCTATGACCATATTGATAATGAAGTGGAAATTCATTTTACACATTCAGACATTGCTTATTTGCAACGAACCAATGATATGCATAATTGGAGGAATTTAGTAATGGTGACATCAAAATTAATTGAAAAAACTATTTGTTGTCTGTTTTTAACACTTCGTCACTTATAGTTTTTGCAGTTAACCAACGATACATTTTCAGCACCTTCCATTACATCCAATGTAATTGATTTGCCAACATCAAAGTTAACAAAGTAAACATTTTCTAAATGAAGATCCATTAATGTTTCCTCTAGTTGTACTAGACATCACTTTATTCAATGCCTATATTAAACTTACTTGTTATTTGACTTCTATTGCATTTTATCTTTGGGTTCTTGCTGCTTTTTTAAAAGCATTATCTAAGTTGCATAGAAACCATATGAATCTCTCTAGAACCAATGCTCTTTTTTTAACCTTTCTGCTCTCATTTTCCCAGCATGTGACTAAAGAGTTCTTTCTGCTGTGGAGAGTCTAATGTGCCATCTCTGAGAGTAAGAAAGTTAAAATTTAACCAATTGTTACTCTCCATTTCTAGGGAAAGTTTCCCTTTAGTGAGAGCTCATAACTTTGCTTTTCTCATTCTGGTCTCTATTCTCAGGTGGTGTGAACCAGCCTTTACTACGATCATTAAACTGGCACTATATTTCTGAAACAAAGAAAGTAATTCATTGTTTAAGAAGTTAGATTATAGAGTACAAAATGAATTGTGTATATGTTATAAATTACAGTGATTAAAATTTTGGAGTAGAAACTTTACTCAATTTTATTTACCCATATTTTAAATTTGTGTAACTGTTACGCACACAAAATAGATGATGAAAATATGGTCACATTGCCAAACCGCCTAAATATGTTTTCAAGTAGTTACAAAAGCCATTAATGGCTGTATCTTACATTTTGCACAGATAAAGTCAGATGTGATGATGTACAGTGCGATGTCTTCAGTTTAGATAATGTGTTGAACTGGCTGCTTTTTGTAGTTTGCGTCCTCCAACAAGTCATATCGGACGATGAATGGATGGGTGAAATGATGCTCAAATGAGCCCAGGGTCCATAGAGCTTAGTTACCCAACATTCGTCTTTCAGGATAAGGGAAAAACCCAGAAGAAACCTTTTATATTTTTCTTATATTTATCATAACTTCACTTGGACATATTACCTGTTTAGTCCAAACTTTAATAAATAATGAAAGCTCAAATGCTTAAATTTGAAGTAAAGCTTTGAAAATTTTTTCTACATTAGCTGAAAAGTCAAATGTTTATGTCCAGGTCCTTCTTATTTCTTCAGTAAAGAAATTGTTAAAATTAAGAGGTACATATTACCTATTGGTAATATATATTGTATTACCTATTCATTATCAAAGTAATAGTTTGGAGTGAAGGGAAGGGAAGAGTGAGATACAAGACATTCTAATGTAGTGTCTTCATATGGTCACATGGTTAGCTTTACAAGGCTTCACTTGGCATCAGAAAGCCACTGGAATCAGAATTTTCATGGTACTTAAACTCAAGAGATAGGGTATAATTTCAATTATTATTATTATTATTATTATTATTATTATTATTATTATTATTATTATTATTATTATTATTATTATTATTAAATGCCATACTGCTCGAGTGGTTAGATTGCTTGACTCTAACCAAGATGGCCCGGGTTTGATCCCAGGTGACCGCAAAGTAAGATTTTGTGGTGGATAATATGGTCTGGTGGACAGTACATCCCTGGTTTCCTCCAGGTCCTTCAGTTTTCCCTGCTATCATTCCACCAGTTGCTCCATTCGTCTTTCCTATCATTTATTTCACCCTCGTACTATCATCCACTTCTCTCGTTTTTATCCCAGGCATTTGGACTGACCCCTGAACCGTGCTTCCCTTGTCCCAACTTTCTGAGCTCATGGAACCCGTACAACTAACACTGGGATCAGTGATGTAAGGGAGGAAAATAATGTTATTGTTCAAGATCTTCTCGAGAAACAAGCCAGGTGAGAAGAAGATTAGAAATCGTTGTTTCAGGAGCATACATCGCTCGCATCAGGATATTTTTAAGAAATGTTATAACCAGAAAATAGTTATAACACAAATATTTATATTTATTTTTTATTTTTTTGTGTTATATCAATGTTATAACATTTCTTAAACATATCCTGATGATCGGAGTGATGTACACTCCTGAAATGTCGATTTCTAATCATCTTTTCACCTGGCTTGTTTCCCAAGAAAATCTTTTAACATATTCGTTGCCAGGAACTACTTTATTGTTATTATTAATTATTATTATTAATTATTATTATTAATTATTATTAAGTATTATTAATTAATTATTGTTAATTATTACTGTTATACATGGAGAGAGGGGAAGAGGAGGGAACAGTGCAGTGCAGGCAGGCAAATCCCCTTTTAAGTTGGTCATTTTCTAAACTTGGCTCTGTGTTTACATGCAATAATGCATACAAGGGACTCCTAGAGTATAGGTAGTTTACATAAAGATTTGCCTGTATTATAGCATCTGTTATCAAAAATGCACTGTGATTACAAAATGAAATCACTGTGCAAAATGATGTGATGTGGCATGCTATCTTTAGCAGTAGTTACTATTACACCTGGCAGTAACAGAAACACATAAGGTTCACATTAGGCTATTTTCTTTCCACTTCACTTTCGTAACCCATTCATTAGTTACTTCCTTTAACCATTGTGTTTTTAACCATCCCTTTAGGAGAGAGGAGCTTTATCAGGCTTCAGTGGTTTACAAACAGACCACATCATTTGAATAAATCACAATAAATAGAGCAGATAAGTGAAGTGGCTCGTAGGAATGAACTGGTTTGACCCATCACTGGTCCATAAAGGTGATAGAAATCATTAAGGAGGAAGAGGCTATCAATCAGCATCTTTTCTGTGTTGCGTGTTTGTATTTTCTCTCTGAAATGCTGCATGGCCATGTGCAAGTCCTGTGCATGTCAAAAAAATTTATTCAGAAATCTTAGCATGCACAAATAAATAATACTCTTCTTTCCACAGTTGGTAGTCTTGTTTTTCATGTGGCACAGAATCAAAATAAATCATTAACAGTTGTTTAAAAGTAGTAAAAATGCTAATTACCAGCTATTCTAAATCATAGACTTAATGGTTGGTTGTTAGCGAAGAGGTTTATTTTTCTGCCTTTTTGGTTCTTATTTTCACTGCATTCTGTATTTTCTTTCTTTATTTTTTTTTTTCTATTTTCATTTAAATAGTAGATATAGAAACTTGGGAATATGGTTGAATTCTTTCTGTATATATAGTTTGTCTTTTTTAGCAGGACTTTAAGAATGACTGTCATATGAAGATCATTACTTTACTAGATCTCACTTATAAATTGTTCATCCTTCTCTCCTGGATGGAAGGGGTATAGCCATCATTGTCTTAGGAAGCAATTCAACATAGAGATGAATGAAAAACAATTCTATTTCACTTATGTCAGAGAAAGAATAAGTTTCATGCCCAATAAATGATGTAGTTCATATACACGAGTAGGGGAAAATCAATTGAAGAGTGCACTTTCACTTAGTAAGTAGAGCAAGTATTGCATTGTACTCAAAAATTTGATATCAAGATTTCAGCAGACATTACACATTTTGTGTGTGCTAAAAAAATTGAAGAAAAAGAATGAGAAAGAAAGGCATCCTAAGAAAAGGCTATTCATGTATTTTCTCAGTCATGCTAAGCGAACAATAATTCAAGTCATCACAAAGGGACTTGCTTTTAAAAGATTTGACTCACTTAAGCTTTATTTGTGTTTCCCTTGTAACTATATAAAATATGTAGTAAAGCCATTTCTGATTATAATTATCACAATTAGCAAGAAACAGTGAATAAGCTTTTGTAAGAATGTATTGTAGAACAGTGGGTAGAGTAAGTTTTGTGAATTTAACATTTAAAAAAACGTTCTCCCCCCTTTTCTGTCTCATTTTTTCTTAAGCACTTTTGCTGCCACAATTTAGCACTTAGTATTTTACACAAGCTATGATATTGCAATAGTGAGCTATATAACTGACCACCCACATCCCTCAGACTGTTATACCCACCTGTATGGCATTACATTTTTGTCCTTTGGGGATCGGGGTATTGATAATTCAAATTATTGTATCTATTTTATACATAAGAAGTAAGCAGTTAATTTTATTGCCCATTTAAATTAAACAGGTGTGTTTTGGTTTTAGCAGCTGTAATTAAACATATTGCTGAAAACACATGAAAAATCTGCGTTGTTAGTTAAAACATACTAGCAGTGTCAATATTTCCTGTAATGCAGTAAAATATTTGTGGGAGACAGATTGCATTTTAATCTGGCAGGCCTGGTTTTACCCATTAAGTATTGTTTCTTTTTCCACCTGGAAGGACAAGTCCTATTGCCAAACTTTTCCGCTTTTCAAAACATCAATGAAAGAGAAAATAAAAGCTTCATTCATGTACCCATGGAGATTATAGATTTTAAGATTTACATCTGTACCCTTTGCACATGTTTCATTGATGCACACCTAAATTATCTTCTTTTATTGCTAATAAATTAATTGAAGATACTTAATGTCAAGAACTTCTTTCTTAAAAGCACTTCTAACACATTTTCTAATGAAGCATGTTGTGAGAGAGAAGTATTTTACAAAAATACAAGTGATGGTCTAATAGTTTTGTATAAAACATAAGAGCAGCAGCTAATAGGATTTGGGTTAAATGTAGTGCTAGGAGGCAGTTTTGTCATTTATTTCAGTTAACTCGGTTGTTAAATTTGTGCCAAATGCTTGTTTACTGTGAAATGTTGGAATATACTTTTTTTTTTTTTAAATATGCTAAAGGATGCAAAACTAAAGTAGTTTTGTAAAGAATTATAGCTAATGCAATTGTAGTGCATTTTCACAACACATTTTAAGTCTAATGTAATACTACTTATAATGCTTTATACTGTATGATCTTTTAAAGTAGGAGATTATTAAAAATGTTGGACTCTTTAAATTTTGAATTAGTCTGCTAGTTTCTGCCACTATTGCGAACATGAGTGTAAACATGTCATTATCAATTATATATCATTGAAGGAATTTAGTAAAAGCGATGTCAAAATTAATTGAAAAAACCATCTGTAGTCGGTTTTTTTCAATGTCATTATCAACTTTTCTTGGTTGTTTTGCAAACCTCACTAATTCACACTACTTCTATTCACTGTCATGCCATAGGAAAAAAGGTTCTGCCGCCTCAAAGTACTTGCATAGCTTAATATAAATTCATGGCTATGGTTACAGGAATACCCAATTTGTCTCTTTTGAATCTGATTAACCACTACCCTTTAGCTCTAACAACTATATGATAAATGCAGTTATAATAACAATCCAGTAAATGCCACACTCACAAAGGAAACCAAGTTCACATAGACTAAAACAAATGCAACTGATGGCATATGTTCTACCTACAAGAAAATTGGCAAAATACCCCAAAATGCAATGTGGAAGTAGTCTATGATACATGCTAGTGGAAGACTTTCACCATTCCTTGAAGTCATCTTCAGCAGTGTGCCTAATTTATGTCCTGTTTTTTTGCATATACCAAAGTTGCAACAGAGTGCAATTTATTAATTTTAAAAAATCGGAATAGCCTATTTACTGCGGAAGTTAACAGCGTGATTCTTGTTAAAAGTGCCATGCTAATATGTATATGTTTATCTTTCCTTAACCCCATAAAATGTCAGAGCCAGAATACAGTCGTGGTGCAGCAGTAATCAATGTACTGCAAATTAAATTTGATTGTATTTTATATGTTTCCCAAACTGTACTCTGTGGAGCCCTATCAATGTGCTACACTGTGCCCCAGAGAAATAGTGCTCTCGGTGGTCTGCTAGCCTCCAGTTCCTGAGAGGTTGCAGTTTCAAACCCAGTAGAAGACAATGGATTTTTCTGGGTATAGAATTCCTTAGGATGTCTTCCTATGGCAGGGAGCTAAAGCACTGACTTGTCCTTATTGGATGTGACTTGTTAATTTACAAGTATAGTTACTTGCACTATAAATTCACAATTTGACGTGTCTTATATCATAGTACTCATGCACAATGTATGATTTACAAGATGAATAAATTATCTGTCTAAAAAGTCAATTTCAAGGGAAATAAACAAAATTGAACAATAAAAGCAGAAAGTAGAATCAGAGTGTAATAAATTATATATTACATTTAAAAATTTGGCATGTTAAATTTTCTGTCTTCTTTAATAGAGGGTACTTAACATCTGTATATGCCTCAGTTCTGAAGTCATGATACCTATAGCAACTGAAAACATTTTCGAAGGGAGTGAGTTAAGGGATGGATTGGATAAGCTGAAGACTAGTTGCTGCTTGTTGCATGGTGAAGGGTTTTTAAAGAAGTGAATGGATTGGGTGTCACTGTTACTAAATTTCTCCAAACTTGCATAAATGAATAGCATTTTCATTAGAACCTGCTCATGCCTTTCTGCTCTATTTACTTCCAAATGTGTAAGTGTGCTTTCAAGAGAGTGAGTCAAATTTTTAACTCCAAAATTGTTGTGGCTTGAGGTATTTGAACAGTGAATTTGGGCAAGGAGCATACCTGACAAATAGGCATTTCAAAGAATAATGAACAAATATTTATTTCTGTTCAACTAGATGTAATGATTAAATAGGATTGATCATCGTTGTATGATCTCGTTATTGCTGTGCCAGTCATGCAACATCGTGTAAATGATGAACATTTATATGGTCATTATTTGATGTCACATATTGTGATATTTGAGAACTAAATGAAATATAGGAGATTCAAAGCTTCAAAAAATATATTGAAATATTCTTCAATTAATATTCCTCCTCCTCCTCAACACTAAAGATATAAGAATTGATTTTAGAAAGGTCTCTTGAGTCACAAAGCTTGGGAATACTGACGTATATTGAAGTTCAAACACTTAATATTCCCGTAACATAACATTCAGATGGTGGCTGAATTCATTTCTCAATTTATAAGTAATAGTTTGTCACAGATTTCAAAACTGTTGAAGGTGAGTACAGCAAAGAAGAGAAAAGGAAACTGAAGAACAATTTGTGCTCTATGATCAACCATCTTGCACACAACCATACAAAGTGATTTGCGATGTTCTCTAAGCCATTTGGAAGGAAATGTTTACAGTGTCATTGCTTGTTATTCCCAGTAAACAGCGTCCCTGCTACAGTCAAATTTTCTCTCTTTCTTGGTGTTTATATCTGGTTACTTTGTAACTAATAGCTGCTGCTCATTTGCCTGTGAGCTCTGTTGAGTTGTGTATTGATCATCTTAGTTGGAAGGTTGTGGCTTAATATGGCACCACTTAAGTTCACATTACCCCAAAGGATTTATCCTATTGAGTTGTTTTGAAAGAGGATTTTTTAAAAAGTTGTTGACATTTTGCAATAAAATTCCTGGTGTTTCCAATCTGCTGAATTAAACCTGGTAAAGCTTGGAGAAATTTTATCAGTTCTGAATAAGTGTAAAATACTAATCCTGTTTATTTACTGAAGTAGAAGAAAGGTTAGAGCACTTCTCAGAAATTTCTCTGTGGCCTCACATCAGAACTACCTAGTATGTAAACCACAATTCTTAGAGCCACGAAAAGTCTGTTAAAGCCCAACAAAGTGATGATAATGCATGAACTGCAGGATAGAGAAGCGAGCCATACATATTTTTGTAATTGCGCATTACAAAGTGTTGCCAGTGGTATTTTGAATCCTACATTTATTATTTTCATTGATCAAGCATGGTATCATTCACATGCCCATACTGTATCACAAAACGATAGATTCCAGAGTGTTGAAAATCCTCATCTCATTCATGAAACTCCTTTATATAATGAAAAGGTGGGCTATCATTGCACAATGAATTATAGGCCCTAGAATTGTTTGATTTTACAATCTTGGTGAAAAATCAGGTGCATTATACACTCAACCCAGTCTTTGAACAGTTGGTCAATATCAATTGCTCATTTTCAGCAAGATTCAGCTGTTATTTAAGTTTGATTTATGAGTCACTATGTTTACACTCAAACTTCACTTATTTGCCGTTGTATAATTGGAAACGTTTTCAAGATCATTCGATCTCATCCTCAGCTGTTTGGTGACTAAATAAACCTTCCTCTTCTTCCACTACTACGGAGCTCCGATCACTCTGCCATCTGGTGTTAGGGGCACTAAATTTTAATACTTCATTTAATGCCGGGATTTCAAAATTTATAACTTTATCATGGTTTTTGTTTATGAATATTTTTTCCCAAATATCCAATTCTATAGGTGTACTTAAAGATTTTAACAGTTTAATGTTGTGGCCAATGTTGTGGTTTTCTGTCCAAAAATGGTGTGAAACTGCAGATTTTTCTGTTTGTTTCAACTTAATGTTCCTCTGGTGTTCTTTTTGCCTGGTTAACAAGTTTCTCTTAGTTTTTCCTATGTAGCTTTTTTCACAGTTTTCACAATTAATCTGATAAATTCCTGATCTAGCAGGTTCCTCAGACTGAATTTATTTTGGGGTGCTAGTTTTAAGTTTAGTCTTTTGAAGATTCGTTCAAATTTTCTAAAAGCCCATGGATGGTAGGTGAATTTTCTATATTGCCAATTTGTGTTTTTAAGTGGTGTGAGAGTGGTATTTTTTGATATTATCTTCAGTTTTTCTTTTCTCTTCATCATGTTCCTTATGATGGCTGGGTTGAATCCATTTAATACCTCTATGTCTTTTGTGTTCTTTCAAAAATTCATCCTTACTCAGTGGGATGTTGTATAGCCAGTGAATTAGACTTCTAAAGGCAGCTAGTTGATGTGAAACTGGGTTGTATTCATTTTTCTTTATGTAATTATCTATGTGTGTGGGCTTCCTGTATATTCCAAAATCTACACCATGACGATTTCTAGTTATCTTGAGGTCCAAAAAGGGTAGGGTGTTGTCTCTTTCTACTTCCATAGTAATTTGGATGTGATTATCTTGCAGGTTTAGTAATTCTAGAGAATCTTCTCTAAGTTTTTCCGGAATGATAGCAAAAACATCATTGACATATCTCTGCCAAAATTTATAAATCTGTGGGAAGGCCTTTACTATGTGTGTTTCAAAATAGCTCATGTATAGGTCTGATAAAATAGGCGAAAGTGGGCTCCCCATAGAAGAATTGAATTGGATATTTGGGAAAAAAATATTCATAAACAAAAACTGTGATAAAGTTATAAATTTTGAAATCCTGGCATTAAATGAAGTATTAAAACTTAGTGCCCCTGACACCAGACGGCAGAGTGATCGGAGCTCTGTAGTAGTGGAAGAAGAGGAAGGTTCATTTAGTCACCAAACAGCTGAGGATGAGATTGAATGATCTTGAAAACGTTTCAATTATACAACAACAAATAAGTGAAGTTTGAGTGTAAATATAGTGACTCATAAATCAAACTTAAATATGAAGAATACTTCACTGTTAATAATGCTTCTGCCTTTAATATTTATTCAGCTGTTAGCCACACAACAAATGAAACATTGAACTAGATAAAGGAAATATTCGAAAAAAGAATTATGTTTTTCAAATGAGAAGAGTTCTGGACTGCAGCGATTGGATGCATTTGCATGTTCAGTTTTGCCACCTCATTACCCCTGTTTCTTTTCATATTTACCTCTTTCTTGCATACTATCCTAGAGCAAGTCTCCTTGGCGCTAGTCATAAGGGAACCAAACTGAAGTTTCCAAACTTTTATAACAATACAATTGTTGAAATTAAAATTGGAACATTGATATTTGCATATAATGTATATGTTTGAAAGGCTATGATTATAGTATATGAAATACCTATTTTTCTAATTCAATGAAATTGCCAGTGGCTCATCCATATTGCTGTGAAACTCACTTACGTCAAGAGAGAATTTGTCAATGTCACTGTTTTCATTCTCTGAATCTTGCAACTTTATGATAATTCCAAAATCATCTTGTAATTTATCTGCATGTCTCTTGCAGTTTCTTGTTGTGTTTCCTCGTCAATTCATAAATAAGTACTTTGTCAATCAGTTTAAAACTATTATTCCTGTTTGCAACCCTCCTCTCATTTTACTTGAGCCCACACCAACTCAATTGGATTATATTGGCAGTGGTAAGGGGTAAGGCAGAATACCTTTTGTCTCATTTCAATTGCAAGTTGATCCTGCTAACATACTTTTTCATGGTTTTTAAATGGAAGTACTGAATAATACTGATTTGAACTCTAAAGTGCACCAACTGCACGAGGCTCATAGGAGCTTCCCTAATGAGGTTCCCAATTGCTATTCCCTGCACAGCAGGAGACGTTTACCCTCAAGGGGTTTATAGGCTTTTCATTTCATTTCGTTCATTCAGAGTAAATAAACGAAGCATTCAAAGACAGCACTATTCCATGACTTAGGCCCACCTTGGTAGTGTAGAGGTAGCATGTCTGCCTCATGTTCAAGAGTATTGGTCTGGGTGAGCTATCTGAATAAGCTTTTCCAGGGTTTTCCCTTATCTTCAACGATTAATATTGGGCAATTCTAAGCTGTATGGAACCTTGGCTCATTAGAGCATAATTTCACTTATTTCACTGTCCGATATGACTTAATGTTGAAGGACATAATTTAAAAAAAAATCCATGACTTAAAGGTCACTATTGTACAAGAACTCAGGAAAATTAGATGAACTTGTCCATAATAATAATAATAATAATAATAATAATAATAATAATAATAATAATAATAATAATAATAATAATAATAATAATAATAATAATAATAATAGTAATTAGTAATAATAATAATAGTAATAATAATAATAGTAATAATAATAATAATAATAATAATAATAATAATAATAATAGTAATAATAATAATAATAATAATAATAATAATAATAATAGTAATAATAATAATAATAATAATAATAATAATAATAATAATAATAATAATAATAATAATAATAATAGTAATTTTATTGTCACTGAGCTTTACAGCAATGGACGTCAGAAGATACAACACAAATTACAACAATATGGTACAGAGTATGTACAAAGTAGAGCTTAACAGTAATTGATGTCTAAAGATAGCATAAATATTACAATATAATACAATCTTTCTATTCTATTTTACAGAATATATACAAATGAGAAAATAATGTTCAGTAAATAAGTGACACTATTTACAATTGAGATGCATTTTCAAAAAATTCCTTAAGGAGTAGAATGGGTTGATTAATAATCTGTCATAAAGCCTATGTTCAAAGCTGTTATTTGGCAGTCGAGTTACATAATCTGGACTGCCAAATAACAGCTTTGATCATAGTAAGTGTTCTTTGGAAATGCCAGAGGTGTGTTGTAGCAGAGGGACATAATTTTCAACACCTTTTATAATCAAGATTAGTACAAAATTTGAAAATGTAATTTTAATAATTGACTGCAGTGGTTCCTGTTTACTGAATCACGAGCACTGATGCAGGACTCACTTGGAACCATGTGGCATAGAGAATGTTGGTAACTATTCTGAAGTTGCATTCAAAACTTTACAATTATAACGGTATAAAAATTGAGTCCATTCTGAATGAGCATATGAAGACTTCTTTAAGGAAGTCAAACTGGCTCTATATGTTTTCCAGTTGGGGAAAGCCATTTTGTAATAATTTCATTATAAGGTAAGGTGTTTGTTACAAAGAAAAAAAAAATGAGCTACAAGAAAATAGAGAACTTAACATTTAACCAAATACATTTTTAACCAAAACCGTAACTTTAGGGATTTTCTCTGAAAAATTGACAACAGGAGAAAACTGAGTAATAATATTGTTACAGATTTTGGGAAATTGCAACTGTACCTTTGTGAACTAGAGCTTTGTTGACTAATTGGCTTCTAGAGTTGTGTTAATGGAAGAAAATAGATCTCCATAAGATGCAGCAGTTAAAATAAATGTTGCCAAGTAAGCAATTATGATTAACTGTTTTTAGAAGGCAGAATGTGTGATCCTAGCTTCTTTTAATTTGGGTAGTTGTTACAGCACATGTAAAATACAAGATGAACATTAAATGCAATTGATATAATTTTGAGTCGAACTAATACTCAATGCTCCATTTATTGTTAGTATTTACCTAGAACGCGTTTTGTTAGGATCTTCCTAACAGCTCAAAATTATATTAATTTTGTGCTTCATTGTATCATAGTCCTTACACATTGGATTAAATGCAATGTTAGACCAGGCTGAATAAACCAAGTAACCAATATTCCTTATTTTAAAATTGTAATTGGTTTGATGATGTTAGTTTCGCTTAAGTCTCAGAACAAAAAGAATACAATATTAAGTGGGAAATAAAAGTTTTAAAACATGGCAAAATGCCAGCAAAGCTCATGGTGTGAGGAGGAATCCACATAGCCAAAAATGCACCCAGAGTAAAGAATTTTTAAATTCCAGCAGTGGAATAAATTATAGGTTATATTAAATAATTAGGTGGGAGTTAGCTGGCCAAATTAGGACATCCCCTTCCAAATGCCAGTTGATATATAGCTGAGGAGATAAACGTCTTAAAAATATTTTTCATTGAAAACTTACAAACTAAACTAAAGTGTGTGTAATTCATTCACAATTTCAGTATATTAAAAAGTTTTACTGTTTATGATCACTTCTATACTAATAACCTTGTGCTAAATGTTCTATTTTGCGGCTTTTTCTAAATATCAAATGGTGCAAATATTTCTGTAATAAGTAGCAATAGTCAATATATTACAGCTTAAGGTAACAAAATGATCAGGTACACCTGAAAAAAATTATGGATATAAATATAAATAAAAGTAAAATGTTTTAAGACTGGAGAAGACAGAAACATAAGTACAGAACAAAGCTTGAACAAATAGACAAAATGAAATATTTAGGTATAATTTATACTAATAATATACTAGATCATGAAATAAATAAGAGTGAATAAAACAAACAGTATGCATTACCAAATTTGTAATACTAAAATTGGAAGAAAAAAAAAAAGGTGAAAGAGCAATTAAAGTTAAAATATATAAATCATCTGACAGCTGTAAGTGCTCTACAAGAGGATGATAAAGAAAGAAGAGGATTATATGCTAATAACCTCATTTTACTTCTGGCTATGTCTTCTTGTTAACAATCTGTAGTATCAAAATTCATTACTGCATTATTTTCCTATTAAGCCCTAGTGTTCAAAAATGGATTTACTATTCATCCTATATAATACAGAAATGGTGTACCACCGAATAATATTAAATGCAGTGGTTTATCAATGTGATTCCTTTTAAAAAAAACACAGTAGAGCATTCTTGTATTGAGTTTCTTCTTAATATATTCATGTAAAGAACAATGCATCCACTAGGGAAGTCAGTTACTAAATGAGAAAAAACTTAATTTTTCAAATACGATGTGGCATTTATTTATCATACTCTGTTGATATGTGTCTTGTTATAGACACAAATATTTCATTTAGACCAGGATTTCTTTTTATATTTAATTATCACAACAGATTTAAGCACAAAACTTTGTTAGATTGTTAGGGATAATGCCAACATTTATTGAGGATACCCTGGTTTTACTTTAGTTGCCCTCTGTCATGAAATTAGCATGATTACAGTTATGAATGTATAATTGAAGAGAAAGGAATTGGGATTGAGGTTTAAAATACGATTCTGCAGATAGGTGAGTGATTGCAGCAAATATTTGTAGCATATGCTTTGTGCTAATCATTCTCTTAGCATTCTTTGTTTTTGGCAGGGCACTATTCTCTCATCAAAGGTTTAACTTCCTCTATTCTTTTGATTTTTTCACCCCTTTTTCTTCTATATATTAGAAAATGGAATGCATTGTTTTGGCGTACTTGGGTAGCTTCACTTTAGTAGTTTTGTAGGAAAGTATATAAGGTACTTTGCAATCCATACAAACATCTGTTCAACTCATTCTGAAGATTGGTAAATATAGGATCCCAGATTTAACACATGAAAAATAAATTAAGCAGGCCTGCCCTTATACATTCTAGCTTGGCTGGACAGGTTACAAAATGCATGTTCTGCAGCATCCTCTAGTTGAAATCCCTTACCAATGTAGATAGGTTTATGTTGAAGCTTTTAAGTTCGGGGGACTAGTTTACAATTGAGAACAGAAACCATAATGAGAACAACAAAATTAAAATACAAGTAAAGCTTTTCCAAGTTCCGTGGTTGCCATATTGGATCTATATTGTGTATTAGAATCTTCACTATAGAAATTACTCAAGATAGCCATGATATGAAACTCTGCTAGAGCTCTTTCTAATCACAAGCTGTGAAAATGAAATTGGAACAAGCTGCAACAAATATGCACACTTACCACAGATCCTGACTGAAGAAGATCCATAGGATAGTAACTGGAATGTATGCTCTTAATAAAGTACTGAAACTTTATGCCCCTAAGAAGAATTGGAAATAGTAGTTGATCTGCATTTAGAAAATGTTTATTAAAGTTTTACTTTCGTTAATCAGCATTATGTTGGCTGAATTAAAAGCAGATAGAAAAATATGTATAAAAGAAACTTTTCCCTCTTCTATCATGTATATTCCTCTTCTCACTCCTGGGATATTGTAAACCAAAATGTTACATGCTGTAACAATATTTTATAAGGATTATGTCGCGATGATTTACGAGTGTATTATCTTGAAGCCCAAGGTTGGGAAGCCATCTTGAAGCATATATTTTGGAAGGATGATTGATGTTTGAAGATTAATTTCACACCTTTGGTGATGATCTTGAAGAAATCTAGAAGTTTCTCCTGCAACTCTGGTTAATTAGGCGCATCTATAATTGTTGAGCGAAGAGATCTTTTTCTTTCCTAGAATTGTGGTAACTGAGCTGATATAGATAATATTACTATCTTTAAAGAATGAATAATACTTGTTCAATGATGAAAATTTAATTCCTCATAAACAATTTTAAATTCTTTGAAACAATTACAAATATTATTAATGTAGTCTTTTTACAACCAGCGGTAGATTCTACGATGGACTATTTCTTTTCATGCGCACACACTACTTATGCATCTTTGATGCATACACAAAATTGTTTCTGCACACACTCGGATAGATAAATATACGTCCTACCCCTAAGACTTTCATAAGTAGAAGAACAAAATCTTTTTAAAACATTCAACAACTTACCAAGTTACATTGTCATGGTTATACCATTACCTACTTTACATTACTTCTTTATCTTATTATAAATACTGATCTCTTTGGCTATTCTTAACATGAAGTATAAAAATAACTGCTACAATGCTGTTTTGCTTTCATTTCTGACTTCCAATATCAGGTTATTGTATTATAGTCGGAATCTACTGTCTGCCAAAAAACGAACTTGAAATATATGAATATTCATAATGAAGGCAGTACAAATATTTACTGGTGGAAGTGATCTTAATATCAGACTGCATTTATGCTTGAAAACTACTACATTTGCAGATAATAAACCATCATTAATTGCAGTTGTTTAATTGTGCACATCACTTTACATCTCTGTATTGTGCAGGTATTTTTAAAAGTTACAAATTGCTAGTTGGCTGTATATGAACTATTCTCAACCCATATCATCCTTCATAGTCTAAGGCTAACATGCTAGCCTCTGGTCCCTGAGGTTGCAGGTTCAAATCTGACAGAGGGTGATGAATTTTTTGGGCACAAAATTCCTAGCATGGTTTCCTTTGGGAGGGAAGTAAACTCAGTGCTCCCATGTCATAGATTTATGTCACATAAAAGAACCTCAATTGTGGTGGAGGCCTCTGAGCAAAATTAAGTGGTCTTTTACACCCAATATAGAATGAGATGCTGAGAAGCACAACAGTTATAAGAATGTCCATAAATAAAAACTGTTTTAATTCTTTATAATGTTTGATTCATACAAAGAAATGGACAAAGCATCATTAATGGGTGTATGCATCACAATACATGAGCATTAAATGATAGTACTCACCTTCATGCTTTAAATTGATCAAATTGAAAATAATGCTGAACTATGTATTGGATTATTAAATTATAGATGAGTCGTATTTATTACACGTCAGCTTCACTTACATACCCACTTACGTATCGCTTCACTGTGGTGTTCCAATACAGTTTAATTTCAATATATGTATTGGATGTTCCTTTGTATGCAATGTTTCTTCATAGAATTGATGAATTCCTTAGAAAATATTTTGTGTGTGCGCACGTGCGTGCGTGCGCGTGCGTGTGCGTGTGTGTGTGTGTGTGTGTGTGTGTGTGTGTGTGTGTGTGTGTGTGTGTGATTTACGTCCTCCAACGTTAAGTCATGTCGGACGATGAATGAAATTGGTGAAATGATGCTCAAATGAGTCCGGGGTCCATGGAGCTTAGAGCAACCCAACATTCGTCTTTCAGGATAAGGGAAAACCCCAGAAAAAGCCTTATCCAGGTTACTCACCCTAACCGAGATTCAAACTCGGTGCCTCTTGAAATCTTGAATCATGCATTTTAGTTTAAATTAACAAAGGACTGATTACATAGAAAATAAAACTAGCTACAGTGAAGCAATAAATATTACACAAATAAAAATATTTGCAACTAAGGCTTCACTTATCTTAAGAAAATTGGTGTTGATACTTTTCAAATGGAAATTGATTTCGCATACAAACCGCCTGCATCCTCATGCACAGATAAAGTCCACAGATAAATTCTGTTATTATTCAACGGAATTTATCTGTGGACTGAGGACGCAGGCGATTTGTGTGCGAAATCGATTGCCATTTAAAAAGAAGTATCAACACCAATTTTCTTAGGATAATGAAGCCTTAGTTGCAAATATTTTTATTTGTGTAATAACAAAGGACTGGTTTAATAATTAATTAAAAATAATGATATTAAAATATGTATTCAGAACTTGCACACTAAACAGTTCTCATAGTAACAAAACAGTTGAACAGACCAAGCTTTATGCCTACACTTGACTATCATGAAAGAACAGTTATCGAATATAAATTAATCCTAATAGAGATCAACTATAAAACCCTGAAATTAAAAGTATTTTTAATGTAATAAGTTGCTTTTGAAGTGTGATATTAAAGATTGAAAGTTTATTTGGTACTTGAATATATAGGAATACACAAGGGTTTATGGACATTTGCTATGGTAGGTTAAAAAATATCATAAACTCTTAATACGTTTACAGAGCAAAATAGCTATATGATAATGGTAGAGGCTCAAATTTGGGATTCCCAGATTCAGTTGTGGTTAAACTGCTCACTTTATATTATCTGTAGTTTTTCATGGTTGGTGGATGAGTGCTGGGGTAGGTTATATATTGCTGTGATTTTTCTTGTCCCCCGCTTCCTATCATTTCCAATCCTTATGTTTTAGGGTCAAGGCATCAGATGAAAGATGGTAGGCAAGGTTTATGGTGCTAAATTTTGCTAATGTATATCGTGTTTGGTGTAGGATGGTCCTTTAGAGACACCTCTCATTGGGAGAAGATACCTCTGTTCAGGGTTTCGTCGGCATCAGGTGTAGCATCTTAAGATGTTAGGTACCCTGCCTCTGTCCAAGCCTATCATCCAGGATCTGGTTCCTCTTGTATCTATGGCTTCTGTCCTTCCTGGAGTTTACAGAAGTGCAATAGTAGCCAAAATTCTCCTCTTCCTCTTAATCATAATAGAATAAAATGGAATGCAGATGCTGTCAAGCCAATTGAGTCACTGCAGTTTCACGTTCTTCTCACCCAAAATCTACATCTTGATTTTTGTTTAAAAATAAGTACAATAAGAGTATATCATCAAAGGGAAGCATAAATTTACTGGGTTATATTAAATATTGGGAAGTCCATTAGCATAATCTAAAAATATAGGTATTGCATAAAGCATTCCTCAGAATGAGTTGAATCATATGTTAGGTATATGGTTTAAAAATAAGAAAACTATCTAATGAAATTAAAATGAGAAATGAAAGTACGAAAATAAGTGCATGCAACTGATTTATCCAATAATAAGTGAAAATTAAATGGTGAAATAAAGAAAAAGGTGAGAGTTTAGTAGGAATTTTAAGGAAGTGAAATCCAGAAAACACCCAATCACATCTGTGCAAGCAATTTGTACGTTTTTTGGAGCTAGTGAATTATAGCTTAAAAGTATCTTTTTGTTTTGTTTGTTTTACTTATTTTTATTTTGGGGGAGGACCTTTAAGTTCGAAAAAGCAATAATAGTAAATGGAAGTCCTTCATATACTGTTATTTGTCATGTTTGACACCACAGACAGTAAATAACAATAATAAGTTAGCACAGAATCTTTTTTTTTATGTGTTAGGTATAAAGAAAATGCCATATTTTGTTGGAAAATATTCAGCTAGTGATAAATTCCTTGCTTGTTGAAATAAGTATGAACAATTACTATTAATGGAAATTAATTGTTCTTACACACTAGCCATGTGTAAGATGCACTATGAAAGGGTAGAGTCAGACTGAAAAATTCAGTGCCATAGCCAGTATTTGAACCGGAAGATCTGTGGTTCAAATTCCTGCTAAGGCATTGAATTTTGCAGTCGGACTCTACCCTTTCATAATTACTATTAAGTTGCATAGAAAGGAATAGATTTGCTTATGCATTAACAAAACTGGAATAAGCAAATTATTTATTTAATGCTTAAAAGAAGTTTACAGCTTCTTAAGGACTGCTTTAAAAAAATTGAGAGAGAAAGAGACGAACATTGGCTATTTTAAAGTAAGGAGTTGGGGAAAGTTAATTTAATGTAGTTTATGCCATGCATTGTGTAGCATTAACATGAAATGCATGAGGTTATAGGTGTATTTGCAGTTATAATTTAATAAAGCTCTTACTGCAAATGAGTGATGTATTAATGTATTTGTTGTAATTAAGGCATTATTAACAGAGTTTTATGATATGCTTGTTTCAGGACTGATAGGAGCTCTTCCTCCAGGTGCCATGCACCCTTACGCAGCGGGGCCCCCTATGGCATTCCCTGGTCCCCCCATGCTAACACCAATGATGCATCCACGCTTCAGATGATCAGGTTTGTTGGGGGGGCTCTGGTTGCTATGGTCTGGTGGCCCCTAGACTCATAACTTCCTCGTCCTCTGGGTGGCTACTGTAAGAAATGCATTTCTCTAAGTTCACTACTCTATGGACTGCTTTTTGAGCATGGATTTCATCCAGAACATGTTTGGACTAAAGGTTGAAAGTGGCTAGATTGTACCTCAAGGTTATCTTTAAGAGAGGCAGAAGAATTTACTTGCACTATCAAAAAATAGGTGCATACAGACAGCCATCAGAATTTAAAGAAATTACTTTGTGTAACTTTGAGCTTGTAAAGCTCATTTTTATTGGCATTAATTATAAAATCATACACAGTGCTTACAGTGTTTCTAGCTTGATCAGTATCCGCGATCTAAAGCTACTTGACCAGTGTTACCAGAAAGCTGGTTTTTGTGCTGTGATAGGATTTAGCTTACAATAATATATGTAGATATGCTTTGTTTTCGTGTTCGTTCATTTCTATTAAATTCTACAGCAGGGAAGTTTAATATAGACTGTATCAAGATATATAGAAGTTTTACCACCAGCAGAGAACAGAACTTTTTGTATTTTTCTTTACAGAATATAACTTCAACTCTGTTGGCTGTATGTATATATATAAAACACTTTGACATTTATAGATTTGTCTTATTTTTAGTTAGAATTTGACTCTTAGTTTAGGATTTTAAAACTATGCAACAGAGCTTAAACCTTCTGGTTGTTGTAAATTTAAATGTTCTGCTGATAAAAAATATTGACCTTTCACTTCAGCAACTTAAGTTATCCTCCTCCCTGTATGTAGATTTTGTTTTCTAGTTATTGGTGCACAAGAAGTAGTAATTCATGGGAGTGGATGTGAGAGTATTTTAATTATTTTGTATTGTGATGGTGTTAGAAAACATATTTATGTATCCAACGTGACTAACAGTAAAAGGAGCCACATGTTTTAATATAAGCTGTTTTGTTACTACAGCAAGCTGTGTATAGTTTGTGTGATGGTAAAGTGTGCCAAAGCTAATGATCGACATGTGCACTGTTCGTCATGACATCATTATGCAGGTAAAATTAGAACACACATCAACACTTGCTGCTGCTCTTGCTTTCTTCTTTTCCTTCTATAAGAGGTTATCATCTTGCAAACATGTATAAAAAGTTGATTAGGTGAATTTGCAGTGATTGTTGAAACTGAAGTACAAACGTAAACCAACATAAAACAGAATTTAACCCATTAATTTCAATAAAGGTGTTCCATTGAATTGGTTAAGTGTGTAACTTTCGTATATAAATTACCAGCACTTCATTTTTTAATTAAATCCAGAGATGGGAATTGTTTTGCTATTTCATCCTTGTCTGTTTCCCCTTATTTGAATGGTGGTGTTAGGGCCATTCACAATGAAAACTATACATAAGTGTAATATGATATAAGCATAGAAGCTTGTTTCATGTTGTCTAATTGGGGATGTTCACATTAGCTGATGACATAAACATGGTCATACATTTTTATCATAAACGTAGAAGTTTGCAAGACCATGCTTTTATGCTTGTCTGTGTCAAACACAAACTAGCCTATCAGATTCTCCTTGGACCTCATTACTTGATCATTCCATGGCTAAAAGATGAACACTGCGGTGCAAATTGATGTGAAGTAATAATGATAGTTTGAAACATGACTAACATTGTGTAGCAACACAGTATAACTATTCCTTGTGCAAGCTTTTTTAATTAATATGGATGTAATAGATGACTGCAATTTTACTTAATTTAACAACTGGGCTATGACAAACTGATTTCATTCTGTGCTGTAGTCTTCCTATCTCATTAGCCATGTGATAATTCTGCTATCTATCAGATTTTCTGTGCTATGTACTGTCTTGCCAAATCCCCCTTTCATGGGCTAGAAATCTCTGGGATGCCAAAACCAGAGCAGAATGAATTGTTATGGTAAGTAGTGCTTCTTTATGAATTGAACATCCTTTTAGTGGGTTATACTTGAAAATAACCTCTTTTGTTGTGTGTACTACAGTGGTTGCTTCACATGCTGCCTTGTTAACTGTTTCAGCTGTCTTGCAATTGGCTGTCAGTTGTTTTTTCATTTGTTATGGTGAATGAGAACATGTCTCATTAACTTTATGCTTAAGTTTTATGTCATTAGGTTAACACGTAACTTTCATTGTCAATGGCCCTTTCTGCTACTACATGATAGATTATTTGCAACATTACGCTGCAATCGATTGAAAATAGAACTAATGTGTTTATTAATAAGCAATTTAAAATTCATTGTGATTTATATTTTTATAATACATTTTTTCTCCCAAATGATTAATAGTAGAGCTTCATTTAATTGTTCTAATTTAACTTTTATTTCATGATTAATAAACAATTATGTGTCATATTAGAATTATTAGTTTGCTTGTACTTATTAATAGTTGTAAATTGTTGCTTCACTCTGGTTTCAAAATTACATGTAGTTTTTCCAAATTAAGTTAAGTTTTTCCACAATCTAAATACAATCGTCTGAAGGTTTATCATTTTTAGAAATTCCTAACAGAAACAGCTGAGGATGCAATTGATGAATTGCAAAACATGTTCTGCCTTTGAATTCAATGACTGAAGCATTTGTTATTAATATATAAGAAATTAGTATACTTGAATATTTGATATCTTGAAGAAAGAAAAGTGATGTGTCTTCAGTCTCCCTATTAACATTGTTGAATTATTCTCCTTTTTAAGTAGATAAAACCAGCAATAATTGTAAGGATTTTCTACTGCTTACCAGTGAATCTCCTTTATCTTTTGGCACTTTTAATATGGAAAAGCTTAACATATAAAAGCAGGCTTCACCTCATTCAGAAATTGGTATTTGGAGACAATATCTGTGCATGTATGCACAAACTGCTAAAATGCCCTTGTATTTAAATATTCCCCAAAAAGCTTTCCATATTGTTGCTTGTCCTTGGTTGTCAGTTACCATATTCTGGGTTAACATTTTAAAAGTGAAAAAATGGGTTCCTGTGAAGCAGTCTTGACAAATCAAAAAACCATGGGCAAAATACTTAACCAGATATGCTGGATTTGTGGATTAGTTCCTTGAAATTATCTTTTTTATTTCCTTGATTGTCTAATAATGACTACAATAATAAGAAATACATAATAAAAAAATGCATAACAAAAAAAAAAAACATATGGCAGAGGCACTGATTATGCAAAGAATAAGAGCAATTGACATACAGTGGAACTAAAACAATTTCTGAACTAAAATACAAGTATATCTTAGATTATATAAATAGTGCAACAATTTTGTGTCGTAAATTTTCTCTGCCAAAGGTTTCGAAAGCTTTATCATTTAACCAGCTGATACAGTTTGTAATTAAAGAAATGTACATATAGCAGTATATGGGTTAATGTTTCTACAAAAATACAATAACACACAGTTTTCTCTTTCACTTTCTGTTGGGGAAAAACAATAATATAAGTAAGAGTTCTTAAATTTCAAATTTTTAAAACAAATATTTTTTTGCATTATGATGTTGCATTTGTGAAAATTTAAGATTGTTTTTCCTACATGGTTCAAATGCCTAAAATTAAACGAAACGAAACTTGGGAGAAAAACTATATTTTATTTCAGTGATCACTGCATTGCATACAGTTTTATGAATTATCTAAATGTTTAATTTGCAGCAAATTAACAGAAGGTCATTATTTGCTATTCCTTATTTTTGAAAGTCTGATGATAACCTCTTTTCTAATTAGTTAGCATCTGGTACACACGGCTCTTCATGTGGCAAGCAAGCCTTAATCTGTGTCAAACAGAGGTAGACCTTGCCTTTGGAAAAGTATCTTGGCAAGTCAGCTAATGATACTGTAATTTTTTCGGCTTTGTATATTGCATGTAGTGAACTTCATATTTATAAAGAATGTTTTGTACTCTTTTAGGCAATTTATTGTTCCATATTTTATTTTCTGCAGATGGGTCAAGATTTTCACTGTTGATTGCTGTTCCTCCAAATTGTAATTACAGAGAGCCCTTGTAACATATTTGTCAAGATGTGGTTGTAGTTTTGAACAGATCTCAAGTGCAGTTGATATGTTGTTATTTTTGGTGGTCAGTATCAAAATTATTAAAAAATGTACTACAGGATAATTGTAGCAAGGTATATAAGCACCACTACTGTAATCTTTTTTGGGACATCACTAATCCATGGCAAGCATGCGGATAGGTAAACCACTTAACTGAAGATTCAGTAGCACGTGGTAATATGATAAAAGTTGTGAACAGTCATTGAATGTGATGGCTCTATTGCTAAATAAACTGAACATATGCTATAATTAAGAATTTAATGTAGACCAAAATTGTAAATATTGTAAAATGTTTACTTGACATGATAGTGTATATGCCATGCCAGAATTAATTGCATGATCTCCCTGATGTTGAAGGAAGTTGAAACATTACCAGGGTATTCTGTAACTTCTGGTTGAAGCTGAACCACTTGTTAAAGCTAATAACCACTGGCTACATGCCATTTGATATTCTGTAACATTTTAACCGTAACATCTTGATGATTTAAGTTATGGTTAAAGATAACCAGAGGCAAGACCTTGTTGTTAGCGCCAGCAGTACTACTTCTTCCTTGCTGAAAAATGGATGCACTTTTAATGAGTCTTGATTTAGAAGCGTAAAGGAATGAAGAACACTGCAGGAAGTAGGTAACCTTATGTTATTTGTACATCGTAAAGTGAAACCATAAATTTATGTGTGAAAATAATGAAAAGTGTATGCTTACATGAGAAATTTGTAAAGGGTTTCCCAACCTTACTTTTGACCTCTTGTCATTTACATGGTAGTAAAGAACATCTCAAAGAAATGTTTGCTGTGATATTCATTTCTCTTGTCAGAATTATCTTGTAATCAAGCTCTTGCACTTAATTTTCTGCTGCGCAATCTTTGAAATGCTGGTTTGGGTCAGTAAGTCCAACAACCTATAACTTTCACTCCCCTTTAGCAGCTGATGCCAAAGTAAACAAATTTCAAATTAAATGCTAGGAGATAGAACATGTTACAAAATCAAAAGAACATGTATCATAATAATCTTATAGATTATAAGAAATTATAAGAATGCAAAGCATTTCCAATATTTAGCTGTTACTTTATGTTTGCATTACTTTGCAACAGTTGCTTAAATGTTAATCCTGGTAAAAACAACAAAGCCTGTAACTATTTTAATCATATAAGATCATAAATCGAAACCATGTATGTATGTGATAAGTTTGAATATAACATCATATCACTAAATTTGAGCAAAATAATTTCATTACCTAATCTATGACAAATTATATTAATTCCTAACGGAAAAATACATCTTTTATATGGCACACAGAAAATTTTGGTAAAATGGTATATTTTTTCAGCCAAATAGTAGAAGATATAAAAGTAGAAAGTTGATATTTAGGATGCATTAAAGCTTATACTACATTCAAGTATTGTTTGGAGACTACAATGAAAATATGAAATCCAATTTTAATTATGCTATTAGTGCTGCTAGTTATTAGTTATTTGTTGTATTGCTTTGCAATAAATCATTGATACACCAAAAAAATTAAAGTTTAAAGTGCTTAGTTCATATAAAACAGTATTTCCTCAAAATTATGTACTACTACTTCTACTTTGTATAAACTGTTATGTCAAATCGCATAATGGGATTAACTTCTGCAATAATCAATATATATTTTGTATTGCTTTTCTGAAGTTGTAGCATTCCATCTTGGTCTGTACAGAACAGACATCTGGAATGAAGTGATCGCAATTACACTATTTTGTACTGCCTCGCCAAGAAAAACAAAAGGGGGAAAAACAAAACATGACTGCAAAGTGTATTAATTTTCAATGACTCACTCCAGGTGCTTAAGAATATGGTTGAGAAGATCTGTTGCCATAGCAAGCATGGTTACAGAATATGAAACCCCGCCATACTTGTTCATGCTCAGTTGTTAGCTGTAAACAATAATTGTTAGCAAATTTCCTTAACCAGAAGTTACAGAATAGCCCTGATTATGGTCTTCAATCTCTGTTTTACTGTATTCTTAGTTTTGTGGTTTTCAAGGTGAGCCTCTAAAATTGTACACTCTCACCTTTACTATTTCAACTCTAAATTACTTATCACTCGTTGCAGTAACATTCAAATTATGAAAAATCTCAGTACCTTTATAACATTGAAGTAGTTATTCATATCACTTGTTAGCTTTAGTCAGCGTTGCCTATTATCTCATTTGAGAGACAAGGTGTAGATTAGTATAAGATTAAATGGTTCTCTTTCCAACAACTTTTTGAATGTAGTGATTGGAAAAGTTCAAAACGTGCATGCTTTTGCGTTCAAATAAAACCAGCTTAAAAATAGTCATGAAAGTTGTTTGCAATGCTCTGTGAGATTCAGATTTAATTATAAGGGCACTCAGCTCTGTCACTGTTTGATACATAATTGGTTCTTTCCTCATTGTTTTTATGAAAAGTGAGGAAATACACTGCATTGAATGTGCTGAGATATACAACATAAATATAATTACGCAAGAAATTGTGCTCTTCAGTTGCTTGCAACCAGAAAACTAAAAGATTATTATATTCACTAAATGTGAGCGCAGCAGAATGCTTCCCAAAAATTCCAATGGATGTAGTGGAGATTCAAACAGATTGGTTGCCATGGATAAGTTATAGAAGTTTATATGAACTTTGCAAATCCCATTGAAGGCTACAGTATCAGTGCAAAACACTGCTACAGAGAATGCATTTGCAGTGGAATCTCTCTGTAGGCATTCCTGAAATGTCAAGAAAATATCTTGCAGTTTGTTACTGTAGAAGGCTTAAGTTCATAATACAAAAGAATCATTTTTCACGGCTCTTGTACCATAGAGCTTTTGATGTTTGAACCAAATCACTGTACCATTGGTAGTTTCTTCTCATTAGATATTGTAATTGACCACACCATTTCTTCTCAGTTCTTCCAGAAATAAGATATCTTTCAAAGCAGATAACATTTAGAATTTTTCTGTTTGACAAATGTAATTATCTGGTTAATAAAACTATACACAGTTTCTGTCAGAATCCTACGTGGTACAGCATAGAATCCATTATGCTTAATGTTCTCCTTTTTAGTTCAACTTATACATTTTATATTCAGGCTTGCTATGCAATTTGTGCATTTTATTTCTCGTGGCAGAGTTACTAGAAGGTAGTTAAACTGTATGACATAGTGGGTGGTTAATTGTTCAAAGAGAGATCAAAACAGAAATTGAGGTTGATCTTGAAATTGGTGTACTGTTTAACATTTTACCTGTTATGATTCTTGTTCATTTCATTGGTGTGCAGTCATTGTTACCTGTAAGATCTCTTTAAAGAGCCTTCTCAAAGAGCAGTATAACAAGCTTTAGAAACAAAGGGCTTAAAAGTGCAATAGTTTTGCATCATTTGGTACAGCTGTAAATCTTCTGTAGTTCTTAAGGTTCTGGTTTGCTTGTGTGGTAGGAAACAGCAATAATTAATCATATTTAGCAAATTGGGAGGAGTGAAAAAAGATGTGTTTATACAGAAACTATTGACAGTGCTCATATGTGATATGGACATAATTTCATACAGCTTTGTTGTTGCTGTTAATGTGTTAAAAATCATCAGGGAAGCCCCTCCATAAGCCTTACATAGAATTTGGAGTGCACAAGTTAACTCTGGAACAAATTATTTGTTAGTAAGTAATTCCTTAGAATAGAATATATATGTTAAATTTCTGAAGTGGCACTTCTTCCAGTACACATAACCTAGCTGGTAGTTTCCAATAAATATGTCCCCAGTGTAAGTTAAAATGTTTTAGCACATACTCAATATTTGAAATCATGATAAACAGTGTCTGATCAACTCTACGCTTTTGTATGATGACCATACAAAAAATTTAGGAATGCTGCTTTCAGTTTCAACGGAAGCTGTGGTTGAAGCCAAAAAGTATGTTGTTGGAAGGAAAAAACAAGAAGTGAAACTTTGTAGAAAGCTGTGTAAGTACCTTTGTTCATTCAGTGCTTTGTCAGTATGCTCTTATTAGGACATTAAGTAAGAATGGTTTGTTCTATTAAGGTTTGGAGAATGGTTTGGGTTTGAATGCTCATTAATGGGCTGCTGTTACTGTTTGATGTGAGACTTCCAAATTGCATGTTCTCCTTACATAGGGTTGTTCAGGATATGGGCTTCATCCGTATTTAGTTTCCTTCTTGTGTTTTGAAACACTGGAGTTCAGCAAGTGATTTGTAATGTGGGAATAAAATTCCCTCTTATCTTCTTTATTCTCATGAGAAAACAAAGTTCACTTCAGAAGATAACTGAAGCAATGGTTGATATACATATCAGTAACAGCCTTAATTTTCAAGTTCTTCAGACTGGCACTCAAAATATGCATGTCTTTATTTCCTGCTTTCAGAAAGCATACAGTCTTCATGCCAGGAGTTCTAAAAACTTACCAGTGTCTCAAATTGGAGATGAGTTCCAAATTATGGCTATGAAGCTTTTTTTTTTTTTTAATTAGAGTGCACAACATTTTGTGCAAGCTTGTACTGTCCCGAAACTTGCCATTCTCATAGTGTGCAAGTTTTTACTCCTAGATAAATACTAAATCAAAATGTTAGTTTCTCCCAATGTCACATTATTTAAACACACTGATTATAGTTCCCTGAATTTATCAAGTTTTATTTTGTACTGTTTTCTTAGTTGATTTTTTACATAAAATTTGTTTATAGTTAGTATCTTTTTGTCTAGATTCACTAGTACCCAATTTTGTTTCAAAGTATTCACTGTACTTTGCAGTGTTGCTGGCTAAAAATGTGTTTCAGCTTTTTAACATTCCTGTGCACATTAAAATGGGAAGTAAGTTCCATATTTATTGTTTGAGCTGTCTAGCATTATTGTGAATAATTATCAGTACTTGAGGAACACCAGGTTTAGAGCAGTAAAACCTCATATTAACTTCTTAGAACTTTTTTATTTTATAACATTGTATATAACTTATTCAATATTTATTAGAATGTTAGCACCAAAATCAAAACATAATCATCTAAGTATGCTCAAGCATAATTTCATTTATATGAAGACTTCACTTTTTACTTAAATGAGGTTATATTGCAGTGCTTAAATTTAAAGTAACTGTAAAACTGCTTGTATAAGTTCAAAAAATTCTCATGTGCTTTATTTTTTATTTTAATCCTTTTAGTTTAAACCATGGTGTTCCTCAAGGTTAGTGTTAATGGTATTGTCATGAGAGTTGTTAATTTTAAATTCTAGTTAGACAACTATATTGCTTTTCTTGGCCAGGTGTTTTTGTTCATTCATGATGAACTTTGTATTTGTTACATTTGGTTATGTCTGTGAAAGGTAATGTGAAACTTTGTTTTTATTTAAATTTAAATATTTCATCTCAAGTTTATTGCAAGCATTTCATGTGTTTGCTAAGTTTATTGTGTATTAAGTATTTGAGATTAAAAGATAGAATGAGGTAAGTCCCTACATTATCATCCATGAACTGTTTGAGAACAAGTGATGTATAATGAATTGATGTTAATATTGAAAATTGCAGGAATGTCATAGGTTAATGCATTGTGCTATGTAATAGGTTTAATAAAAATTGCTGCAGTGTTGGTTGGTTTCCACGCAACATGTTTAATCATTGCCATGTTTCATGGGTTTTCACAAGGGTAACAAAATCAATCTCAGTGCTTTGTTCATATTTGTTTGCTGTATTTCCTTTACAGATTCTTTAACCCTTTGTACTTTCATTTAAAGCATTGAGGTCTAATTTTTATACCCACATTACTCTAGTTTTATTCTGTATTTCATGTATTTGCAAAGTTATAATGCTTTTTTGGATGAGGAAAGCTTTTATGAAGTTTATAAGTACTGTCTACCCAGCACAAGAAGGCAAGCTAGAGGAATGTGTAACATAATCACTTTTGATGTCCTTGCGGTGTTTATGCTCACCTTCCTAGTATGACAGGATGCTAGGTTCGTTTAAAATACACAAGTGTTGTCATATAACTTACCCATGCATAATACCTATCACTATAATTCCTGCAACAAACATTAGATCTGGCAGCATGGGTGACTCACGCATTCATTTCCTAGTAAACAGATCCACTAACAGAGAGGAACAATTCAAACCCCCTCCCCTTCATTCATCTCTTGCCTTCTTGTGATGGGTAGACAGTTCACAGGTAACTTAATAAACCCCAGCTGAGAAACCTGAATAATAGGAATAATAATAATAAAACTCACAATCTAGTCCATATTCTTGCTTATTATTGAACCGTTTAACAGGAGCAAGGTGACATTTTTGAAACATGGCATTGGTTATTATAACTTTCAGTATACTTCCAACAGAGGTAAGCATTGATATTTGCACCTGCCCTTTATAACAGAGAGAAGGCATGAATTATTGTTAAGAGGTTCCAAAGTGATATCTGTATTCAAACTTGTGATTAAAACAAGTATTCATTCAAACCTTTGTTGTGTAATGTGGTTCTTGGTAGATATTACTGTTTGTACATTTCTTTAACAGTTTGAAAGAATTTTTAATACTATGGGAAGAAATAATTTGTCAAATTTAAATAGGTTGCACCAAGCACATTGGAACCTTAGAATGGTAGAAGGGAATGGGACAGTTTATATGTTATTTGAGGGGAAAAATATATCAATATTATGTAAATTGGAATCATATCTTTATTGGTGCAAATGTATTTTATTTCTTCTGAGAGCATTGTTGATAATGAAATTCACTTTTTGTAACAGATAAAGTCCTGTTCCCTGAAACACTGAGATTCAGTCAGCTGTTGTGAAGAGAATGCAAATGTTTTTAATGTAGGCATGTGGAACAACACATTCAGTATCAATTCAGCTGTTAATAAAAACTTGGGCATGAAGGCAATGTGCGTATCAACATTAATAAACCAGAATCATAGTCATATTTGATCAAAAGTATCCATTCACCTGAAATTGCAGTTCGATCTTGTTCTTGGTCATTATTTGGAAGATGCATCTAAAGTTATGCACTTCCAGGAGTTTGATAAGAGCCATGTAGAAAAAGTCTCTACAGCTTTCAGATGATACATTCACAAGATGTTCATCTAGGTATATCTGATTGCACATTTTATAGTACTTGACATGCTGCTATTAAATTTTGAGGAATAGGTTTAAGAAACTATTCCTTGCACATAGTATTTCTGTATTTTGCCATAAGTAAAGTGTCTAAATTGTATTGCTTACTTACCAACTTTTATGGTTTGATGGGAACAGAGACCCTTTTAGAACTTAATAGAAGGAGGCATTTTTATGGTTTTGTGGGCATGTTGAAAATAATACAGATTTTCATCACAGGCATAACAAAGCATTGTACATTATATTGTTACTTAAGATTACAAACTTACTTGGTGTGCTAATTGGTATACAGTGCTATGATATGCCTTAGCTTATCTGTGCATCTTTTATGATCATGGTGTTCCTACAATGAGCAAAAACAAAATGGACAGTTTGCAGATTTAAAATTAGATTGCCTAACTAGTGATCACAAGCAACTAGCATTTAATGGGGTCAAACATTCAGTACTGGGACTTGTAACATCCTCAGATAAGTCATTAATCTTATTTGTGTTCCATGGCTGTAGGATATGCTTTCCATTTTTCATTTAACAGTTTTATTTTATAGTTCATATTACGAAGCATAACATATTAACTAGTAATCTGTGTATAACGTAAAAAGTGTGTATTACTTTAACATGCTTATTGGGGGCATTTAACGTGCATGTGTGTATATGTATATCAAGCATATATCAGGAATATGGTGATCACTTTTGGCTTATCTTCAGCATTTGATAGACTGAAAATTTGAATGCAAAGTTAGCATGGCCTATTTGTTTTATGGATGTTCCATCACACTTCCACATACCTTTGAAATTGAATACAGTTTACTGGCCAAAATCTCCTCCACATGTTTGTGGTAAACAAACTGACAATTTTGGAAGTTGCAAGTTGCAGGTTTATAGAATGACCCATGCTGGTCTATCATGCTTTCTCACCACTACTGCCGCCACCACTGCCACAATAATAATAATAATAATAATAATAATAATAATAATAATAATAATAATAATAATAATAATAATAATAATAAAAATATATAATATAAAATATATAATAATATATTATTATTGTTATTATTAATATTAATATTATTACATATGATGTATCTTCCATGTGATAGCAGGTGGCATTACTATATTTGCAAATCTTAAACCCACTTGTCCAAAGGTGTGTGGATACTTTTGATTACTTAGCTAAGAGATTCTATAAAAGAATGGAACTTAAGCATCTCTAGAGTTTTTCTTTAGTTAAGATCTTATACATGTTTCAACTCAAACATTTTATACATTGCAGTGTGTTTTTCACAGAAAACCCTGAAAATTAAAGTATGACAGCTGACTGAGAACACAGTGAATGGGTTTGGCATGCTTTAAGAGTAGAGCTAAAGGTGGTGGCATAAACCAACCAACCAACAAAACAACAAAAACAGGTAGTAGTAACAATCACAGCTAGAGGAGCTGTTGGACTGTTGGTCCCCTGTCCTTGTGACAGGCGATTGTGTTTTTTTTTTTAACTTTTTTTTTTTTTTTGTCTAACTCTTCTTACCAATCACAGCATTTTCGCTGTTGGACTGAGCACCAGTCCCCTGTCCCCAACGACAGGCGAACTATCACAGCAAACAGCTGTTGGACTGCACATAGTCCCCTGTCTTGTTGGCAGGCGATTGCCTATATCTCTCTGCAAGTAATCTGTTTCAATCAATCACAGCACTATCTGTTGCTGTTGGACTGGCTAACAGTCCCCTGTTGCAGTTGGCAGGTGATTGTTTCACTCTTTGGCTCCAATCGCAGCACCTGATGCTGTTGTTGGACGAGCTGCACAGTCCCCTGCTCACATGGCAGGCGATTGCATTTCTGTTTGCTTCTCAGGTGTTATTTAGCACATAACATAGACTGTTTCAATTCACCTCAAATAATATTTGAAGAAGGCAAGTAAATTTGGAGTATTGTTTATTCAGAGTATTACATTTGCGCTGTTGAATTGCATAGCACATTTCATTTCTTGTATATTCTTTATTGTAATTCATGTGTAGAATATGAGCCTCCAATAAAATGATTTAGAAAAAAAAACTTTATATTGTTTTCTTTTTGTGTTACATTTATTTGCATGTGAGTATGAGAAAGCTCTCCTTAAATGCTAAAATGCATCCATTATGTGTTGTAAGCCATTGCCACTAGCACTGTTGATTTGCCTCATTTAATGTGTGTCACATTGTGTAAACCAGTGCAGTTTTAGCTTTGTCTCATCACCATAAGACAAGTAATACAACTACATGAAACACACACTCCTCGTTCACTTTGTTAGGCCAGCAGTCCAGTAAAATTGATTCTTTATTACTTAGCTGTTTTGTTGTCATCAGTGCTGGATCAAACTACGAGGATGGGTCAAAAAGTAATGCCTCCTATTTTTTTTCTCTTTTAATTGCCAAGAAAATTTAATCCAATTTACATAACTTGAAAACTACAACATTGGCGATTAATTTGTCACTATTCAATATAATCTCCATCCTTTTCTACAGTTTTGGTCCACCTTTTAACTGGGGCATGTATTCCAGTGTGGTAAAACACACGGTCTTGCTTCCTAAGCCATTTACGCATGGACGTTTTCACAGCCTCCTCATCTTTAAAATGAATTCCACGAAGAGCTTTCTTTAGTGGCCCGAACAGATGGAAGTCTGATGGTGCTAGGTCAGGGCTGTATGGGGGGTGAGGTAAGACTTGCCATCCCAATTTCTCAATTTCTGCAGTGGTGTAATGGCTGGTGTGTGTGTGTCATGCAAAGGAAGAATATCCGCCATAGTTTTTGTTGGGCGAACTCGGCGAAGATGTGCTTTTAGCTTTTTGAGAGTTCTGACTTATTGGACAGAATTTATTGTGCATCCCTGCTCCAAACAATCAATCATAAGCACACCCTCTGCATCCCAAAACACTGTTGCCATAACTTTCCCTGCCGACCGCTGAGTTTTGAATTTTTTTTGTTTCTTCGGTGACATGTGATGCCATTCCATTGACTCCCTCTTTGATTCAGGTTCAAAAAAATGAACCCACATTTCGTCTCCAGTAACAATTTTTTCCAGAAACTCCTCTCCCTCCAAATTGAAGCGCTGCAAGTGTTTAGAGGCTATTGTTTTCCTTGTTACTTTGTTTGGGGCGGTTAACATTCTTGGTACCCAACGTGAACAAACTTTCGAGTAACCCAGTTGTTGAATAATCGTCACCACACTACCTTTTGTGAGGGAGGTAATGCGACACAATTCACCTGTTGTTACCCGGCGATCACCACGAATGATGTCATCAACTCGCTGAATGTTGCATGGAGTCACTGCAGTCACCAGCCTGCCGCTTCGCTTTGCATCTGCCAATGGTGTTTGCCCTTCAGCTTCATTACAGCGAAGAACCCATCGTCTAACAGTGCTGACATTCTCTATTACATCACCATACACATTTTTTAGCCTTTCATGAATGCGAATTGGCGTTTCACCTTACGCAGTCAAAAATTCAATCACAGAACGCTGTCTAATATGAATGTCAATGTCAGCCATTTTGCAAGAGGATGCAGTGCTGCCACCTGTTGACTTAGGAAGTTACTACTACAGGGGATTGGAGAAGAAGGTTTAAAGAATTGCGCCAAATTCAAAGTTTTCACATAACTTATTTAAGGAAAAAAAAAATTGGAGGCATTACTTTTTTATCCACCCTCGCACTTCGAGTTTTGCCAAACAACTTTCAAGTGGCTTTATACCATTGTATTGTAACTAAAGCCAGGATTATGATTAATTTTATCTAAAATGGCATGATGCCACAAAACATACGGAGAGCTATACAAATATAATAATTTATAACATAAAACTTCACTTATTTTAAAAGAATATGATAAAAAATTTCTAATTGATGACTGCTATTTCATGAATACTCATTCACATCATCAGTTCAAACAACCTTGTCAATGTTACAATCACTAGAGGTCACTATATTTTTGCCAGTACTACCAAAATCTGAAATTGAAATAAATTAAAAACAGATATTGGTTGTACTGGCAAAAACAGTGACCTGTAGTGATTGTAACATTGACAACGAGGTTGTTTGAGCTGATGATGTGAATCAGTATTCACGAAATCGCGATTCCCATCAAATAATAAGAAAATTTTCATCATTATCTTTTAAGGTAAGTGAAGTTTTATGTTACAAATTATATTTGTATAGTACTTGTTGCTTCACTGTAACTAACTTCATATTTTACATATTCATATGAAGAGCTATTTATGCTAACAGGAGTTTGGTGTTTGCCAATTTTTTGTAAGTTAAATTCCATTATATACTAATTCAAGCTCAATCTGCATTGAGCGGACCTATTTGTATTGCTCTGTAGAATTACTTGCAGCTCCATTTGTTTTGTAAACATCTTCAGGAAACAAGAAATTTGGTCCAACTTACAACAACAAAATGTACAATAATTTAGTTTGAACTGATAAGCCAGATAAGTAATATCAGTCATGATAATTGTGTAGATTAAAATTGAAAAGCTAGAACAAGATTGAAGAATTTAATACCACAGCTGATATTAGAAGCATGGATATTCACCTTTTTGTGGCATTGCTTGTACTAACTGAGCTCCATGGCAACAGACCACTAAATTTCCTAAATATTTTACATTTTTTCCTTTAAACCACAAGGTATTCTGAAATTAATTTTGAGATAAAATATCCCAGCAGTGTCTTTCAAAATTTTAGGTAATTAAGTCTCAGAATTCACAGGTAACCACTATTACGTCAGCCAAAGTTGATCAGTTGTTTCACATGGGTGATGTGAAAGTTAAAGTTGGAAAGATGAATGAAGCTAAAAAATTCAATCCTGTATGAATCAGTTGGGAATTTGTTGTACTATTATGTTTTTAGAGCAGTAGTATGTAAAGCTGAAGATGTGCTATTACAGTGATTCTGTTGATTCTATCTTTTTGTTATCAGTGATATTTGTTGAGTGTGAAAATTATCAAACAAAAGGAACTATACAATATTAAGTGCATCTTAAATAGAGCTTAAATTAAGCATTATTTCTATGAAAGGTAGAATCAGAACTGAAAAATTCAATGCCATAGCCAAAGTTTGAATCATTAATCTTCTACTGTACATGTGACTGCTGTACTACTGAGCTAACGTGGCAACATGCTGTTACAACAAATACCCCAAATAACTCATTTTCCCAGTAGACCATAAGGAAATCTTATTCAAGATCACATATCCCAATGGGTACTTGACAATTAATAAGTACTTGTTAATAAATAAATAAATAAATTAATATTTTTATTATAGTATTTATAAGGTCAATCATTGATAACTGATTGTTCTAAAGTGCACAAAGTATGTGTAGGCCAACTATGAAAGTAAAATCTGAACAGAAAGTTGTCATGGCCAGGATTTTAACCATGCATCTTCCACTCTACGTGTGGCTGCATATGGTTTGAGTGTGTGTTATAACACCCAATTATCATTGATGGACCTTATAAATGGAAACTATAATGAATCTTAAAACCCTGAAACTTAAGAGTTGTAAGTTGGCGTATGATCTTGAATTGAGATTTCCTGGTCTACCAGAAATATGTCAGATCAGTTGGGAAATTTAATGTATTGGGATATTGTTATTGTAGCTCAGTGGGAGAGCAGCTGGTGTAGTGCAGAAGATCTAAAGTTCAAATCCTGGCTATCATTTAATTTTTCAGTTCTATTCTACCTTGCATAGTTTGCCTACACACAGTTTGTGTGTGTTTCAACAATTAAATTTATTGACATAAGAGAAATCATTTCTTTATTTACTTATGTTGTCACATTTATCATAATTCTCTATTAGGGTTATTCCAAACTGCATTGACAGTGGCAGTGATACCATTAACCAGAAGCAAATTGCCGTAAAGGAAGGTTCCCCAGCAAAGATAATTGTTTTTAATAAAAGTTAAGTTGAGGTATTTGGAAGTTGGTGTTGACACTGAAGTTAAGTCATTTTCTGTGTAAATACTAGGGTTGCTATATGTCTGATTTTTATCCCTATTTTGAAAGTATCTCCTTTTTATATTTTCCCTACAATGTGCCTTGTATGTATGTATGTATGTATATATATATATATATATATATATATATATATATATATATATATATATAAAGAATAATATGATTCAAAAGCCAAAAACTGAATAAATACCAAACTTAGTTAAGTTCAACCTCTTCCACTTTAACCTTTGATTAGTTGAAAAGAGATTAAAGATGGGAAGCGATGGCTTCCGAAACTAGTCCTTCAATAATATAAAAATTTAAGTGACGAAATGTTAAAACTGACTACAAATATTTTTTTCAATTAATTTTTAAGTCGCTGTTACTAGATTCCTGCAATCATTCATAAATTTTGTAAGGATGTTTTGTAGAACTTGCATAAAAGTAATTAACATTGCGGAGAGTTATGTGAATGGAGGAACAATATTTCTATTTACTTGTTTCTATGTATTTAACTGTATTTCTCACAAATTAAGAAAATATTCATATTTTTTGTTTCCAGTAAGTTAATTTCATTTATCTATTACATTACTTAATGGAAATGACAATTTTTGAGAATTGTACATACAAGTTCACAGAGAAGTTAATTGTGTTAACTATTTCAACAGTTTAATGGTAAATTTAGTTTAAAAAAATTTGACTCTCAGTTAGTTTGAGGATCTTTATGTGCTGTACATCTGTGATTCAACACATCTGTCTTTATGTCCCTTTTTGCTGCCAAAGGAAGTCATGCTAAGTGTGTGCATGCGTGCGTGTGTATGTAAACATTTTGACTTTCTCAAAAATGGCTCTTAAATATTTTTATTAAAATATATTTTTAAGATGTTTCATAACAAGTAAGATGTAAATCGTGAATTACATGGAAATAACTTCAGAAATCCTCTTCATTTTGAATAACTTTTCGTAACTGGTAATTCATAAGAATTAAACTCTTACAACACACAGAATACTTGTTAAAGCAAAAATTTATTTCAAATGAATTTTCAAGATATTTGTTTTTGGTTTGAATTTTTAAATACTTGTACTAATGCTATTCTCAAATAGGAAGTCATTAAATGATTACTTATCTCGGTGCCATGCAAAAGGAATAGAATTTATAAAACTCTTCATAGCAACCAGCTCTTACAAGATTTGACTATTCTTTAAAAATAATATTTTCTTCTGTTCCCATTATGCCTACAAGGAAGTATCTAGACAGTTTAGGCGTTATGCTCATTAACATGTATATAGAGATATAAGCTTTTGTAAGAGCAATTTGTTGAATGGAGAAACTAATGTAAATTAAGCACGTCAGAATTTTATTAATGCCCTTTAATTGGGTAGGTCATATTGGACACTGAATGAAATGATGCTTAGGGGAACCCAGGCTCCATAGAGTTTGGACTTATCTGACATTCTTCTTATGATAAGCTCCAGAAATAGCCTTGTCTGGGTAACTTGTGCTAACCGAGATTTGAACTCAGGACCTTTTGAATGTGAAGCAGACCATAGAAATAGGAACTCATGGTTCTAATTTAAGTAAAACCTCCCTGCGACAATCGGCAGCAATCGAAATAGGGTGACCAACCTTCATGTATTTCCCAGGATTTATCATATGTGAGCTTTCTTGATATCTCCAGGCTCCCATATTTTCACGCTCATTGTATGTTTTTCTCCCATTTTTAATTTTTTTCGCCCCTTTTTGTATTTTTACATATGTACAAATGTTTTTCAAGTATTTAAATTTTGCGTGCACGTCCAGAATGCATTTTGTGAATGAAGATGAATTATATGAGGAATTGTGTAGTTCTATGATACAATTAAATGTGCTGTCTCTTTGGAGGGTAGCGTTAACCAGAGGTGGCTGAAAGTTTTCACCAGTTTGAAATCAAATAATGAGATTTTTGAGAACTTGGGTAAGCTGCTGGTTATGGTATGAGTATACCAGGAAGTAATGCTCATACCGAGAGAGTATTTTCTCTTATGAATAACTAGTGCACAGATGTAAGGAATAGTAGTAGTACAAACCTAATCAAATCTGAACTGAAGTTTGCTGTAAATGTTTCCTATTTATGCATTTTGAATTTTTAAATTTGCTAAAAATGGTATAAAACTACCGAGGAAAAATCTAAGTACGAGGGCTGTTCAATAAGAATGATCACAATTTTTTTTGACAATGCACCTTTACTCATCCTCATAATTTTGATGGTCCTTCTCAAAACAGTCTCCCCTGAATGTGATGCACTTGTCCCAGTGTTTCTACCAGTCTTCAAAGACATGCTGGAAACAATTTTTTGAGAGATCCTTCAAAATTGCCTCTGCAGCCTAAACCACTGCTTCTGATGATGGATAATGCCTCCCACAAAGGCATTTCTTTAAGTTAGGGAATAGAAAAAAGTCGCATGGGGCTAAATCCGGACAATAGGGAGGTTGAGGGATGTACTTCACGTTGATGTTTGCAAGATATTCAGCAACAACATTGGCAACATGCAGCTGCGCATTATCTTGGTGCAGCATCCAGCCTGCTTCATGGAAATGCGGTCTTTTGAGGCTGATATGGACTTGCAATGTTTTCAGGACATCCCTTTAGTATTGTCCAGTTACTGATGTGTATGCAGGTACAACATGCTGATAACCCATTCCATGAATATTAAAGAATGAGATGACCATAATTTTCCCAGCAGAAGCAACCACATTTGCTTTTATGGGGTTGGTGATGGAGCTTTCCACACTGAGCTTTGCTGTTTGCTCTCAGGATCAAAATGATGTAGACAAGTTTCATCAGCAGATTTTATTTTAATTAAAAATCCAGAAATTATTCCAGAAATCTCACTTAAAGCTGCAGTAGCAAATTTTAGATTACTTACGGAACATGATTATTTGGCCAAACACTTACACAGAATAGGAATTTATACAAGTCCAAATTGTCCTCTGTGCAACAAAGAAGAGGAAATGACTGAAGAACATCTTTTAACCTGTGAAGCCCTACCTGCCCACTACACAGAAATATTGGAGAGCAAGAGAGCTAATGGCTTCATTGCCAAAGCCTAGCATTTGAAAATAACAGTTTCATCAGCAGTGATAACGTGTGAATCTCCGGATCTTCCTCTAACATCAACTTTAACGGCATGTTACCTCCATTGCAGCGGTAGGCGATACTGAACATGTCTGAACTTGTCTGGTTCTTACAGGCGGGAACCAGGAGCACCAACAATGAAACTAATATGGCGTGTTTGTTTCACATTATGCTAACAGAATATAATTAGATTGAATTTTAGTATGAAAAATTGACGTAAAAATTTATCATTCTTTATTGAACAGCCCTCGTATTTCTGATGTATAATTACTTATCTTTTAGAAATACTGCAAATATTTTGTGCTGAAAATTTGTCGTGCTGCTAGTCTCCTCTCTCTCGCTCTCTCTCTTTTTAACTAACACTTGGTCAGTTGGTCACCCTAAATTGAAATGTGAATCTCTTTGCTCAGATTATGAATGCTGACCATTCATATAAGTAATGAGGTAGACGTTTTTATATTATCAATAACTTCAGAAGTATTTTCTTTCTCAAAGTCTGTCAATTTAATCTCCTTTTATGATTCTGTAGACACATTTTCTAATTCTTGTTTCTGGGATTATGGCAGCCCTAAATATTGAACATATAATTTACAGAAATTTGAAGGTAGTATCAATAGGTCATGTGTTCCATGTGCAGTCAGTTGAGTTAAAGTTGATACACATTTCTTCGTATGTTCTAGTAAGTATAGTAGACAATTCCCTGTAATTTTTCGTTTTTTATTGCAACAGAGGTAATACAAGTATGTTAAACAGCCTGGCCCCGTAGCTCAGTACAAATGGAAAGAAAGCTTCACAATAATACTGTTATAAATTTTGGTAGTATTAAATTTACAATACAGAAAAGTTGTACATGTTGTTAGCATTATAAATGTTGTAGGAGAGGAAGTGATGGCAAAACAATGTAGAGCAACAATGTGCCGAAAGCATGTAATTTGTAATTGTCTTCTGGAAACAAGGTTTTCATGGTCACGTTAGATACTTCAAACTATTGTATTTTCCATGTTCGATAAAAATATTAATGCATAAATTATGAATAAAAGTGAAACGACAAAAGTGAATGAGCATGATTAGAAACATTCTAGGGAAGCAAAGTGATCGCAAATATATTTAGAAAAGTGTACCATCAAGAAACACATACATATTTGCATTGAAGAGAAGACAGTTACCATTAGAGATAGAATAGAATAAACATGGTTCAAGTATGTTGCATTATTCTGATAGTTACAGATAGGTATGTGTGGAAGACAACGGGAATTACTTATTGTCACAAAAACTCAATTTGATAATCAGGGATTTGAACAAGTGGAAATCTGTATTCAAATCCGGCCTATAACATTGAATTTTCATAAATATTAAAAGCAGAAGCATTATTAACAGTGAAGTATTCTTCATATTTAAGTTTGATTTATGAGTCACTATGTTTACACTCAAACTTCACTTACTTGTTGTATAATTGAGCTCCGTAGTAGTGGAAGAAGAGGAAGGTTAATTTAGTCACCAAACAGCTGAGGATGAGATCGAATGATCTTGAAAACGTTTCAATTATACAACAACAAGTAAGTGAAGTTTGAGTGTAAACATAGTGACTCATAAATCAAAATTAAATTGAATTTTCAGTTTAATTCTATAATCAGAATTATGCAACTTCCTCAGTATCAGTGTGTTCTTTAGGTGAGATTACTAAAGGTTATTTTTATGCTGCATCTTGAGGGATTGAACTCTTGGCCAATAAGGAACGTTATTTTCTGTTTGACAGCTATCCTATGCTTTCAGCCTTAAAAGAAACAGTTCAAGACTGAGGAAGCTAAGACATAATTTGCAAAAGATAATTTCCTGAAAATATAGGAATAATTATCAACATGTATGTTATTATATGTAATATATAGATATATGTTTATGTTATTACTATAATGATGACAGCTGTGAATTCTTCTAGTATGAGTTAAGTCAACAATAAACCAAGTGAGTACAGTATTGTTAATAGTACTACATTATAAATGTCATACATGATGAAAGGATAGGGAATGTGTCTTCTCATTTTGCTTAAATAATGTTTTTATGCAAAAGAGTATGAATTAGGTAACAAAAGATCTTTACCTAGATTATCTTAGTGTTATTCATAAATACTAGCAGGACATATTTGACATACTTTGGAATCTTGTTTTTCTGTGGAATTGTTACTGCAAATAACCATCTCTCTCACCTTTGATCATCGTATATGTTACTTGTTCATGAAGAAATTCTATTGGGACTTATGCTGTGATTGGAATAGACTAATTACTATTATTAAATTTTAGATGAGTCGCATTTTTTACACATCTGCTTCACTTTCGTACCTATTTTGAGGACATGTTTCGCAAATCTTCGTTTGCATCTACGGCTCTTGTGCGACTGACGCTAGATCCCCCAATTCCACACAAACATGCAACCATCAACAGTCTGACACACAGATTAGTAAATCTACCTCTCAGCCAGCAAGAATATCAAAACGAATACCATCAAATCTTAAAAACTGCAATTAAAAATGGATATGGAAAAAACCTTGTAGATAAAAAACTAAAATTATTCAAACTTCAAAAGAAATTAAAACAGATCACAGCTCTCACACCAATAAAACAAGAAACTAGATTTGCTAAATTTACTTACCACCCCTGGGCCACAAAAAAGTTCCAAAAAATATTCAAGAAATACAATATAACATTGGCACCAAAAACAATTACAACATTAAAAACCTACTTCACAGTAATAATACTGATAAGATAAAACCAGAGGAAAAGTCAGGCATTTACAAAATTAAGTGTAAAGACTGTGAAAAAATTTACATAGGAAGGACAAAAAGGAACATAGGCACTAGAAAGAAAGAACACTTCAGGCACTTAAGATACAAAAATATTGATAAATCCGCAATAGCAGCTCATTTCTGGTCTGAAAATCATGAAATTGAAGATAGCACAGAATTACTAAAATACGTACAAAAACATAGTGAACTCGTCATATGGGAGAGGATATACATAGAAAAACATAAAAACCAACTAATGAACTTTGAAATCCCGCTAGAAGAGAATCCCACATTTCAGTTCATCACTAAATCAACAGATGGCAGCAACAGCCCCAGAATTACCCACACCGCTGGATCTAGCGTCAGTCGCACAAGAGCCGTAGATGCAAACGAAGATTTGCGAAACATGTCCTCAAAATAGGTACGAAAGTGAAGCAGATGTGTAAAAAATGCGACTCATCTAAAATTTAATAATTTTTCGCTTCACTGTGGTGTTCCAATACAGTTGAATCTCGATAGACTAATTACTGTTTACTCCAACTCAAAAAGAAAGGCAGAATAAAAAAAAAGTTAAAATGAGGGAAACTAGCATACATCATACATTAAGTCTTCACGCATTGTCATCAAAGCAAACCTGTCATACTGTGCAAAGAATATACAGAAAATTGTACAGTAAAAAGGCGGTATCAAAATAAGCATTTTGAGAATATGAACAAAGGGCTTCAGAAGTATTTTTATTCCTAATTTTAGCATAAAATCTGTTATGTTAACTCTCAATTATGAAAACTGTGACATAAATAATATGCACTTTTGCACCACTTGGGATGTATATCTCAAACAGTGCTTGATTATGGCCAATGCAGCAACTACCGTTGTGTACATAAAGCTAGCACCACCAAATTAGTGCTACTGCTAAATATTTTTGCCTCAAGGTTGTCTTAAGATAAAGCTTACTGGATGGTATAGTAATACAAATGATCTTCTTCAGTACAGTAGTTGCATGTGATTATTAGTTTCTCATTGTGTAACACTACTCATTAGAAGAGACTGTACGTACGCACTTTTGTGACTGGCATATGAAGATGTTTCAGAAAGTCGAATTACAATATGTTTATGCAGCACTCCTGTTATGCTGCATTTGGAAAGCCCTTTATTCTTGCTACTTTACAATTTTCTGTATCCAGTTTACATACTGTTTTGCTATCCGTATGCCAGATCAGCACATGAACACTATATAACAGCATATTTTAGTACTATAAAATTTTTACATCAACAAGTTACACTACTGAAATCAGGAGCTCTTAATTTGCTTAAAATCATACATCAGTCAGTTACAGTTGGTAAGCCTCTTCTGCAAGCGCACTGTTGATTGCATGTTGCTGGAATTTCCATCTGACATTGTTAGAAAATGGAGCAAAATCCATGAAACTACATCATACATCTTACCATCACGTACATTACTTAACATGGGCCCTCCCCATCCTTTACCACAGGTTCATTTGACTGGTCACTGGAGCTCAAAAGACTCAAACTTGTGATATTCAACTTTGAATGGATGGTCAATCCATTACATCTTACTTTAACGAGCGTTGCTATTTAAGTTGCTTTTCTCAAAATGCCTCTAAAAGATTTAAAACCTGTTTAGGGATTAGCTAAAAAATGACTTAAATAGAACAATAATTTGGTCTATGTAAGTTAAGATTTCCAAGTTGATATTTGCAGTTGTTTGGGATAAGCATATGTAATGATAATTTTTTAATTTTGATGATAAGTTTGTCATTTTGCTGCAGTAATTTATTTATTGAAAATATGCTATTAAACAACAGAGTTTATGATAACCAAGTATTTGCATTTTAAAAACATCCCATGACTTGTAACAAATGGTACTTATTTCAAAAAGTTTGTTGAGCAGCGAAGAGAAAGAAAAATATAGAGTGGACATAAACTTAAAATGTACCTATGCACGTGTCCATTTTCAGTATGGATTTAGAAATTGAAGGCTACTAAAATTGCTTGATGATGTACATCACAGACACTCAAAATTGTCACAGAAATAGAAGCCATAATTTTCCAGAAATTAAATGTTTCCCTGTGTTGCATAAAATTGCATATTAATGGAATTGATCTCTCTTTAATAGTAAAAAAGTGTAGCCAGCATTATCTTGTGTAAATTTGCCAAACTAATCTTTCGTCCATAAAAGGAATATCCAGCACTGAAGCACTAAAGGTGTAACTGTATATTGCTAGCACAATAAAATAAATGCAAGTGTGGTTCTATGCATACATGGTTTCTAATCCCAAGAGTTCTGTGTGATTCCTAGCCGATGGGGAAATATCTTTTTGATTAGTGTTATTCCCTGCACTCTATAGAGTTAGAAAAATGTGAAGGTGTACATGTTCTCATTGTTTTGGCAATAAACAAACCCAGTGATTAATGAAGTGAGCTGGAATACTATTATGGTGTTCTGTTCTGCATTTGTGTACTTAGTGTTGACACCTTGTTTACCACATTCTTTATTTTTCTCTTTCTCTCGCACACCACCTGCTCTTAGGGAATCCAAATTAAAATTCCCTGTGTTCTGCAATAATGAGGTTGTTTGATTTCAAATTTGAAACATGCATAATCACATTTCTTAAATGCTGTATAACTATAGCTTATGCATTTATTTTTGGAATTAGCTTTAAAAAAACAAAAAGAATTATGAATGGTTCCAAAATTTCCTCATTGCCTTTCTTCCCACAAGTCGTCGCTTTGTAGTAGTGCTTTTTTTTTCTTTTATTTTTTCCCCTTTTCCTTTTTAGTTTTTTTCCCTTGATGTCTCACGCAGTTTTCCAGTCTTGTGTTACCACTTCAATTTCTTCTGAATAAGTCATTCGACGTCAGTCAGTTTAAAAGTTGCACCTTTCCTGATATTTGAATGTAAAGCACTCTCAATAAGTCACGTTTAGTTTGTTGCCAAAAATCCAAACCCCATTTTTGCAACCATTCAACAATAATTTGGTTCTGTTTGCTGACAGTATTCTGTTATTTGTTTTTCAGAACCGAATGATACGGGGCATTTATCCACCATATTAATACTTCCCTCTTCTAAGTACTTTAAAGAATTCATACAGAAACCATTGTTTAAATGAACAGTTGTCACCTCTTTATGAAAGTCTAAAGTAGTTTTGGAGAGAAAATTATTTGCTTTTAGGTAGGATCCTGTGTTAACAGATTCTACATGATAAGCTTATTGCCACTTCCAACGGGTACCTTTAGGGAAAACCTATTTTGACCGGACTTGCTAGGTTGCCCTTTAAGAATGGGCTTTTATTTGCCCATTTCTCATCTAAGTTAAATGTAGGTCTAATATCATTAGAATGTTTAATGTCGTAAATTTTGGGAATGCAAGGTACCAGCAATGCTGATTTTAACTCTGAGGTAAATAAACACCATCCTCGATAATGAAGTAATACCTCATATCCATCTATGAGCAACATTCTACTGGCTAATGGTAAAGCAAATTGTTCTCTTTCAACAATAAAAGCCTTGGCTTGTTCAAAATAATTTTTTTTTAGCACACCATGCCAGTAATTTAAATTTCAGTTCAAATGATTACGAATATATGTACACACATACAATATATTTTTCTAAGAGGCCTCTTTGGTTGGGCATCACGCCACATATACTGTCCACCAACGCAAAGTAAGTCTCTGAAAGGAATGTGCCATCCTTACACAGTGGGATAAGATCAGCGAATGTGTGTGACAGAATGCATGCTACATAAGGAGTAGAACCGTTAAAAAAAAACATGTACCCTTTTCACTCTGTACACTAAAACCATGAAGATTTATTCACAAAGTAAAAGACTTCAGCATATTTTTGAATGGTCTGTAACTGAACTGACATGGGATGTCAATCTATCCAGGGAGGGTGTGCGAACCTTCTGCAGCCTCCCCTGCGTCTCAGGCCCCGGAGACTTACTTTGCTGTGTACATAAGGGCAATTCAATGTGGCTACACAGGACAGTCTTGATTGGTTGCCTGCCTGGTAGTACTCTAGGATACATACCATTTGAAAGCCACTAGAATATATTACTAATGACAAAACCCCAAAATGACCATAGTTGGCATTTTTCATTGGAGGGATATAGATGTCATCCGTAAAGCAGAGAGGTTTATTCGGATATTGAAAAAACATCAGTCTTCGGAAAGAGTTGCTGGTTGCATTTCCCTTAAAGGTAAGTGAGGACATCTATCAGGTATATATGATATAATTTGTGACTGCTGCTACATTATGAGAATAATTACATTTGTTGGTGCCATTTAACTCGCAAGGTAGGTCTTTCATGCATGTGAAATCTTATTTTTAACTTTAAAAGACAAAAGTAAAGGTAAGTAAGGTTTTACCTAAAAGCTTTACTCAAATAGCAACAACCAAAATACAGCAAAATCCTGCTTAACCAATTGGCACTTCATCATTCAGGAGTGAAACAAGGGGCAGTTAATGAATGGAAATGGAAAAATATTAAATGCTCAAATTTGCACTGGTGTTTGCTGTAGTTTTATGCCCCTAATCCCAATATGGTTACGTACTTGGTGCTGTGTACAATTTATTCTCAACCCCTATCCCACTTTCTAAGAATTGTTCTCTTAAACCAGGTGTTCCTTGCTTGCACAGGAAGAGCCACTATTTTAATTTTTGCGATCAGTGCAATTCATATATAGGCAAAAAGAAGCCTGTTATAATAAGTACTAAGGAGTTTCAAGAGTTTAGCGAGAAAGCGATAGCAGAAGAGAAATTCAAATCATTAGATGCAAGAGCGACTAAAAATCTTAAAGTAAATATTGAATTACGGCACTTTTAATATTTTCATTTTGGATTGCTTTATAAAACAAAGCAGTGAATCAGCACCGTAATGCTTACCAACTGGTAGGACAAAGCTTATTACAAGCACTGGAGGAATTACTAACTTTTATGAAATGGTCTTTTTAAATACTCTCATGCATATTTAATAATGTATACATTAGTAATTCATTAATTATTACGTGCATTTAGTATGCAATTATTTTCCTTCTTTTGCTGCTTAAAATTGATACCTAAAGTAGGTCTGCCTCCTTTAGTTACGCAGGTTTCTGCTATTTCTTTTAAGAATTTGTTGCTTTTGACTTTGAAATCATGTTCATTTGCATCTCCAGTAGAGAGAAAAAAAAGTATTTCCATTGTAGAAAAGTATAAGTACTAATGCATTCAAACCAATAATGAGGAAATCCAAGTTAATCCCTCTAAAAATGTACTCGACATTATGCTTTATTGAGATCTACATTCTCTGTTTAATATAATTTTGCCTTGTCCCTTATATTTACGAGTTATGCAAAAGTCATTCAGAATGAAGAGGACCGTAGAGATTGTTCCCAGAAAATTCCAAATTGCACTTAATTTACTACGAGGATGGATTTAAATCAAAATCATCGGAGCCATTTTTTTAAAAAAAATCAAAATTTTGTAAAGAGTTCCCATGAAAAAGGTAGTTTGGCGGGGGGATTTATAAAAAAGCTTTGTGTCGAATTCTTGGAAGACACTGAATTCAGCCCGCTTCGGTAGCGTGGTGGTAGCATGTCTGCCTCACGTTCAAGAGGTCCCGAGTTCGAATCTCGGTCAGGGTGGGTTACCTGAATAAGGTTTTTCCGGGGTTTCCCTTATCCTGAAAGACGAATGTCGGGTAACTCTAAGCTGAATGGACCCCGGGCTCATTTGAGCATAATTTCACCCATTCTATTCATCGTCCGATATGACTTAATATATCACAAAAAAAAAAAAAAAAAAACCTGAATTCAAATGCAGTATCAACCCGAAATAGCGCGGTTCGAAATACTGCAGATTCAGATTTAACGCAGGTAAAAGTATATCCCGGTTAAAAATATTGTAGTTAAGTATTTTTTTTTTAATTTGGAGAGCTGAGATAAAAATATTCCGCAAACAGGTTCTTGAGTATAGATTTCACCACCGTCCTTGTTCATTGATACTGACCGCTGCATTCCAGGAAAGTAATGATGCCACTGTTCTTTACTTCTGGCCTTGACCGTAAGTGCTGTCTTTCGGCTCTTTGATCAGCTCATAATACTGCGTAATGAAATCACGTACTCGTAGGGGAGGTAGTGATAGAAGTATATGTTCTCTGGTAGTGATGTCTGCATCTGAGACTCAGTCCTTGCTAATTCACAGTTGCCTTTGCGTGTGCGTGTGTGTAGCGTGCTATTGAAGACAGGGATAATTAGAGCTTTTCGATAACATTCCATAGTAATATTCCGGGAAATTGTTTCAAACGCAATACAAGACAGGAAGCGAAAAACTTGTTACATACATTTTTTTCAAAAAGATTCGAAAAGCTAAAGTGCATATAGATGACACAGGAGTGTCAGAACTATTAAAGAGCGCAAAAAAAAAAAAAAAAAAAAAAAAAAAAAGTCAGAGCAGTTTTTTGGAACTCCATGTGGAAAGCCCAGCGTTCCGAAACGAGAAATAGATCTAGATTTCTTCAACAGATGTGTTGTAAGAACAGCGATTCAAAATTCTTCTGTTCGGGAAAAAGGTGTTCCTGCAATAGATTAATTACTTAATTTAAGGTAAAGCATTGAGGGTAGTAAGTCATCCTTAAACGGAATAGTGAGAGAACTGGGTTTTAAATGCAAAAAGAATAAAACAAGCAGTAAATGCTTATAGAAAGGCACGACATTCGTTCTAAACGTATCCGGTTAAGAAGACAGCCTATCTATTGCTGAATAACTTGAATAAATTTAGTTACAATATCTGTAATTATGCTTGCATTAATACGAACAGATTTGCATAACTTATTCAGCTAGGTAAATTGTGTGGACATTTTCCACAAGGACTCTACTAACGAGTACGTTATCTGAATACATCGGTTAAAGCTGGACAAAATCGATGAGAAATTGTAAAAGTACTGTAATATATTTACTTTATATAGCGAGTTTAATACTATTCTGTAATTTATTATTACATATTTCCCTCCAACTGCGCCGAATTGAATTTTGTCCCTTCTAGTGTAACATCTCCATATACCGCGGTAAGGTTATAATGCGAGGGTAAAGGATATTCCCAACCGCGTTATTTCGGGCTTCTACTGTACCTAGTTTGGTGTTAAATCAGCATTTTTTCTTAAGTTACGCTGTTCACAGACCTGACAAGAGACCATTTTCTGTTTTTTTTTTTTTTTTTTTTTTTTTCAGAGACTCTCAAGACGTACTTTCTGATATAGAATCTTTGAGTGGAAATACTTCTGACTTCTATGCATAGTGTAGAGAAAGTAACAAAATATAACTCGTGTTTTATATTACGCTAGCTGGTTTAGCTGGTAAAAGGTTACTTTAAATTTGAATGGCAATTTAATATGCCTCTTCTCATATTTTGTGCAATTATTATACAGTGATATAGAGGAGATCTATGGTGAGTACTCTCTTTTACCGTTATATTTTTCAGGAATACTTAATTGTTCCACGGTGCCCTGAAAAATGCAGAAAATGTTTGTTGTACTAAAACAAGAGCTCAAAGACTACAGATAATTTTTCATTGATTTCTTGATATGAAATAACCATCTAAGAGGAGAATATTTATACCCTTGTACAAGCGTAAACAGAGGAAAAAACACCGTAAAAGATGCTATAGAGATCTGCAAATTGTTTGACTAAAAGCTAAGTTGTGGTTATTTACAGCAGAAATTAATATCTCAAAGATATTGAAGCTATAATGAGATAAATATTTACAGAATTTGTCCAAATCACAATACTGTCTATATGAAAAAGAACTGGTCAGTTCAGTTTACACTAGTGTCCAAAAGTTAAGTATAATTGAATATTTTGCCCGCTTCGATAGCTAGATGATAGCTTGTCTGCTCCACGTTCAAGAGGTCCCGAGTTCGAATCTCGGTCAGGGTGAGACATCTGGATAAGGTTTATTCCGGGGCTTTCCCTTATCCTGTTGGACGAATGTCTAAGCTCCATGGATCCTTAGCTTTGAGCATAAAAAGTCAATATTTGATTACCAAACTATTACAATAGTACGATAGTTAAGCAAAATGCAATATATTGTTACCGATGCATCACGGATGGTCTGGAATGCTATAGTGTGAGAATCAGCAGACAATTTCGATATCCGGATACCATTTTACGAAAGCACAAAATCTGACGATCATGTCCACAATGACTGATGGTACCGAGTGGTTAATACAGGGGGAGGTGATCCCTCACGGCTACATAGGCCTCCCAATACCATGGCATGCTCTCTATAAGGTGGTTAAAGAGCTTTGCAGGTAGTATGTCGGAGGGCCCTCGGCGGCGCTGGCGGGCTGCAACTCGTCTTCCTAGTGCATCCCAAGCATGCTGTATAGTAAAGCACAAAATCTGACGATCATTTCCACAATGGCTGATGGTACCGAGTGGTTAATACAGGGTGAAGTGATCCCTCACGGCTACATAGGCCTCCCAATACCATGGCATGCTCTCTATAAGGTGGTTAAAGAGCTTTGCAGGTAGTATGTCGGAGGGCCCTCGGCGGCGCTGGTGGGCTGCAACTCGTCTTCCTAGTGCATCCCAAGCATGCTGTATAGTAAAGCACAAAATCTGACGATCATTTCCACAATGGCTGATGGTACCGAGTGGTTAATACAGGGTGAAGTGATCCCTCACGGCTACATAGGCCTCCCAATACCATGGCATGCTCTCTATAAGGTGGTTAAAGAGCTTTGCAGGTAGTATGTCGGAGGGCCCTCGGCGGCGCTGGCGGGCTGCAACTCGTCTTCCTAGTGCATCCCAAGCATGCTGTATAGTAAAGCACAAAATCTGACGATCATTTCCACAATGGCTGATGGTACCGAGTGGTTAATACAGGGTGAAGTGATCCCTCATGGCTACATAGGCCTCCCAATACCATGGCATGCTCTCTATAAGGTGGTTAAAGAGCTTTGCAGGTAGTATGTCGGAGGGCCCTCGGCGGCGCTGGCGGGCTGCAACTCGTCTTCCTAGTGCATCCCAAGCATGCTGTATAGGATTTCTGTCCGGAGACATCGTTGACCAGTCCATGCGATAAATATCTTCCTTCTTAAGATATCGTCCAACAGGTGGATGTTTTGCGGACGCGCATTATCGTCCATTAAGACGAAGTGTGGACCAACTAAAACTCTGAAAAGGCGCACATGCGGTTCAGTACTTCGTCTCTGTGGCTTTGGGTATTCACAGTACCGCCGTCGAAGGTGTGCAGATGTGTACGTCCATTGAACATCATGCACACACAATTACGCCACCACCAAAAAATAGGCCCGTTTCCACGATGTTGTTGGGATGAAACCGGGTTCCATGTTCTCTCCAGATTATTGTGCGAAGAGAATTGTCGTTCAAGCTTAATGTGGACTCATCTGTAAACAGTATGTTCCTCCAATCATTCAAGGTTCAATTTTGACATTGCTGACTCCATTGTAAACGAGATCGTATGTGTATTCGAGTGAGCGGGGCACTCACTGCTGGACCTCTGGCATAGAGGTCGATACCCTGAGCCTCCGTATACAGTTTGCCTCGAAACTCGAACGCCAGAGGTGGCTGCAAGCTCGAAAGGCAGTTGTCTTGTGGGCATCCTCCGATGTCGTGCTGTTATGGACAAATATTGGTCCGTTGTGACCCATGGGCGACCACGTACATGAATCCGACGAACACCTCTTATTTCTTGGAACCGTCGTCAAAGCCTGGAAATGACACTGTGGCACATTCAGGGCCCGAGAGACTGTGGTCTGTGTCTGACCTGCCTCTAGACGTCCGATGATTCTACCCTTCAAAACAGAGTCCAGTTGATGTCTCTGTGGCATGTTAATACTGTGTTGTTACCACTTTGCAAAGCAACTGCTCTCTGTTCACAATGGGACAATAATGAACGTCTGATCTCTGGTATTGATTGGCTGTTCTGGGTTTGTTGACCTTTGAGTCGTGAACCCGCTTACCTATCAGAGACCACCAGTAAGGGGGAGGTACTTACTGTGATAATATTTAATTGCGCTCGCTTACCGTTTTTCCTTCCAGTTCTCTGTTTTGCGAATTATGCTTAGCAATTTTTGGACACTAGTGTATATTTTTCTGCTGGACAGAAATGATATATTTGCAAAAATGGATTTTCAGTAACTTCGTTCTTTCCTCTGCACTATCTGGAAAATACAAAACTATATGTAGAAATTAAATAGGTGCTATATGATTTTTTCTATGATGTGCACGTTTAGTCCAGTGTAGATTTTGGGTTAGAATAATTGTTTCACTAAGAAAATGTAAAAATTAATATGTTTTTGGTATTGAAGGAAGGGAAAGCATCATAATAAAAATAGTTGATACGTATTTTCTTATGCTATAAATTTGATTTGAGACCTGTATAAACTTTCCAGACTCAGTTCCTATAATAATTTTCTGCAAAAGTGTACTAGTCTTAATAATTGTTATAGAGCATAGAGAAATTCACGGAGGGGATTCGGCACTTCAACCAAACTGGTCTTTTGTACCTATGCCTCCAAGCGGGGCACCTGGAAGGAAGGATGAGGTGAGAGGGGACAGGGCGGCTTTTCCAAGGAGCCACGACTGTGCAGAGGGCAGGGTACCTACACTTTACCAGGTGGAAACTTCCCAGCAGGCCAGTCCAACCGGCATCCCATCCTACTGTGGTCCGGAAACTGTCCTACCAGACTGGGTCCGGAGAGTATCCTATCGGAGGAGGAAGTTTTACCAAGAGCACATCATCCTGCCGTACAGCGCCGAGATACCCGCCGACAGTTCTACCCTGAAGGAGATGAGAAATGATAATGGAGATTAAATGGAGGGACAGGAAATTCAGGTGATATAATGAAACTAGCCAGCATTCGCCTGGTGATCCGGGGAAAACCCCGAAAGAAACCATGGCTAAAGTAGTTTGGCCACGGGAAACAAACCCGGACCTCCCGAATGTTGGCCACAGACGCAACTATCTGAGCTATCCCGCTCGGTAATAATTCTTATACCTCTAACACCTGTTTTGAGATGTTGCTGTGAGTATTTTAGTTCTTACATGAGAGATTTTGGGAATTGCAGCACAATTATGGCAGAATGTACAATTAAATACAGGTATTTTCCTACTAAATAAATCTAACATAATATTTTTATATCATTAGTTTGTTAATAAGCAGCTAAGAGAGAGTCAGTAGTGAATTAAGAGTGTAATAACAGCTTTGAGTTCTCCATGAAAGCTATTTAAACTTATGTCTACCTCTCTAGTGCCTGTAATTTGTACTTTGTGACCAGTAAGAAGAAGGAAATGTGGATGTATTTCTGTATTTTCACACCAATGAATTGTGAGATATTTATTGTGATTTGTTTATTATAAAATAAAGTATGTAAAAAAGAAAAAATGAATAATTTCCTTAACCTTAAATCTAATGAGAATGAAACCTTACTATGTACAGAAGTAGTGAGCTGCCAGAAGACCTTGGGAAGGTGTTTTTACCCTTTACCAAGTAATCAATAAAAATAATTCCCTGTGCATCCCAGAAAACACTCGCCATAACCTTCTTAGCTGACAAAATTGACGTTGCCCTTTTTGGAGTTGATTCACCTTGCGCAATCCAATGTTTTGACCGTGATTTAATTTCTGGAGTGCAGTGATGTATCCAAGTTTCATCCATGGTAATAAGCCGTCTCACAAATTCAATGGGATTTTTATGGCAGAACTCAAAATTCTTAACAGAAACAGTTTTTCTGTGCAACTTTTGATCAGATGTAAAAAAACGGGGCACCCATCTTGCACAGACCTTGTGAAAGCCCAAAACATTACTTAAAATATTACCTGCACGTTTTTTAAATGTTTACAGCCTTTGTTATCTCAAACATCTTTAATCAGTACTAAACAATGAATTTTTTCAATGATCTTTGGAGTTGTGACTTCCACAAGGCATCCAGAGCGAGGCTCATCACTAGTGCTCGTACGTCCCATTTTAAACTCTGCAACCCACCTTTTAGTCATTGTATATGAAGGGGTAGAGTCTTTCATTTCCCCCTTGACTTCCTTAGACTTTAAGCCTTTCAAATGGAAGTATTTAATCACTGCTCGTTTTTCCAAATGCTTCATTTTTGTAAAACCTCTACACTTGTCTTGTTTAAAATGCTGTCATTCAAAAACTAAACAAGCTATTGACCTGTAACAATGGATACAGACTAGTCTAACTCAAACTATATGATGCTATCCGTCAAACTGGCCCAGAGGTGCCATCTCTATGTGAGGTCTTGGACTTACCTCGTAGGTAATTATGTCTTTATGTAAACGATTATCATTATGATCAAATAAGACCGCGCACTTGCATTAATTGACAAGGTTATTAACTTAAATTCCCGTTAGTAAATACATGTTTCTAATAAAGATTTTAAAGTAAATAAACTGACTCATACTACCTGTATCTTCATGAGTTTTTTAGCTTGCTTAGTTGCACGCAGATGGCTAATTCGTAGTTAATTTTTGATGAAAGAATTAATTTGTGCCCCTCTCTCATCTTTTAATTTCGATCACGTTGAGAAGTCAATCCTACTCTTTCCTTAGTATAACTGATTGTCAATAAATAATTATGTACTTATCGTTAGCCCTTCCGTCTTTTATTCTGTTTGCATGACTCGCCGTGTATGTGCGATAACTTCACGTAAACATCTCCGGTACGCTTCCTCGCTTTGCCATGTAGTACCTAACAGATAGTCCTCAGATTTGTAATTCACCACGGACGAGACAACTATACTGTAGATATCACGGATTGTTAAATTAATATTCAGGATTTTTTTTTAAGTTTTACGTCCTGCAACGTTAAGGCATATCGGGCGATGAATAAAATGGGTGAAATGGTGCTCAAATGAGCCCAGGTTCCATATAGCTTAGAGTTACCGAGATTCAACCCCGATCTCACCCCAACCGGGATTCGGGACCTCTTGAACGTGAGACAGACATGCTACCGAAGCGGGTATTAATATTCAGGGTTGTGAACATTATGATAAATTATTTCTTTTTTTTTTTTTTCGTTTTTATTTTCGAGCCCAAGTTTAGCCCGAGCGTGACAAACATTTTTCAAGTTAAGCCGTGCACTTAGTGCGTGTATGTCATAGAGACCGTGCTACAATCTGGTGAGAACTGTCGAAGCATTTTGGCGGGAACAAATTTCAGTTAACCTTTATTTCGAGATTCTTTGAACTTTTCTACTGCCGTAATAAAATTCCGTTTAATCGGAGCCCTAAAAGATGACTCATTTTTAGGTAGTAATATTTGAGAAACCAAAACGTGTGATTAAGAAATCGACCGTCAGTGGAAGTTCTTTCAAGTTATAGAAGATGCTTGTAATGAAAGTAAAGTGTGGTTATACCTTTTAAAACGGGCCAACTTTAGATTCATTGCCAAAAACACTGTAATAACAGAAATGTGACGAAATATTATACATTTTCAAACATCAAATGGGTAACTAACAATAAAAGATCAAATAGAACTCATCAAGTGGCATGTACAAGAGCTGAGCACGTCTATTCTTCTAGACGTCATACATTTCAGAGTTGTTTTTGAAGTTAGGAATTTCGCCAATTTCCTCTTTGTGAATGGAACAAACATCCAAGGAATTAAGTCTATCTTGGCCCATGGGTTCCTAACGAAAGACTTAATTCTTTTCAATGTTTCTCTCTGCCTCGGCTGTTGAAACTCGAGTTGTACTACAATTGGCAACGTTTTCTGTACTTCAGAAAACGATTTCTCAAAGGAATGTTGTATGAAAAAACTGAGAGTTCACTGACTGAATGGATATCTTTGAATTATCTCTATGATAAATTACTAGTGCTGTAGATAGATCAAAATGTTTAAGCGATTAATCATGTTACTTTAATCGATTAATCTGTTCGAAAATTAGGGGTAAGTATTATATAAAGTACTTGAATACTCTGTATATTTAATTATTTATGAAACTTTTAAATATTTAGATTCAAAATTTGTGTTTGCATCAACTGCACATGCTTTATATATGTATTGAATTAGATCTACAATATTTTTGTAAGTTATTATTTAGTAACTTATTATATCATTATCTACTAAGATTTGAGAGACTGACATGCAAATAATAGTTTACGTGAGGACTCAGCTAGTCACTTTACAAAATAATCTTTTTTTCTGTCACACACTTTATCAGATTTATTTAGCGTAAATCCAAAATGTACAGCCAATTTCCCTCGCAAATTTTCGTATACCATAATTTTAATTTCACTCAGCACGAAACGTTTTTCCTTATTTTAAAGTTTTAACACAAAACTTTCACTCACTGTCACGAACTCAGAAACGTTACTGGCTTATTGCAGTTTACAGCAAAGTTACACCACCACCAGCCACGGAGAGAGGGATCAGCTGTTGTTTCCATAGCTGCGTAAGCGAAGTGTTCGGTTCAAGGTTGTACAGCTCAGTGTATGCTAGCAAGCAATAATCAGTTGCATACGATATGTTTTCACACACAAGCTGTAAGGAAAGAAACCTCTTAGAGTATTTCATAACAGAAGTGTTATGTAGATTCTCCTTGGGTTCAGAGTGATTTATTTTAGCTATCAGGAGTTATATTATCTCAACGTTCAAAGAACATTATGTGTCTAGTGGAGAGGCTGTTTACTTTGGAAGCAATACAATCAAAACAAAGAGGGCCAAATTTGCCTAAAAGAGTTTGGATTAATATTTATTGTAATCGATTAATTTTAATCGACTCGATTATTCAATTAATTTTTTTAATCTAAAGTAAAAAGATTAATTGATTAATCGTTTCGGTTAATCAATTAAATCACGCAGCACTATAAATTACTGACAGTTGATTTTTAACTTTTCGTAGTAGATAATGGAATTGTAATTTCATCTCACAGAGTCAGCAGGAAAATATTCTCTGAATTAATAAATATTTTCGGATTAATAATCGCAAAAGTATTGAATGTATGAGACTGTCAGAATCGTCCTTTCATTTAGTTGATCACTGTGTCAGATATTTCTTTTACATTTGAATTCTGATTCACTTCAGAACCCTAATTCGGTCGCTTTCTTGAGGTAATAGCAAAGTTATCAACCTGGTATCTTGTATTGTTCTCACGAATTTCAGACACAGCTGATTCAAAATACTGTAAAGCATGATCTCTCAAAAGTCATCTGTGTTTTGCCTTTTGTTGCGTAAATGTGCAATTATTCGGTTGATGTGCACCTAATCGTTTAATGTGAAGTTTTTTCGTCGAGCTTTAATAAATGGAAAGGACTTTTCAATAAATAATCCACTCTTCATTTCAAAGCTACACTAAATTGTCCACCAGACAAAATGCCAACAACAATCACATGAATGCTAGCAACGGGCCGCAACCAGCTGGCCCTAAACGTTGCTGAATGCGATGTATGAAGAGAGTAGGGGATCGAGGGAGGTATGGTCGCGCTGCTCGAACCGTTACCATGACTTTATCTTTGTTAATAGAACCCTCTCAGATAACGCACTGATTATTCTTGTAAGAGTGAGAGGGGAACTGCCGCCCTTCTCGGATCTGTGCCAAGCACCAATGAACGCATCACTTCAGCCAATGGAATTTGCAGGAATCACAAATGACAGATATATGTTCACTCCACGTGGAGTAATCAGTGCGTTATCTGAGAGGTATCTATCACCAAAGATAAATCCATGGTAACCGTTCGAGCAGCGTGACTATAAAGGCACCAGACTAGCAGATAGGTGAGGAGTGACCGCGGGCCTGCATAATCTGGCCCTTCGCGACAAGGAGACTGGTGCGGTTGTCGTGTACAATAGTGCAAGTTATAAGCTTTGGTAACCATTAAGAATCGTGGTATTAAATTATTTTTTGCAATGCTTATTACAATTGAATAAATAAATGATCTTTTCTGCAAATTAAAAAACAGACTCCTATAAATTGCGTGATATCGGTGGGACCTGGCCCCTCTCACCCTTAAATGACAGTCCGCCACTACATTTGGAATGGTGAAAAACAGTCCTTTCTCTTCAAAACAGATTTAATATTAGATGTTTTTGTGAAGTATTTTTATGGAACGTCTCAGGTTGAGGGAATACGGCCCTGTATTGTCAAGGTACGTTTTGATCTAACAGCACATATTTTGTTGAGTCATGGACATTGGACATTTGAGGCTGACAGGTATTGGCAGTAATAAATCCTAAATGTGTGAGTGAAATACGCGTTTACGACCGCATATCGAATAGATAAAGGCTGTTGTATCGAGGGAGGTCTCTTAGTGAGCATGATGGCCATCCTGAGCTTAGCACGCAGCTTGTATATTAAAATGGCTTTCTCAGATTTCATTAATCCTGGAAGATGTCTTCGCTATGTAGTTTTGCTTGTTTGTACAACGGTCGTGGTGGTTCAGGTATTTGTTCTTTTCTAATATAAAAATTAATTTTGTTTTGTTCTTAGTTCATACAATGCCTAGTTGGTAGAGGAAGGATTGTATTCAGCACGTAAGTTGGAATACCGAAATTTCATTGAACGTTAAGGCTCCCTGAAATAAAGACGTTTGCAAGTCTGTTTTGTGTATTTAAAAATGTAACGATTTTGATTAATCGGTCAATTCGCAGACATCCATGGTTGTAGTTATATTTTGAAGTGCTGTCACATACAGTTTTTTTCTCCGTGATTTCACTGAAAAGCTATGCAATTCCTAGGCCAGCATTTAGCATCAGTTTTTAATCATCTGGCTATCGATTCGATTACCTACGTCTGTCCACCACAAGAAGGCAAGCTAGAGGAATGTGTAACGTAATCGCTTTTGCTGTACGCACGGTGTTTATGCTCGCCTTCCGAGTATGACAAGGACGGCAGGTTCCTTTAAAATACGGTGTTGCTACATAACTCACCCAAACATAATGCCTATCACTACAGTTACTGCAACAACATTAGATATGGCAACATGGGTGACTCATATGTACTCTCATACACTCATTTCCTAGTAAACAGATCCACTAACAGAGCAGATCAACAGTTCAAAACCCTCTCCCCTTCATTCCTCTCTTGCCTTCTTGTGGTGGGAAGGTAGTACAGTTATCTCCATTGTGCTTACAAAGAAATGTGTAACGAAACTGTTTATGTGAACGTTTTTAATGTGAAGTAGAAAAGAAATTGGTTAGTTGAAATCACGTGAGTTTTTCTACTAATTCTGGTATACGTCCTTACGAATCCTTATTCCCAAACTATTTAATGTTTATTAAGATAAATATTTGCAAATATTATTTTATTGCATGTTTACTTGTAGGTACAACGGATTTAGGGGAATACTTAAATTTAACGAGAGTCAGAACCTTTTAAGAGCGGATAGCTATCTAATGATTTTTAAATTTTCTTCTCTTTGCATGACCAAGAGAGAGAGAGAGAGAGAGAGAGAGAGAGAGAGAGAGAGAGAGAGAGAGAGAGAGAGGGGGGGGGGAGGGAGATAAAGCGAAAAACAACTGAGTAAAGTGAAAATATTTAAACATTAAATCAATAATAAGGAATATCTAGGAAATAGTAAACTCCACAAAAAATGCATGCCCTCCTCGGTAGCGTAGATGGTAGCGTCTCTGCCTCACGTTCAAGAGGTCCCGAGTTCGAATCTCGGTCGGGGTGAGTTACCTGGATAAGGTTTTTGCGGGGTTTCCCTTATCTTAAGAGATGAATGTCGGGTAGCTCTAAGCTCCATGGACCCTGGGCTCATTTGAGCATCATTTCACCCATTACGTTCATCGTCCGATATGACTTAACGTTGGAGGACGTAAATTACAAAAAAAAAAAAAAAAATCATTTGATATAAATTGTACGCTTTAGCGAAATCTGTGTTTTTGTGTGTAGTAAATATTTGTTTTAGATTTAGGGAGTCTCCAAATCTCTAAGAAATTTGGCACCAAATTTTTGGATTTAATCCTGTAGATACTTGGGTAGTAGAGAAAGTAATACACTATACAAAATAAACATTGGTGGTAGAGAAGGTTTTTAAAACTGACTTAATCTTATAATTAAGAACGATTCAGTTGATGTTTCTCGTATATACAAACAACGAATAGTTCATTCCTAATATATGTGAAGTGACGATTCCTAACCAAAGCTTTAAGAATGGCATAAAGAAACAGGTACTCAGATAATTACAATTGTGAACTTTGTTAATTAATATTCTGTATGTCCCATGGACAAAACGTTTAACCTCATAATGTAGACGAAAGTAATCTGTGTTTTAAGACTAATCACAATATGCAAAATTGGTTTTTATGTTAAACGTTCTCGCATGACGCTATTAATAAACCAATGAAATCGCACATAAATTATACTAAAGGAGCTTAACTCTGCAAATTTTCGAGAAAATGTACTAGTACAGTTTGCTTGGAGGGAAGAACCAAACGACATGCGGGTTCAAATCCGGCCAAGCCGATGTTTTTGTAAGATTACTTCGAAGCGACGACTCCAACCGATAGTTTAACTACACATTTTAGGCGCTGATATGAACCTGACAATTGACAGCGTTGTTCACAAACAAAATACAGTAGAATTTGCCTAAAGTGGTCTCTTTATATGCCGGAAACTTGGAAAAACGGAAAATATTGTTTTTTCTCCCTGCCTCGTCAATGCTGACGTTAGGAGGCGCTTGGTTCCGTCAGAGCGGGGGAGGCGAAGCATCTGACCTAAGATGAGATCAGGGTTGAGGGTCGGCCCAACGCCTGAGATGAATGATTGATGGAGCAATTGGTGGAATGATGGCGGGGGAATCCGGAGTACCCGGAGGAAACCCACCCCAGCACCAAGTTGTCCACCACAAATCCCACTTTGCGGTCGCCTGGGATCGAACCCGGGCCACCTAGGTGAGAACCAAACGGTCTAACCACTCAGCCATGGCGCGGCCGAAAATAAATTTCGGAACGGAACTATTTCCCATGTAAAATTATACTCTAAGCCAGAAAATTGTCTAACGCGAAATCGGAAATATTTTTCGGGAACTGTTTGAGTAAATAACCTCATTAAAATGGATTAATTAATTTATTTATTCATTTATTTATTGTAATTTACGTCCTCCAACGTTAAGTCATATCGGACGATGAATGCAATGGCTGAAATAATGCTCAAGTGAGCCCAGGGTCCATAGAGCTTAGAGTTACCTGACATTCGCCTTTGAGGATAAGGGAAAACCCCGGAAAAACCTTATCCAGGTAACTCACCCTGACCGAAATTCGAACTCGGGACCTCTTGAACGTGAGGAAGACATTTTACCACCACTCTACCGAGGCGGGCAGGGATTACTTTATGTGTGGTGGGTTACAACGTAAGTATTTTAAGAACTGCAATAATTTTGAGGACAACTGTACTTGCACCAAGTTCTATGAACCATAAAGTCAAACTGTAATCCTTCGAGGAAAAGGGAAAACAAAGCACTAGCTCTCTCAACTCTCTTCCAGAACACATGGTAAGGGTACAACTGCTTTGCAGTGTGTTCATTCACAGTTTCCTTCTTACAAGTGATCAAGTACGAGTTGAAGAAAACTATAAACTTTGATGACTTTTACAAATACAGTTCGTGTGTGTACACAAGTTCTGTAACATGAGTTCTAAACATAATACTTTATTACTGGAGGAAGAAATTGAGTTTATTGAAGAACTTGAAAAGAACAAACGTTCAGCTAAAGAATTAACTGTATTGTTTAAAGTGGGAAAAACTCAGATTAATGAGATTTTGAAAAGTAAAGTAAGAATAATTAAAGACGAGTGGCTGAAGGGTAGAGCAGGACATGTGAAACGCACCATAACTTCTACAGAGTATGACGAGCTGTGTTCGAGTGGTTTGTTAATGGACGCGCTAAAGGAATTCCCATTTCTGGACCATTACTTCAGACTCAAGCTTTAGTGACAGCAAAAAAATTAGGAAAAGACAATTTCACAGCTTCCAATGTGATACAATATAATGTGGGCGGTGCAGGGTTCCACGTTGACGCTACAGTTTGAAGCAAATGTTGTTTAGCTCAGGGTAAACCAATGAGGTTTCTCTCAGGGTATGCGTGAGTATGTATGAGAAGGATGGTTTTAATGACACTGGAATGCCCGTTTCAAATTGATTTAATGACTGCTTCTTTTTATCATTACATCAAACTTGAAGTTGCCGACCAAGGGTTACCAATATCACTGTTTAGAGTTACTATATGTGAAATGCTTATTACTCGATAAAACTTAATTCGTTCTTCACGTATACATGAACAAATATCTTCTCTCGTCGCTTCTGGTCTGCCATCGACCAAGACAGAAGAAGAGGACTGCCGGAATCGGCTCCAAGCCACCAACTGAATGTCCACAGCTGCGCGTGGGTGTGTGTGACTTTCACTTTCTCGAAGCCCTTTATTCAACCAAAGATTCCCTTTGTGACTATTTTGTCATGCCACTATGAAGGTCCTAAGAATACCCTATTCACACAAAGTCAAGTGCTCCCCTTTAGGACTCTGCTAAGGACACTGTTTCTTACGTTTCTTTTGTTAAAACAACTATTCACCCCAACTGCTATTCGACTCAATTGCCCCTGCTCGTGTTGTAACAAAGAACCAACATTCCTTTGAAATCCATCATGATTCTTTAGTTATGGCAATCCTTTAATTTCGGTATCAAATGGATGCCTCGAGAGTTTCAAACATTGCCATAAAATTGTTTTGAATGTGTGGTGAAGCAAATGATATTGATATGCAGACAGTTGCAGATTGGAAAGAAAAAATTGAAAACAGATAGAAGAACTAGGCAATAAACTACAGTTGTTGTATCTAATTTGAAAATATAGTACTACATAAAACATATAAGCCTATTATTATTTACCTACACTTCACTTTATGTTATTCCTTCACTGTAATCCTGTGCAACTATTTCGTAATTTCTTTGTATTCAAACACAACCCTCTGTAAATCGGAAACCAGTGTAAACGGGAAATAAATTGCGTACCGTTTTAGAGAGGTATTACTGTATTTATTGAAAATTTGTGCTATATTAATGCTACGTGGTGCTTGCAGCGCTCTGTCCTAGCCCGAGCTAGATGCGTTTTTTTGTACTGGATGGAAGGAGCATAACTGTCATTCGCTATGCACATGTGTGTCAGTATTATTATAACGTAACCCATGGCGTAACAGCCCCAAGTGGGTCTGAGCCCTCCAATCCGACTGCCGGCCTCACGCCCACTTATGCACGGCAGAGGTGGACGATCATCCAACCGATGCGGGGAGGAGATGTGGCCAGCATCTCGGCTCCCCCAGCCGGAACGTTGGTTTTCGTGACCAAGGCCGCTTACCTAGCGTAAGCTCCACACTTTCCTCACGATGCTGAGTGGGCACCGGATCTAAAATCCCCAACACATTGGTGGGATCGAACCCAGGCCGCTTTCCGTGGCCAGGGACTAAGCCATGGCACAGGACGTCAGTATTATTATAGAGGGAATAAACTGGGGAACCCAAATCCATACAACGCAGCGTTCAAACGACTAAATCTTTCTAACGGACATATGGCTATAAAACACTATATAATTTCATTTTATAAATTACTAAAAGATTAAAAACAATTTACAAAGACCTTGTACTTTTGTGCGAGTATATGGAAGTTATAAAGAACAAGTTTGCGAAGATGGCCTTGGCCTTGTGACTTTCATGGAGTAGAAAATAGTTGTTACTCCACAGAATATACATATATGTAAAATGTAAAACAAGAAAAATGACACCCATATTTCATTACAAGATAACGACGCTGGCAATTGACAGGGTTATATCAGCGGCGGCGGTAGTTCATTCCGTAGGAGTTCTCTCACGTTTAAGCACACTTAAAAACCATTGTTTCCGAAGTAGTCCAGCGCCCTGACCATCTCAGCTAAGGAATATCAGCTGCAATGTTTTTTTAATTTACGTCCTCCAACGATATCCTCGGTCCATGAATGAGATTATGCTCAAATGAGCCCAGCTTTCACAGAGCTTAGAGTTACCTGACATTTGTCTTTCAGGATACGGGAGAAACCCTGAAAAAACCTATTCAGGTTACTCACCCTAACCGAGTTCAAACTTGGGACCTTTTAAACGTGAGACAGACACGCTACCGAAGCGGGCCCTGCTGCAATAATTGACTTATGGCAGCCTTATTTATTGACCAGTGTAAGATTTAGCAAAGAGGGCATACCTGCGCATTTTATTGACACATTATTAAATTTATACATCAAAATAAGGAATAAGTGTTACTTCTACCTCACAATACATTTTACCTATAAATAGCATTTGCTTAAAAAACACAATTTATTTGTTATTCTAAGAAAAGCTTTGTTAATAAAAACATATTGCTGGTCATCTTAATGAAACAGAAGGATGTTTTACTCGAAATTTTCTAACAGTAATTGCGCGCAGGTCTTTTTTAGGGGGTTAAACCATTTTTGTACCTTAAAAAAGCATCTTGGCTGACATGCAAAAGTATTTTACTATCAAGTGTTTTTAATATTTCAACAATTTACAAATGTTTCCGCTATCATTCACAAATAGAAGAAAAAAATTGAAGTAGGTTTATATTATTTTTGTGCACATAATTACCTACAGTGATTGGATTTGTAACCATCCATCTTAATCATCATTGCAGGTCGAATTGTTTCTTGATGATTGAGTTTGATATATTATTTAATTTGATTGTATAATCTAACGTCCACTCGTTACTATTACGAATACCGAATAACTCTTTTTGAAGGTTATTAACTTTCCTTTACAATTATATTCACCACAACATTTTTCATCGTCATGAAACAAGACTGAAGAACATATATCTATCTCAAAATTATTGATTTTCCGTAACTATCGTTACTCCTCTATTAATTTTGTGATTGGCCGATGTACTGCTACGTCACCGCATTACGTAATACAATTATTACTACAGCCAATCACAAAATTACACATATATTTGTTTTTAATATTGTCATTACATGGCCTAATAAGTCATATCAGAAAACAATATTCATATAAAAAGTTCTAACTAAAACATATCGTTACAAATTCGATGCAACAAGCATTTTCCAAAGGGACGCCACTGTTATTTTGAATTCTCTTGAGAAAACGGCATCCTAACAGATATGGTATGCATTAAGGTGTATTTTGAAAGTTAATAGTTACGCTAACTAGTAGCTAAGTTGGAGCTGAACCTTATAAATTACGAGGTCTGATAAACAAAGACTGAGACTGATGTTTTCCTGTAGCTTCCGTGATAGTACCCTACGCGCATTTCGTATACAAGACAGTGGAGGTGACGTGAGAGGAGCAGTACAGCGCAATCAATTTCTGTTTTCGTTTAAACCATACAGCCAGCGAAACTTATGAAAAGCTGAAGCAAGCGTACAGTGAAGATGCACTACCTCGTGCAACAGTGTTTAGGAGGTTCAAGGACTTCAAAGAAGCCCGACTTGTGAGTATTAAGCAAGGTGGGCCTGGTGTTTCGGCTTCTGCTGTGACTAAAGTCAACACCAACACAGATGCTGTGATTGTTCGAGGGGATCAGCATATAACATTACGTAACCTCAGTGAAGTGTTGAGAGTTTCATATGACAGTGTGTTTACAATTATGCACGACCATCTCCATATGATCCGAGTTTTTGCTCGTTGGGTGCCACGTCTGTTGACTCCCAAACAAAAAGCTTTGCGAATGGAGACAAGCCCTGAAGTGCTGCGTTTCTTTGCTGATGGAGGGGATGCACTTTTTAAATCGATTATCACCGGTGTTGAGTCATGGCTGTATCATTATGATCCTGAAGGAAAACAAGCCAGCACAGTGTGAAATCGCCAGGTTCTCCAACACCAAAAAAGGCAAAGGTTGTTCCATCTGCAGGAAAAGGGATGGTGATCACATTTTTTTGACTGTAACGGAATGATTTACCAGCATGCAGTTCCTCCTCACACTACTGTTACAGCAGCATACTACACGTCAGTGTTGGCTACACTAAGGAAGCACATTGCAAAGAAACGACCAGAGCTTTCTTGGACTGGGTGACGACTTCATCATGACAATGCGCGGCCTCACGTCGCAAATCAAGTCATGCAGTTTCTGCCTCGATTCAACATTACCTGTGTACCACATCCACAATATAGCTCCGATCTTAGAGTCTGTTTAGTTAACTCATGTGCTTGTCGGCCGCTGCTTTTGACGAACCCTTATAATCGTTTTACAACCTCGGTCCTCCATCACCCGGACCTTTCTGCAAGGTTGCTACCTTTCTCGATACGTCTTGGGTATTGTACGAGGTTTCGTCTAAATAAATTATCTTATGTCCATTACTGCAAAACTTCCTTAGTTTTGACACACACACACACACACACACACACACACACACATATATATATATATATATATATATATATATACGTGTGTATGTAAATTACATCTTCCAACGTTAAGTCATATCGGGCGATGAATGGAATGGGTGAAATGATGCTCAAATGAGCCCGGGGTCCATGGAGCTTAGAGTTACCCGACATGAGTCAGGATAAGGGAAATCCCCGCAAAAACCTTATCCAGGTAACTCACCCTGACCGAGATTCGAACTCGGGACCTCTTGAACGTGAGGCAGACATGCTACCACCACGCTACCAAGGCGGGCATATATATCGTACTGCGAAACTTCCTTAGTTTTGACATACGTATATATATATATATATATATATATATATATATATATATATATATATATATATATATATATATATAGCCAAGCTACAATTCTGCTGGTTTTTATAATAACCCTTATCTTGCTCAAAGTGCGTTATTTGAAGCCCAGCTCCTTCAGAAGGCCGCGCAAAGTGAAGCGCCCATAAGGAGAATCACAAATTTCTTGCAAATGTGCAACCAATTCATCTAAGGGGGCGCTCTCCTTTTGCATAGAATCTATAAATTTCTCGACGAATTAAATCGCATGTGAAATTATCTACTTTAGAGAAACGTTTCCTTTTGTTTTCGTCACATTTTTTCTACCTGTATTTCTGTGAATACCCAGAATTTATCATCAGGTTCATTGCATGACCCCTTACCAAGATTATTTGTCAGCACATATTTATATGTGTTCAAAACAAGCGCTTGAATTTGCTTAGAAACCTTTCCCGTTATAACTTTGTTTTTGAGGCTTTTCCAGTAATATAACTCGGCGCAGTTATTCACACTATTGTCATCACTTTGATTATTTTCACTTGACTGAAAGTTATCTGCTACTTCATTTGCATTCACCACTGCATTTCCCTCTCACGGTCTCCATATCTTGACACACAACGAATTTCTGCACGTAATGAAACAGATCAACTGGAAGTTGGAACTTTGGCAACTGAGACTTCACGTGCAGTAAACATGCGACTGTCACTTCCAGAAAATCAGGGTTGCTATTGGTCCTCAACGACAGTGTTCCATTTCTGAAGTGTGGAGATAGATTTATGGCGGTCATAAGTGGGCGATAGGGTCAGTTTCCTTTGAGGGGCAAACTGCACTCGCGTTCACTAGACAGACTCTACAACCTGTGACTTTTTTTTATTCCCATCACTAAAGGCAAAGCGTAGGGGTATTTTTTAAAATTTTTATTTGCAATTAAAAAAACAACATTTCGAATATAGATGCTGCTTTGGGTAACCAGATACTTTTTTTTAACAGTTTATGTTCATTTAATTCCGTATCTGACACCAATTTACATTAACACCACTCCTAGCTCACTGACTAGCACTCAGTTCAAGTCACGCTACATATTTACTGTATTTAACAATCATGGGATAATACACTTTTAACTCCTGTACAAGTTAATGAAGGCTGGCCCCGTAGCTCAGTCGGTAGAGCACCTGCCTACCGTGCTAGGGGTCCCGGGTTTGATTCCCGGCGGTGGGGTGGGGATTTTTCTCCGACCAAGATAATTCCCCGTCTTCCCCAGAGTCTGGAAGTATGAATGAGAGTGTGAATGTCTGCGTGATGTAATGATAAAAAAAAAACCAAAGATATCGAGTTAACACCTTCAGTATGTTCCTTCAGTATGTATCGGCCGCCGATATGACCATAGTAGTTAAAGGCAAGTAGTTAAAGGAACAAGCAAAAAAAAAAAAAAAAAAAAAAAAAAAAAAAGTTAATCAACACTTCAAAGATGCAATTATATTCACAATGGAGACTCTGAGTTTCTCCTGCGGCCTCCATTTGAAGATTGCCTATCTGAAGGACACACTGTTCTAAGAACTTGTGCTAAAGTGGGGTATTCGATTTGAGAACTCTGAAGCAGGTGATTTTCAAGGACCTGACAAAGAATGGTCTGCTAACAATAGGCATAGCAGCATTACATCACATATCACAATCTACAGCACCAAGGTCAATGACAATAACAAACGTTCTGATTACATCAGCTCTCGTTACAACACTTCACAGCTGTTTTCTGCTTACTCACTGTTTTACAACACTCTTATTACATGTATTTACAACAACTCACAGCTGGCGTGTCACAATCTCTTATATATCTCATTCATAAATTCGAGAGACTTCTGGAGCAGAAAAGAAATACAACTATTCTCTGTCAATCGAGATATCACTAGAACCTTCCTTACGTGAAACCCTATATGGGCCGGCAAGTCACTTATCTCAAGCGCTATGTTTATCTGATTTTCCCGGCTCTGCGTACAGTAGCCGCGCTATCGTTATGCCATGCCGTGCCATGCCATGTGGTGCTGGCTGGCTGTATATAGTCAGAAGGTTTTTGCTGCGTGCCCATTCGTTAAGGGTTTTACCACAGGTAAGGTATAGATTTCGGGATGTTGTAGGGTGAGATGTGGGTTTTTAGATTGATTTTGGTTATGAGGTTACAAACATGTACCTAGGGGTTGAAGGACAGGATGCAATGCCTTGCACCCTGGTGTTTTTATTTATTTTTAATTTGGGGAGTAATTTTGATGCCAAGCAGCTTGGAAGGATTATGTGGAGCTCAGCTTTAGCTGCTGTTCGGATTAGCTCCTGGGTTATCTCGGATGCCCACAAACAATGCGGGGTAACCGGTGTTGTCTAGAACGGCGTCTAGTGGGGTCATAATCCCCCAAGGACCTGACAAGGGCGCTTCTGTGGTTGGGCAAACTTGCGTATAATTTTGAAGCCCGGCGCCTAATTTCATCCTCCACGTATGGAAGACTCGAGGCCTCGTGAAGCAACCTGGTAGGAAAATAACGTCCCACAGAATATATAGACCTAAGTCCTCTATTCTGTGCACGTTGGAGCCATGCTAGCCAGCTATCTGCGGCCATGCCCCAGATCTCGCAGGCGTAAAGCGTAACCGGGATTACCAGCGCTCGGAAGAGGTATAACTACATGCCAACTGGCATCGAGGTTGACCTCAGTGTTGGGTACAGGGAAGCGATTGCTCCCTGTACCTTCGCCTCTCGGTCCCTGATGTGTTGGCGAAAAGTTACACCCCTGTCTAAGTTGACACCTAGGTAGTGAACGGAGTTGGTCCACTCTATCCTTCGACCTTGGTAGCTGAAGTTGGGGCAATCTGCGGGGGTGTGGCGCTTTGTAAAAAGTATGGCGTGGCTCTTGTCCGGATTAACGGACATCCGCCAACGCCTACACCACTGTTGTGTGAGACGGAGATGTCTTTGTAAGGGGTTGAAGGCTTTGAGGAAGTGTTTGTCTTTGCAGAACAGAAGCACGTCGTCAGCGTATTGGCCATTTCGACTCGTGGTTCTATTGGGAAATCTGCCATAAAGACGTTGAATAAGGTGGGGGATAGTACAGAGCCTTCGGGGACTCCACCTCTCACTGCTAAACGCTATCGTTAACTGCTTATGCAAGCTCTTTATTACCGAGAAACACTATCTACCGTCTGTTATCTGTTTATGCACGTTGCCGCGACAATATTGTTCTGCGCGTAGGTAATCTTTATTGCTTCTTTTAAGTTTGTTTTTCCATCCTATAAATCAGACTGCTAACGGCCTCCTTGAACAATTTGAACCTAAAGACAGGTAATCCCAAAATTAATCGAAAACAGTAAAAGTTCTTAAAACTTGATCGTTTTCATACCCAATATCAAGTAAATTTACCCGCTTTGTACCGTAACGTTGTAATTATACTTTAACATTTTGTTTTTGGTTTTGGTTATTCTGAGGCTGTCATAAGAGTTTTTATGGGGATTTTTTCCAATATCCAAAACGGTACACACAACACTTTGTACTAGAGCTCATTTGACCGCATCATCCCAGTACACCTTAATATTTATGAAGTAGGTTAAGTCGAAAGAAAGGGGTAAAGAGCTACAGTTCAGAACAGATTGACAACTAGGATATAAACAATATAACATAAAATAGCCATGCTAGACTCAGATATATGTGATATTCTTCCATTTATGTTATAAAAGAAAAGAGCTTTGGTAATTTTAGGATGCAAAGCACACACTAGATATAAATACGTTTCTCAAGAGTGTTTTGCTTTCTATGTACTACTTCATCCACTCTGTGACCTTTATATGTGCAGTGTTTAGTTACGTCAGAAGTTGTCTTTAAACGAATGCAATTACTGTATGGAATGTATATTTTGCAGCTACAGGAATGCATCTCGAAGCTGACACAACCTCCTGTGTCTACCCACATGAAGGTTGTGGTAAACAAAAGCCTCACATATCCTGCTCTGACAATCTGCCGCAGTCCACCCTACAAATATAACCTTCTGGAGGTAGGTATAACAATATAGTAACACGTTTTAAAAAATAACAGTCCATTTTGAGCAGAATTAGAGCGATTGTTTGGAATCCTTTTATATTAGGTTCCAAAAGTAACACTCAGATAACAGAGAGCACAAGCATTACAATAAAAGGGTTACAAATATGCACAGAAGGGTTCAAAATAATGTCTACACTGTTTGATCATAAATAATTTTGTAACAAATTCAGATAGAAGGCTTTACTTTGGTGATATTGTTGCTTAATTTCAACTTACTAGAATCACTTGAGGTGCTCGTAATGGTCAACGTCGATGCCACCAAACAGTGTCACAAGAGGGTGGTCTGAAAAGTTTCCGACTTCAACATGAAGATGGCAGCACTCGTAAATAAAACGTAGTGAGTTTCGTTGGTCATCTGTTGACAGTTACCAAAGTTTCAGCTATTTTGGAGGCTCAGTTGTTATGTAACAGTAGTTTGAGTGAATTGATGTGAGTGTCCTTATGAAAATGGACAAAATAGAGTATCGAGCTGTCATTAAATATTTCTTTTTGAAAGGCAATACGTCTACGTAAATCAAAGATGAGTTGGATTCTATGTATGGGGACTCTGCACCATCATTTACCACAGTGAAATTTTGGGCAGCTGAATTTAAACGTGGCCGTAAGAGCTTGGAAGACGATGAACGTTCGGGACGTCCAAAACTGCAACTACCGACGAAAACATCGTCAAAGTTCACCAAATGGTGCTAGACGACCGCCGAATTAAAGTTAGAGAGATAGTAGAGGCTATAAACATGTTAAAAGAACGTATTTGTCACATATTAAATCAACATTTAGATATGAGAATGCTGTCCGCGCGTTGGATGCCGCGTTTGCTCACGTTAGACCAAAAACGTGTTCGAATGAACATTTCCAACATTCTGTTGGCGCAGTTTAGGCGCAATAAATCCGATTTTTGACGCCGATTAATTACTGTAAATGAAACCTGGATACACCATTATACGCCCGAAACAAAAATGCAGTCCAAACAGTGGACTGCAAGTGGGGAACCGGCTCCAAAAAAGCAAAAAAATGTTTTTTTTTCGGCTGGGAAAGTGATGGTGATTGTTATTTGGGATAGTCATGGAGTTATTTTAATCGATTATCTTCAAAAAGGAAAAAACATTACAGGAGCATACTACGCATCATTACTTGGCAAGCTGAAGGCAGAACTTGCGGAAAAACGACCACATTTGCAAAAAAAGAAAATCCTGGTCACCAAGGCAACGCACTGTCTCACACGTCAGCGGTTGCAATGGCGAAAATCCAGGAATTATGGTTTGAAGTGCTTGACCATCCACCTTAATCACCGGATCTAGCCATAAGCGGCTTCGTTTTGTTCCCTCATCTGAAAATTGCGCTCGTAGGACAGTGATTTTCGTCAAATGAAGAGGCAATCACCTTCGTGAACAATTATTTTGCAGAGAAAAACGCCAAGTACTATTTGGGCGGGTTACAGAGATGGGAGCATCGCTGGGAGAAGTGTGTAGAGTTACAAGCAGACTATGTTGAAAAAAAAAAAATTTTAAAAAATCTGAAAAATATCTTGTGTCTTTATTAGGTCGGAAACTTTTCAGACCACCCTCGTATTAGGTGTTCAGTGTACACAATTCAATAATTTAGCACATTGTGGCAGTTATGGGTGGCTTTGTTGAGTATGCAATATCCTTTAAGATCCACAAGAAGTAAAGTTGTAGACATTTTGGTTTGGTTACCACATTAGATATTCAGTCTGCCCATTGTCCAAGAGGATTTTCTTCCTTAGTACTTTCTGATGGTAAAGAGCTCGTTGCAGTAAAATCCCTTATCCCCATATGTGGTTCCATTTAAACAACGTAAGACTTTGACGTTTCTTGGAGGAGCATACCCATTGATATTACTCTTGCTAGTAGGATGCCATCCCTTCGCCTATAAGCTCAACTTTAAGAGGTAATGTTTACATTACTCCAGAAGGTGGTTTAATGCTGATTACCAGACATCGGATCCAGTATACCTTAGCACAGGCACTATACAAGGTCAAGTGCGACATCAACAAACCTCTGTGTCAACAAGTATACCGAAGCGCTGTGTGTGTACACTCCGGTACGGATACAAAATGTAACCTACGTTACAATATGACATCCTCCTCATTGCTTTCGTTGCGGGAATTACAGTGAACAACCATGTTCATTCGTAAATTGTCGAATGTGAATTTTCTGCGCATCTCACTGAAACAACATAAAAATATTGGAAGAAAGTTCGTTCAATTTCACATGACGTTAATGGTGCGTAGTACAAATCATTTTCATATGTTTGTCCGAGACTTAGTTTATTTCTTATATTACGCAGCACTGACATTCCAGTATTTTTGTGTTGAATACTGGATAGTTTATTTTTTGTTCGTTTGGTAGGTCGTGCATTCTCTGTATTGTTAATTTTTGTAGATACCTCCTCGACTGCTTTTAGACAACTCGAAATTACATTTTTCAAGCTGTTTAATGACCAAAACTTTTAATTTATAAAATGGAGATTGTCCAATAATTGTTGTGAAAGAAATGTTAACACAATATGTCCAACACCTTGCACTCCCTGGAAGGCAGGTCTACCTGCGTGGCGAGCAGTAGTTGTAATGCAATTAAAGCTACCTGTTGCGAACCAGACTATCTCTGCTGTTGTCCCCGGGACTGACGTCAGCAGTCTCGCGACTCGCAAACTTCATATTCCTTTAAAGGTGTATGGGCTCCGATATCTGCTGATTACCAACGTTCATTATTATTTCCTTGATTTTCGCATTTATTGTTTGTTACTGAGTGGTCATGTGCTTAATTATGAGTCTAGCGTTAATATTATTCAACTTATTACATGCTAAATTCTCGTGAGATGTTTGCTGTATTCGGCATGCTGCTAAACAGCTGAAATGGACGTAAAAGAATTTTAGGTTAAAAATACATTATAAAAATATTTTTAAGATAATTAATAGAGATAACCCTAAAAGAGTGAGTGTATTTGCCGTTCATTTTAGAAAAAATAATAACAATATTGTTACCTAATTATCGGAAGGTCCGAGCAGCTAGCGGCTGGGAAGGCGACAGGAAGTATTCAGACCACGCCTACCCATTTATCTTGTAGCGCTAACGAGAGGGATGGTTGGGAAAACATCACTAGCCATCTCTTTCCCCCTCCCTGCCGTCTGGAACAGTCGCGAAGATTCACTGAACCGCGAGACTTCCAGAAACGGCGATCTTCCTTATATAAGGCCTGCAGTGGACGAGTCAGTCAGCTCTTGGCGAGCAGCCGGAGGAGCGCCGTGCTAGTGAACGGCCTGGAAGACTGTGTACGTGCATCGGAGGAGTTGTACGTAATTTCGACTGCGGAGTGGACCTGCGACAGACGAACTGGTGAATTGTAATTGTGTGCGCTACATAATTCTATGCAATCAGTAAGTGTTCAAACTGTAATTCGGTGGAAATAAAGAACATTTTGAGTTTGTGCAATTGGACTTTTAATTTCACGAACCCACAAAGTCACATTATGGTAGTATTAATTCTTTACTCGTCAGTTGTGCCTAAATATCGTGGGTGTGTCTCATTTCGCTTTGGTAGAGTAGATGGTAGGCTGTCTACCTCACGTTCAAAAGGTCCCGAGTTCTAATTTCAGTCAGGGTGAGTTACCTGGATAAGGTGTTTTCTGGGGTTATATCTTATCCTGAAAGATAAATGTCGGGTAACTCTAAGCTCTATGGACCCTAGGCTCATTTGAGCATCATTTCACTCATCTCATTCATCGTCCCATATGACTTAACATTGGAGGACGTAAATAAAATGAAAATAATTATTTGAGAAACAGATGGAAACTTAAATTACTCTACCCAGCGTGATGGCTCAGGGTCTGTGGCTTGCATTCGGCAGGCGGGGATTCGCTTCCCGTTACCGACCTATCTGAACCACGGTTTTTTGGGGGGTTTTCCCGGGTCTCCAGGCGAATGCTGGGTAGGGTTATTACATCCCCCGAATTTACTGTCCTTCTATTTCATCTCCAGTATCATTTCGTGGCCTCTCTCATCTGGTGGTCTCTTTCAGGATAGAAGTGTCGGCGGAGTCTCGGCGCTGTCGTGACTGCTTGGGTCGGCCACCTTCTGTCACCTCTCACCTCATCCTTCCTTCCAGGGATGTCCCACTTGGGGCTTAGGTACAATAAGCCACAGGCTTCGGGGCCGAATCCCTTCCCTAGTAATCCTAATCCTAGATTACTCTAATGTTTGTTGTAGAGAATAAATAAAGGTTTTAAAACGTAAATCAATTTTGTTGATAGAACAAAATTAGTAAATACAAATAAATTGTTTATTACTGTCGCGGCGACACGCACAAAAGGTTCGGTGCCGAGAGATAAGCGCGGCTTGTGTACACAAAGAGCCTGCAGGTAAAGATAACAGATGGATAATGTATCGCTGAGATAAAAGGCATGCCAAAACAGATAAAGTTAGAAAATTCTGGTAACATCTTGATTGATGGAGAGCGTTCGGTTTCTTGATTGTTCTGGAACAGTCTGGAATTATCAGTGGAGGTATTTTAGGAAGTGACGACTCGCCAAGCGGGAGTCGTATACAGTTGTAAACAGGAGTTTCAGTTGTAAAGACATGCAACAAGAATGTTTTAAATAGTGGAAGTTGAGTAAGCTCCTTGTTGTGGTCATCGACCTTGTGATTATGTATGTGACGTAATTCTGTTACTAAGGATTGAACAGAGTGTATCTCTACGAAAATAAAGAACATTTAGAATTTCTGCAAATTGAACTTTTAATTCTACGAACCCAGAAAGTTACAATACTGTATTCTGATTCACTTTCTAACGTTCACTGTAAGAGAACTAAGATTTTTCTTTGAAATTAATAGGAAGAGATAAGGGAAACACGGATTTCATGTTATAAATTCATGTATTCATTGTTGTGAGTTCTAGGTATTTATTTATACTTGCTTGTAAATATTGTTACTAACTTCATCATCATCTATTGTTACCTACGTGCACAAAAATGTTAAATGTATGGAACAGTTTTAAAACGTCCTTGGAAAATAATAGGAAATAAAAAGTACACATAGTTTCAGCAATATTAAATATAGGTGTAGCGTGACTTTCCACAGGAAAATAAAGACAAACGTGCTCACAGTTCACTTGTTATCTCTTCTCATTAACTAATGTTTTCTTTCTTGGAACTTAACACTTAACTGATGAAACTTATTATGGCAAGACACTACAGAATGAGTTTTCAACACCTCATGATGAATTGTATTACACCTGTCATTTGTAAAAGTAATTTGTGCACTTAGGCAATTAAACTGTCATTTGAAAAGTGCTGGGGAAGAACCTGGTTACTTTGCTATTCGATGGACTTGAATGGCTTTTTTCCCTTTGTGTACAAGATTTAGTTGTGCTATTGCGCAACACATATAACTTGCTAATGGTGAATGGAGTGACCAAAAAAAGGAAAGCACTGGCAGATGGAAAAATGGCTTTGAGTGTTATTAGATCATGTATTAACAAAATACCAAATATGCAAGTAAAATGGTTAACTTGTAGAAAGCAGAATGCTATATGAAATAGAAATATGGGGGCCAGATGAAGGATGGAAAGCAATAAATGCTATAAACAGACTATTTTTTGTAGACTTGTTTTAAGTTTACCTAGATCCTCACCGAACGAGGTGGCTTTAATGGAATTAGGAAGATTAGGTTACAAAAGCACAAAATACGTAAAGAAACAAAATTAGAGTTCTACAAAGTTATGGTTATACCTATACTGACATACGGAAGTGAGACTTGGGCGTTAACTAAAAAGCAACAGAGTAAAATACAGGCTTCAGAAATGAAATTCTTGAGAAGTGTGAAAGGATGCACGAAGAAGGACTTAATAAGAAATGAAAATATAAGAGAAGAGCTGGACATTTTTAGTATGAATGATAGGTTAAAAGATCTCAAACAAAAATGCAAGGAATATGTTGAAAGAATGCCAGATAACAGACGTACAAAACAAATATTACAGTATCATCCTAAAGGTAGGAGATCGGTGGGCAGACCCAGGAAACGATGGCTGGAGGACTTCGACGGCGGAACAGGCACTTGTTTGCCTATGCCATGAAGTGAAGATGATGATGATGATGATGATGATGATGATGATGATGATGATGATATATAAGGGCGCTCAACTACGGCGGTCATCAGCGCCCTTTAAAAACTAGTCATGGCAAAAGCCAGATATAAAAATTTCTAAAAACTATACAAGTGTAACAAAACCTATTAAAAATACACGTACATAAAAAACATCAATCAAAACCTACTAAAAATTTTGTTCACTAAATCCTAAACTCTAAACTACACAAGAATCTAAAAAGCTTCTCCACGGGTCTCCACGCACGGCCTACACGTGGGTGGGCCTGTTGACCGTCTCCCTCAACCACGAAGAGGAGCCCACACGAGGGAGACTGTTGGTTCGGGACCCCGGGTGCGCCAAACCCGTACCTACCGAAGTAGGCCCCTGGGGGGGGGGGGCATGAAGTGAAGTAGAAGAAGGTTACAAAAGCAAGATGATGGGAAGAATTCTGAAATATTGGTTCAGAATATGGAATTTAGATGAGAAAAATTTTGTTAAACAGTGTTTGGTAGCATAAACAAGAATAAAGGGGAGAGCGACTTGGATATATAAAATTCAAAAGATTTTACCGGAAACAGATATGAATTCATTATGGTTAGATAGTGGAAGAATTTAAAAGGTATTCGGGAAAGAAGTGAAAACAAGAATTGAAGATATTGAAAAACAAGAATTACGGGCTAATCTTAATAATCTTAAATTATATAAAACGTTAAAAATGATTGGGGCAGAGAAAAATATATTGACATCTGTGATAAAGGAGAAAGAGAAGGTTTAGCATGGTTTAGAACAGGAGTAATATACTTAAAGAGTATAAGGAATGGATATATTAAGGGAAGATGTCCAATGTGTGAAAAGGAAGATAGTACTTGGCATTATATTTTTGATTGTCAAAAAACAAAATATTGGAGAGAGGAATTTCTTTTGCATAAGTGGGAAAATATATCAAATGAAATAAGAGGCAAAAGAATCTTGAATCTAAGGTCAGGAGAAACTATAATAAAAGTGGGAAAATTTATTGGCAAGGTAAGACAAAAATGGCTTTGGAAAACAGGGAAGACTAATGAGAACAACGAGGAAAATTAGCAGAAGGTATAAAGGGAAACGAAAATATAGACCCCAAGTTTTAAAATGCTCCATTATATACACAACCTGGGTTAATTATAATGGGGCATGGGAATATGCAACTCCAAAATGAGCAGTACGTAAGATATTGTACTTATGGTATATTAATTATGTTATATATGTATGGATTTGTATATGCTACATATTGTAATAAGAAATAGGAAATAAACTATAAATCGCTATGCATGAAACAATTGGGCTAAGCATGCGGTTGAGAATTTATAAATAGGATGTTACGGCTCTAAGTGTAAATGTTTGTATTGGCAATTCAGAACAATATTTACGTCCTTTGCAGACTAGAAGCTTAGATAATGATAGTAATATGTTTTCAGGTCTGTTAGTAGTCCAAGTATGCGTCTAACTTGTTTATTTTCTCTTAAAGTATATGACGGGTAAAGCAGCACGATCAGTCCTTTCGATAACGAATGTCGCTACTCTCGAGTAATTAGTAGCAAATGGAGCAATTAGTCAAAGTTATGTACTCAACTGTATTATCTACAGCTTACACACTCATAAGAAAAGAAACCGGAAAGAAAGTTTAAACACGTGCTATTGAGGATTTAATTACATTATTTGAAGCAAGGTAAATGATCTCAGATACCTGGAAGTAAGTTAGGCATTGACGTATAACACCTGAAAGCAAAGCAGATGGTCTGTTTTGACAGGCGCTAACAGCTCTCTAATAGTTTGCGGGAAAACTGTTAGGCTAAGGAAAAAACCAACAAATAGCACATTACACTACGTATATTAAGGTAAAAATTATCAAAATATTTATACATATACACCTAAGATCCTATATAGGGATTTCGAGAACATTTGTGGATACACTTCAAAATAAAATTAAGAGTAATTTAGATGAAGGATTCTAGCCAAGTAAAAGTAGTTAAGCTTTAGGCGAATCCCTGCATTTCCGCAGTTGAAATGTTGTACAAAATACTTTTTTATTTTTCCCCAGATAAAAATGTTCCAGACATTTTCCAGAAAACTCCAAACCCTAGACAAATCTTTAGTATTTTTTTATTTTTCACAAAGTGGTAAGATGAGGTTCGCATTCGGGATTCTCGTGTTTGATTCCGTTGCAACTTTACTGTCCTTTCTAATCATTTCATTATTTTTTTCATTCATTTATACCTTTAACTCCAATGGTCATTTCGGTGGCCGTTCTCCTTTGGAGACATATTGCCTATTGGCGATAGTGTTAACTCGTAGATATTGGTTTGCTGGTAGGTACTTTATAAGGCACACGTTTGCACTCTTATTCATACTTGCACACTCTGGGGAAGAGTGAGTGAGTGTGAGTGTGTGGTGTTTAAGGGCCCGTCGACAACAAGGTCATTTGGGCCCCCTCTGGGGAAGATGGGGAATCATCTTAGTTGGAGAAAAATCCCCAACGCCAGCCGGGAATCGAACCTGGGACCCTTTGCAGGGCAGGCAAGTGCTCTACCGACTGAGCTACATGGCTAGCCTTCATTTTTTATCACATTTTAAGGTAAAAGAATAAAGCGAGTGGTCGGCGACGAGGCATGTGGCAGTAGAATTTGCTTTAAGAAATTATCGGTCTGTGCCGATTCGCCAAAGATACCTTTTCTTGGGGAGAGATGGCCTATACAGGAGGTCTCACCAACGTCTAGATGTAATATCTGGAGACGTTAGACACCCCACCTGTGTTCGAGTCGCCGCCCCGGATCTGGTTGCCCTCTGTGCCTTTTGCTTCACCTCCTCTCCCTAGCGGGTTTCAATAGAAAAAACGGCCTTCATGTATGCTTAAGTGTCGAAAGCTCACTTGCTTTCTCAGAATCATAACAATTTTTATGATTAAATGTGCCTATATATTGAACTTTCTCTGAATAACCTGTGAAGTACACTTCTTTCTGAATGCATTTTGTAAATAACATGTAATAGTTTCACGGGTGATGAAACAATATTGTGACCCTGTGGGTTTGTAGAATTAAAAGGCCGAGTTGCAGAAACTAAAAATCTCCTTTATTATCGTAGAGATACAATGTTCAATTCTCACGTAACAACATTACATCACATATACACAGTCTCCCAAGGTCGATGAAAATAACAAACAGTGACAGCTGATTACATTAGCTCTCGTTATAACAATTCTCTTGTTACACAACTGTCTTTACAACAACAGCACTCTCAGCTGTTCTCTCGTTCACAAAACTGTTTCACAACTAACTCACTGATTTAGAACTGCTCACTTAGCGAGCCGTCACGTTCTTAAATACCTAATTCGTAGCTCTAGATTGTTCTAAAATAAACCAGAACCCGAAAAATCTCTATCAGTCCAGAAATTTCAAGAAGAATAAAGAAACCAAATATTCTATCACATTCCAGAAGGGTAACTTAATCTATGTCGGCGATTACTTTACCTCACTTATCTTTTGCTTGCCGGCGCTTGTTTATAACAGCCGCACTATCATTAACTGCTTAGCAAGGCTCATTATTACCATGAAACTTTATCCGCCGAGTGTTTTCTTATTTGTGCCGAAACTTTTATGCCTGTTGCCGTGACAATATTATAAATGTTTCACCTTATAATATTCTAATTCTTATTTTAAAATTAATACTAATTACTTAAAAACCAGTAATGTTCATTTGATTGTGTGATTCATAGTTCTGAATATCTCTCCCGGCTTGGCCTCTGATGGAACCAAATGCTTATGTAGTTCCTCGCTTTCATCGCGACAATGCCCCCAATACAGTTCCTACCATTCATCTTTCCATGTCCAATGTTAATTAAGTATTTACATACAAAAGTATCTAGGTGGGGAAGCTCCCTATAAGCTTCTGACAATTATAATGTATCCATGCTTGAATAGGTCAATTCTTTTCCAACAGTTAATAAAGTTTTTCTCTAAAATACAAAATGATGGATATTACTAGATATCTCATTAATTTTGATGCAGAATTACAACTTGAGCTACCCAAGGCAGGGCAGCGATTGGAGTGATTTTCCTTTTGGAAACGTATCCATTAGAGAAGTCTGGCTGCAAGCTACGTTTTCTGAAGAAGAGGTTATCAAACTCTACGCGCTCAACTATGTAAAGAAAAGTAAGTATTTGAAAGGTTTCATATATATTGATGAAGTGAGCACGTTGTTCTGAAATAGATACATTATAAGTAAAGTGCGCACAGACTTCAGAAAATTGTTATATTTTAAGGTGATAAAGTTTAAGATTTAGAACTCCTTCAATTGTTTACTTGCTGCCCGTGAAATATAATTTATCTTTCACATTTCCTGTTTCCACCGTTTTTCTCTTCTGTCCGAGATCTTCACCCTCTAGTTTCCATTCATACTTGCTCTATTATACTCATGTTAGCTCCTCTCTCACTGAAACTCCACCATTCCTATCTTTTTCTTTGTTTTTGAGATAGATATATCATTTGATGTTCTGAAAATTGATGGTGGAGCAGCTTCAACGGTTTTTTTCCTCAGGCTTATTAGTACGAAATTAAATCATAGGGTGATCCGTTTGGGTATAGATAAAACTAAATGTTATTATAAAGGTGAATATGGTTATAGGATAAATTTATTGCTCGTTATATTATGCTTTAAATATGGCAATTGACAAACAATGCATAATCTGAAAAAACAAATGGATATTGTATATACGACTAAAATGGCTACTAAAAATCCACAGTGTGTTCTTTGTTATGCTAAATTTGAAAGTGTTAAAAGAGTTCAAAATAAATTTTGACGTGGGATTGTCGATTTCATTACGGAGGGTATTCGGTACATAGGCCACCATGCTGGGCCCATTGTTCCTATGCTCCCAATGGGGGCACTCTCGGGAGGAAGGATGAGTCGAAGGAGACAGGGGGCGGCCGACCCAAGGAACCATGACAGTACAATGTGCAGGGTCTCTACAGTTTACTTGGATAGAGACCTCCTCCGACAGGCCAGGACAACGAACCCGCTCCCCTACTGCGAGACGGCAACGAGTCCAACAGCCGAGCCCTAATGGTCCCTGGCAGGTGATCCGAGCCCCAAAAGTCCCTGGTTGGCAGTCCCGAAATGATCCCAGCAGAGGAGTAGAGTCCGGCAACCGACCTCCCGGAGGAGGAAGTAGTTTTCCTCAGAGCGTATCATCCTGCCATGCACCGCCGAGACACCCACCGACACTTCTATCCTGGAAGAGACCACCAGATGAGAGATGGTATGAAATGATAATGGAGATGAAATTGAGGGACAGGAAAATTGGGGGATGTAATCAACCTACCCTGCATTCGCCTAGCGACCCGGGAAAGCCTCGAAAAACTCATGAGTCAGATAGGTCGGACACGGGAATCGAACCCGTTTCTCCCGAATGTGGGCCAGAGACGAACCAGCCTGAGCCTTCCCACTCAGTAATTTTGACGTGAATGTATAATGTACTTAAACATGATTCAATAATGTCGTGGTATCGAACATTTGCAGAAACAATTACTGTGTTAAAAAGCATGCATAAGGTCGCAGGCCAAACCCAGTACGAGAAAATATCTCGGAAGTTACGACAAGAAGTCTTACGAAAAGTTTGACGAAAGTCAGCAGAAATGAATGTACCATATACGTCATGTCAGCGTATTGTTCAAAGCACTTGTACCCATTTCACTTACAACGCCTTCAAACCTTACGTGATGAGGATCATGAGGCACGTTTCAATGTTGTATCCATGGTGTTCCCGTAGGGGAGGGGATCCGCCGTGGTGTGGGCGCTGCGGACCCTTAGCACTCGTGGTACCTCTGACGTTACTAGAGGAACCTCGGGTCGAACTGCCGAGCCCCTCCTGTAGGGGAGTTGTTCGGATTGGGTGGGACTGGAGGGGGCACTGTGTTCCCGACACCTGTGGGAGATCGGGTACGTCTCCGGACGGGGTTGAGGGAAGCCATATATTCCCGCATACTATCCTGCATAGCTTGTAGAAGGTGTGCTAGATCACTAGGAGGCCGTACCGAGGTTAATCGGTAGCCTTTCCCTTTGGAGTTGGCGCGCGTAAGTGGCGTATCCACTTCCACCCATCTTGCGTTTTCGGGCCAGATGGGGGGGCTTGTTGGCTTCTAGATCTTGCCCTATGGAAAGAGCCCTGGAGGTGCCGGGCGCCCCTTGGGGACAGCTCGGTTTCCTCCTTGGTCGTAGAGGTAGGTCAGCCTTTACTCTGTGAAGGCTGCCCTAGTATATACCCTCGCCCCTAAATGTTTAAATGTATCCATGGTGTGCCAATGGATTGAAAATGATGACGGTTTCTTAAACAAATGATTATTTACAGACGCTTGTAATTTTCTAAATGCCACTTTTAATGGTATATGTTGTGGCCGTGGTGGACGCACTGTTTGGCCTCCACATTTCCCTGATCTAACCTCTCCAGGCTTCGTATTGTTAAAGACACTGTCTATGTCCAGGAACCCAGGAACATTGAGGATCTGAGAGTAAAAATTACTCAAGCTTTCCATTTAATCACCCTATTTTAAAACAGACATGGACTGAATTGCATCGCCATTATTAGTTATTCAAAGTGCACAATGGGAGTCATGTTGTGGGCTGAGGAATTTCTCATGCTTTATGCATTCACAACGTTTCAACAGTAAGTTCAGTAGTAAACTTTTATTATGTTTTTGTTTTCGGCATACCCTAACGGATCACATATCCCCCTGTATAATAATTATCTGTTCTGTATATTTCGTATACATTGCAAAGTATACTGTTCATAATGTCTTACATTATTTTATGTCTATCTTTTGAAGCGAGTGTCCGCTGTAAGAGGAAGGACGTAATGTAATATAATAAGAGAAAGGCGTTTCATTTATTTAGGTATTTTAGTATACTTAGGATTTAAACAGAGTAAATAGTGTGTCTCGTGATGTAAAATGTTAAAGTGTAAACTAAATTCAATAATGTTATCCTTTCTCCTTTCTTGTATAACCAATCAACGTCCAGTCATTCCACACAAATAGTGTTTTATTTACACAAGGCATTCTGTTGACAAATTCATGCCTTAAACTAGCGATGATGACAACAAATACGTCCCTTGCTGTTTATATGGGCCAAACAAAACACAGTACGCAAGACTGTAGGACATACATATACCGTACAGACCGGCAGTATGGCTGAGATTTAACGCCGTGCCTACTAGGCAACTTCTTTGGCACACGAGACAGCATCTCAGGAAACACTAGGAGAAACATAAATGCTCAGAAGCTGGACAAATGAGGCGTATGGAATATCATGAGTAGGGAACGGATTTATAGGCACTAAAAATATGAGAAAAAGCCAGGCAAAAAGGCACTAAATATGGGCTTCTAATACACATAGTAATACACTAATACATTAATACACTAAAAATTTGCTAAGTAAACAGAAATACACAATTTTAGTAAAATGGCTCCTAAACTGCATAACAAATTGACAATCATTGCAATATATGCTGCAACAAATTCGCTAAACACATACTATTATGCGGCTCCCTAGGCGAAATAGTTCTACATTTATTCCAAATTTCATAAATGGTTCCACAGCAAATTAAAATAACAAACATTGTCGTATAATTAATACACATATAAATCCACTTCACTAAGTAAGAACCATAATGTGCAGAAAGGTGTGAAATAATTAACTATTTAGAAAACAAAAACATGGTTTGGGGGGGGGGGGACGGCTTAAGGGTGAAACTTGAAATATCTGAAACTTTTGTTAGATCTATTTCAAATTTATACAATTTATTTTTGTGATTGATCAAGAATGGAATAATAACAAGTTTCAGCTTTCTAGTTACAATAGTTTCTGAGGAATTAACAGTTTATGCCTAAATTACAGGTGATTTTCAAAATGTCCCACATAGATGTAATTTTAAAAATTAATGCTTCGGGTATAAGCTATTGCACCCATTTTAACCTATTGATGACCTGTACCTTTGTGAAATATTTGTCTTTATCATATCAACGAAGGGAAAAAAATAATCATACCTATTTAACAATTTTTGTTTTCTTAAGCGTTTTCAGTAAGAAGTAAGCATTATAATCCTTTTCAATACAAATAACAAAAACACAACAAATGTAAATGGGTACACTTAATATGCAGTTACCAAAAAATATGAAATCTGAGAAATTTGAGGTTAAAATTACGTAATAGCAGCTACAATACAGGTTTAAGGTTATTTAAATAGCCATGTGACGTTTTCGTAGTGCCGTTAGAAAAAGAAAAAAAACCTTTATATTATTGAAGTATGTCTATATTAATTTTAAGTCAAAAAAACTAAATTGCTATTGTAAGTTTTGGGCCAATTTGCACAGATGTCTCCTTAATAAACTTATTTTTGTATATCCAATGTGCAGCAGTAAGAAATTTCTCTTCCCCGAAAACTTCACGTTGAAACCAACAAATGCAAAAGCTGCTGTCACAAATTTCAAGAAGAAGAAATTGACTAAAAAGGTAGTTTTAGGCACTAATAAGCAGAATATGCACAAAGGTATGAAATAGGCATTTATAGGCACTATAAAACCAAGAAATTAGTCTAATAATTGTAGGAAACGCGCTTAAAACTTAAAAGCCTACGTTTCTGAACAAAGGAATAAAATAGGCAAATAAGGCAAAATTCGCCCCCTAATCATGACACACTTTGAAATAAACACACACTATTGCTTCTTTAGGTAACCTATAACAATTAAAAGTGTCCAGAATCCTGTAAATATCAATTTAAGTGGCTTACGTACACAAGGAATAACTATCCAAATAAACATTCAATCGAAGTCAATTAAATCAGGAAGCTTTTCAGAAACGTTATGGTTATAGAGTTTTGCTGTTTCACAAAACGATATCAATAAGCTAAATATTTCTATTTAGCTTCATGATCATTAAAACTTCATTTTAAGGAAGAGTTAGGATACCATATAGTCATTTTCTAATTGCAATCTAATTTTATGCTATTTGTTACGTTTCGCAATTACTCTGGTCATTCTTGAACGAAAAAGTGTCACATACATACACACACCGCCCACCTCGGTAGCGTAGATGATAGCGTGTCTGCCTCACGTTCAAAAGGTCCCGAGTTCGAATCTCTGTTAGGGTGAGTTACCTGGATAATGTTTTTCCGGGGGGGGGGGTTTCCTTATCCTGATATACGAATGTCAGGTAGCTCTAAACTCCATGGACCCCGGACTCAGTGCATCGTTTCACCCACTCCATTCATCGCCCGATATGACTTGACGTTGGAGGACGTAAATTACATATGCAACTGTTTCCATCTGAGTTACGAAAAACAATTGATATCAGCTGAACTGTTTAATATGTTTCAGCTAGCGCAAAAATAATGTTTTAATCCGCATTTAGAGTTTAAAGTTCACCGCAATGCCTTATCTAAATTGTGCAGAACCAATTAAATAGTCATTTTTGACCCTAAAATAATTAATATTAAAAATCCTATAGTGTAACATGTAATAAAACGCAAAAAAGTCGAACATTTAACATTTTTGAAAATAGAATTATTATTATTATTATTATTATTATTATTATTATTATTATTATTATTATTATTATTATTATTATTATTATTATTATTATTATTATTATTATTATTATTATTATTATTATTATTATTATTATTATTATTATTATTATTATTATTATTATTATTATTATTATTATTATTATTATTATTATTATTATTATTATTATTATTATTATTATTATTATTATTATTATTATTATTATTATTATTATTATTATTATTATTATTATTATTATTATTATTATTATTATTATTATTATTATTATTATTATTATTATTATTATTATTATTATTATTATTATTATTATTATTATTATTATTATTATTATTATTATTATTATTATTATTATTATTATTATTATTATTATTATTATTATTATTATTATTATTAGCCGCGCCATGGTCGAGTGGTTATACCTCAACTGGGTTCGATCCCAGACGACCGCAAAGTGAGTTTAGTGATGGGCAAAGCGCTGGGGTGGGTTTCCTCCGGGTCCTCCGGTTTCCCTCGCCATCATTCCAGCAATTGCTCCATCTTTCCTATGATCCACTTCTCTGCTCTCTTGAGCTGGGACCTCAACCCTGGTTCCTCTATCAGACTCAATGCTTCGGCTTCCCTCGCCCCGACTTTCCGGGATTTTGGGGTCCGTGTCCTTTAACACCGGTATCGGTGATTTAAGTGAGGAAAAATATTTATTATTATTATTTGTTGTTTTAGTATAATTCATATTACAGGTTAACTTTAGCTAGATATAAACGTTGTGGGTCATTATACAGTCATTTTCCAGTTTGGTGTGATTATGATTGTAATCGGGCGGGATGGCTCAGACGGTTTCATCTGTGCCCCGCATTCGGGAGGCCCGGGTTACAGTCCCGTGACCGATATACCTGACCCATGTTTTTTCCGGGGGTTTTCCGAGTCGCCAGACGAATGTTGGGTAGCTTGACTACATCCATTACGTCCCTCCATTTCATCTTCATTATCATTTCATATCATATGTCATCTGTTGGTCTCTTTCGGGGTAGAAGTGTCGGCGGGAGTCTCGGCGGTACATGGCAGGATTTTTTTTTTTTTTTTTTTTTTTTTTTGTAATTTACGTCTCCCAACGTTAAGTCATATCGGACGATGAATGAAAGGGGTGAAATGATGCTCAAATGAGTCCAGGGTCCATGGAGCTTAGAGTTACCCGACATTCGTCTTTCAGGATAAGGGAAAACCTCGGAAAAAACCGTATCCAAGTAACTCGCCCTGACCGATGTTCGAAATCGGGACCTCTTGAACGTGAGGCAGACATGCTACCATCTACGCTACCGAATGCTCTGAGTGAACCACTTCCTCCTCTGGTAGGTCGGTTGTCAGTCTCCGAACCAACTGCTGGGACCGCTTCCGAACCACATTAGGGAAAACGTCCGTTGCCCTGGCCTACCTGGGGAGGTTTCCATCTATGTAAAATGGAGGGACCTTGCCTTCTACACTGCCATGTCTCCTTGCGATGGCCGCCTTCTGTCTTCTCTCTCTTCATCCTTCCTCTCGGGAATGCCGGGAGCATAGGTACAGTAGATCAAGACTGGTAGCAGTGCCAAACCCCTTCTAGTAATCCTAAACGTAATTGTCATTGTAACAGCCGATATGGTTATTGCAATTATTACAATGGAAGGAGACCCTGACGTTCCTGCCATCTATTGGAAAACATATTAAGCTAAAGGAGAACTACGCGTTACCTGCCGAGAGAGTATACACATCGTCATGGACTACCATTTACATTAGCATTTCAGCTTAACGATTATTTTGCTATCTAGCAGTAGTTCTTTCCGTTGTACATTTCTACGCGCTGTGTCGCGATTTGCTGACATACATTTTTATTATGAACTCCGTCTCTGCTTTTATGCAATTTTTGTTAAAATAAAACCAAAATAAAACTTGATTTGTAGTACCAAGTAACCATTGGTATATTTATCTCAAAATGAGTTAGAGAATGCCATGCATTTTATGTGAAGATATGCGACACATGGGGAATTTACTGCTTCATTCACAAGATATCATAATACTTAGTTGATTGCGGTAACGTGTGGGCAAGTTGATCAGTCGATGAAACCAGAAACTTCAATGCACTCTAAAATTGAAGGTTAATTCTACTACATTTAAATTTACTTAGAAATTAAGCTTATAAAACTAAGGTATCAAATATCCACTAGGGTGACATTGTTTCTTAACTTTAGAACCTTGTACTTATGTCTCGTTTGTGCACAGTTTCAGCAATTGTTAATTCAGTCGTTCATTTATTTTATACGACCTAACGGCTAAACAATTAAACATCGTTAAACTATGGGGAAAATATCGAACTAGCAATAATATCCAAGTCCTTAATAACAAAAGTGAACATGTAAATCTATTAAATAGCGTACTTGTTACTTTGGAAAAGGAAAGAAAATTCTTCATACTCGGTGTACATTTTGACATTCGTAGGCACTAAAGAGGGGGTACATTGCTTTTTACCTTTCTTTTACAGTATCAATCTCATTCAGTGGTACAGAAATAACAGACACGTATTTAGAAGTCAGTTTCAGGGGGGGGGGGGGTGTCCAGAAATCTATGTTGAATTATTTGCTTTTAATAAATAATTAATCAGGGATGTATTTTTATCATGTTTGTAAAAAATAAAAACACGTGTAATATATTATATTCACATGACTTTCTCTACCCAAATTTCTACAAATTGTTCTTAGAAAAGTTTCTTTTTGTCTTGTTTCTTTGGATAAAGTCTGCAGAAAGACTTTGCACATTGCACATATTTTGTTCTTATACCTAGGATAAAGTGATACAAGCAGTAATTAGATATTTAAAAAGCGAACCACTGATTTATGCGTTTGAAGTATTAGTTATTCTTGAATGAAAAAGGGGAATAGGAATTTAGAAGTTAAAAATTACATACCTTTAAGTAAGTATCTGGGAACTATAACCAACAAATTATAATATATCGGAATTGGTTAATTTCGCAGTACATTATTGTAATTGACATTATATGTGTATTTTAACGAGTTCTGCAGCTGCTGTGCAGTAGCTTTTCGTTTATCTCTTAAATAACTTCATGTTTTCCTGACAGTGAATAGAGATGTTAAGATGAGAAGCTTGAATAAACTTTTTCGATGCATTTTAAACCAAGTTTTATTTCAACTATTTATTAAAAGTTTGAAATGATAATTTATTTGGGGAGGGTCCGGACCCCCTGGACACCCCTCTTAAATACGTCCCTGAGTAATAACAAAGTGTCTAATCTTGTTTATGTTTAATAATCACAACTCTGCCATCGCAGGTCTTTGGCAAATTCCTTTCAGGTACAGCCATCTGTTGGAGTCTGGAAATGTGTAATTACTTCTTATCGTACTAGATGGCAGTGGCTGCGCAAGTGATCCGACTGTTTCTATTCCTCACCATTCCTGACGACATAGATTTTGAATTTGTGAACAGAAACAGAAAAAAAAAAAATTGTTAAGCGTGAAGATACAATATTGTGGCGCAGGAATTATCAAAAGGAAATTTCGGAAGTGGAAGTCGTTTAAGGATTTCATCCGTTGTCAGACTCCAATTAGGTACGTAATTTTTTTTTCAGTTGCATACCAGTAGAACTTCTAAGTAATTGTCAAAATGGCTACAGGCAGTTATTTAGCACTGTTATTCTGCATAAAAACACGTGCCTTAACTTTAAATTTATAAATGAGGGTTGAGTGAAGAAATCAAATATTTAAGTAATTGTTGTAAGAATTCACTTTTTAGCGTAAAAATGGGGGAAAATATATTACACAAACAGCTCTGCATTTAATCTTATATAAAAGTGCCATGGTCCATGTTACTGGAACACCGAAAATGACGCCCACCTCGGTAGTGTAGATGGTAGCGTATCTGCCTCACGTTCAAGAGGTCCCGAGTTCGAATCTCGGTCAGAGTGAGTTACTGGATAAGGTTTTTTTCGGGGTTTTCCCTTATCCTTCAAGACGAATGTTGCGTAACTCTAAGCTCCATGGACTCTGAACTCATTTGAGCGACATTTCACCCAATTCATTCACCGTCCAATATGACTTAACGTTGGAGGACGTAAATAAAAAAGTAAATAAAAAAAGAAAAAGAAAAAAAAGAAAAGAAAGAAAGAAAGAAAGAAAGAAAGAAAGAAAGAAAGAAAGAAAGAAAGAAAGAAAGAAAGAAAGAAAGAAAGAAAGAAAGAAAGAAAGAAAGAAAACTGAAAACGACAAAGCAAAACTTTGCATAGAAGTTCGTTGACAGCGCATATGTTCACGTGTTGGATAAGTTAAAAGGACTATTTCCTCCAATTACAGACACCGGAACATTAATACATTTCCCGCTTTGTTTACAAGAATGGAAGGTAGCTAAAGTGATATCAATATTTAAGAAAGGGGAAAGAACAATACCTGAAAATTATAGAGGGATTAGTTTATTGTGTGCTGCCTACAAAATATATGCCAAAATAATAAGTACTCGGTTAAACAAAATAACAGATGCAATACTCCTAGAAGAACAAACTGGTTCTAGAAAAGGAAGAAGCACCATTGACAATGCTTTTACTCTTAAACAAATAATAGAAAAACGACGAGAACAAAATTTAGAGACGCACTTACTATTTATTGACTATTATAAAGCTTTTAACAAAGTATCACGAATGATACTGTGGAAAATTTTAAATTATAGAGGCATACCTTCACAACTAATTGAAGTTATAAAAAGTATGTACATTGACACAAAAATAAAAATAAATAAAAGAGAACCAGTAATAGTTAATGGTGGCGTAAGACAAGGTTGTCCTTTATCAACCGCACTTTTTAATTCGTATGTTGACGAAATAGTAAGGATTTGGTCGAATAAAGTCAATGGAGACATTAATGTATCAGGAGCTAAATTGAAAACTATGTTGTATGCAGATGATCAAATAATAATGGCCACAAATGAAGATGACCTGCAGAAAATGCTGTATAGTCTAGATAAAATTGCTACAGAATATGGAATGAAAATATCAGGAAATAAATAAAAAACCATGGCATTTAAAGGAATTAATCCAGTAAGATCAAAAATAGTATTAGATAACATAATAATTGAGCAGAAATCACACTTTAAGTATTTAGGATGTAATGTCTCGTTCCAAGGAGAAGCTGATATAATAGAGAAAATAAATATATTTAACTGTATAACAGACACAATAAAAAGAACATTAAAAATAAAGCAAGTAAGTACTCTATAATAAAACTATACAAAACAATGGCAATACCAATTCTGATCTATGGATCAGAAACATGGACACTAACAAAAAGAAATAGTACGAGAATACAGTCATCAGAAATGAAATTCATAAGAGCAATAACAGGATATACCAAAATTGATAAAAAACGTAGTCAGGATATTAGGACAGAATTAAAAGTAGAAGAAATAAACCATACTATTGAAAGAAATAGAAATCAGTGGAAAGAACATGTTCAGAGGATGAATAATAACAGAGTACCAAAAATAGCCTTAAACTATAAACCTATAGGAAGAAGAAACCAGGTAAGACCGAAGAAAAGATGGGCAGACCAATTTGAAGCCGGAACGGGTTAAACAATCCAAAGCCGTGAGGTAGAAGAAGAAGAAGAAGAAGAAGAAGAAGAAGAAGAAGAAGAAGAAGAAGAAGAAGAAGAAGAAGTTTACATCGCCACATAAACTAAGGACAGCTCCGTTTATACTGTAATATGTTCCTCCATAATACATTTGTACAGGCAGTTGGCTATGAGATAGCTGAAGGCAAATATACCAGTGAGTCACCTGCCCCTATTTATTTTTGAATGTATGCAACGTGCTAAGTGACATATGTGACTTACAACTTCCTTGAATGTATTCTATGGATGATTTTCAGAACAGTTTATAGAGGAGGGGTAGATAACTCAGTGCATAAGTATTTTAGGACAGAAAGCAATCACTATGTATGTAGATTTCAAAAACATCTAGCCAGACACAGAGAGCTGCAGTAGTAGTTTTAGAGAGTTTACAAACTTTTATTCATTAGCGTACATTGGCGCGCGCGCGCGCGCGCGCGCACACACACACACACACACACACACACACACACACACACACACACACACACACACACACACCTTTAAACACGCCCCTGAAGGAAAACCTATCACATGGAAATTAATTATTCTTTCACACTGGCCGTGTGAAACGAGTCAGTTGGAGAATTTAATGTCATATCGGCACGTTGGCCATAGTAGCACAATGGTAGTGCGGCTGGACGGAAACCAGAAGATCCGTGGTTCAAATCCCGGCTATGGCATTGAATTTTTCAGTCTGACTCTACGTTTCCACAACCTATCACATGTATTAGTTGACAATAACATTGGAATACAATGTGGCAGTTCTACACAGTGGGACCAATTGGGTTTAAATCCCAGCCAACACGTGTTTTCGTTGTACAGCCATGTCAAAAAATGCTAAGAATTAGGTAGATAGTTTTCGCTTCTGTCACAGATTACGGCAGCTTTTAGCTCATACAGTAAATGTAATGACGGATACAGTTTTTTTATTTGTGTTAAAATACCAAAACGGGCTCTAAACACTGCATGAAGTTGTAAAAGCGTGTTAAGATTCGAGGTGGGTAATGAGGTCTGCGATTGCTTATTCGTGTTGGAACCTTCCCTCGCAAGGTAGCGTTGGCTAAGTGGTATCATTAAGGTTACTTTATCACTCTGTCTCTGCAAGTTGGGTTCAAATCATTCGTGGTAAACACAAAAATTTTATTACCCATTGTTTTATATCTTGGGGATTATAATTTGATATTACGAGACATGTTTTTTAAGTCAGTACCATTTTGCGATTCCGCTGCCGCAGCGCTACGGTCAGCGTTCCGCGCATGCGCGCTGGTTACCTACATCTCTTGTCTACGCACTGAGGCCATTACAGTCTGATTCTTCATTGTATACGTTGGTTACTGAGTGTTTAAGATGCCTCCGACAATCGTGAGTCCCGCCGATTGTGAAGTACTGTCTGTTATACGATTTCTTAGTGCTAAAGGCGTAAAACCGATCAATATTCATCGTGAGATCTGTGAAGTTTACGGACAAAACATCATGAGTGATGGAATGGTAAGGAAATAGGTGAGAGCATTTAAAGATGGCCGCACAAATGTGCATGATGAAGAACGGAGAGGGCGTCCTTCGGTCGTTACTGAAGATTTGGTGCAGAAAGTGGACGAAAAGGTGAGAGAAAACAGACGCTTTACAATCTCATCATTGTGCGACTATTTTCCTCAATATTCTCGTAGTGTTTTGTATCGCTTTGTGACCGAGAACTTGAAGTACCGGAAATTGTGTTCACGTTGGGTTCCGAAAATGTTGACGGATTTGCACAAAACCCAACGTTTAGGCAGTGCATTGACTTTCCTTGAGCGGTACCATAATGAAGGTGAAGACTTTTTAGACCAAATTGTTACTGGTGACGAAACATGGGTGGCCTACGTCACACCAGAATCGAAACAACAATCCATGGAATGGCGACATTCATGATCACCCACAAAAGTGAAGTTTAAGCAAACAATTTCTGCCCGGAAAATCATGTGCACAGTTTTTTGGGACAGAAAATGAGTATTGCTAGTGGAGTTTCTGCCTCGTAATGAGACAATCAATGCAGCGCCTTATTGTGAGACATTGAACAATCTGCGCCGTGCAATCCAGAACAAAAGACGTAGCAATTTGAGTAAGGGTATCGTTTTGCTGCATGACAATGCCCGTCCACATGTGGCTAATTGGACCAAAGATCTCATCAAATCTTTTCAATGGGAAACTCTAGATCATCCTCCATACAGCCCTGATCTGGCGCCCAGCGACTACCATTTGTTCCTGCACTTGAAGAAACATCTGGGCGGTCAGCGTCTTCAAGACGATAACGAAGTCAGAACAGTTGTGATACAGTGGTTAACACGTCAGGCGGAAATTTTATGAGGACGGTATTCAAAAACTGCCACGTTATGACAAGTGCCTCAGTATTCACGGAAATTATGTAGAAAAGTAGATTAAGGTACAGGCTTTGCGATATCTATGCACGTCTTTTTTTAATTCCAAAACGCTACTGACTAAAAACATGCCTGGTATAATAGAAATAATATTTTTATAATATTATAGTTGTTTACAAAATACAATAATAGCCAAGTTTCACTGGCAGATGGTAATAAATGTATAATTCGCAGTAGATATTTTATTATAGTCGGTATTTTGCTTCAGCAATTCAACCAAATTTCAAACTTTTCACAAATGCAAAGTGAAATATAAGATATAAGCATGAAACAAAAACTGTTAGTTATAATGTCGTCGACATACTCCTAAAAATGAAAGTCAACTACGTAACATGTTTCACAACACCAGAGACGGTACAAATTGTAAAGGTCACAAAGTTAAACATGATCACTTATAATAAAAGATAAAGATAGCCCGTAGTTGCCCTTTAAAGGGCGAGGGCCTCGACTATCTGCCGTTAGAGTGAGTGCGGTGCAACTTGTATGGTGAGAAAATCCCTGTAGATCCCTAAGTATCGTATCCCTAATTGTAATTCTTATGTATTTGGCTCACAAGTGAATCAGTAGTAACAATAAACAAATAAGTAACTAAAATACAGACAGTAAAGATTGGGAGAAAGAAAAAACAATGCAATGTCGTCTCGAATCTATCATGACACTCCAGCAAGCTAACCCACTCCGACAGCTGCCACATACTCTCTTTTGCTCCTTGGGAAAGCATTCGTTTATCACCTTGTTAGTATTATGTGCATGAAAATACGTCGTTTAAGCTTTTCACAACTTCTTGGAGTTCATTCAGGGCTGTAAGTATTAATGCTGCAGAGCTGCTTTTATGCTAAAATGGTCAATGTTTTCACTTTAGGCTATAAACTGTGGGTTGCATAGATAAGAATAAATAGAGGCAGCTGACTCACCTGGTATATAACTTGCATCATTCCACTCCATCTCGCTAGCAATTGTCCATCCCTTCATACTTTTAACTCTCCTATACAGCATCTTCGGCTATATACTGTCGCGGTAACAGGCATAAAAGTTTCGGCGCAAATAGGTAATAAACGGCGGATAATGTTTCACGAGCTTGCATAAGCAGTTAAAAATCGTGTGGCTATTGTACACAAAAGAACTGATAGGCGGCTAGCGTTCACAAAGAGCCGACAATTAACGATAAACAAGATAAGCTGAATTGTTAGCAATCCGTGAAGCAGTGAAATGGTGCAACAACTTACAATGTACCGCTCGCCTTTACAGTGACTCACAAGCAGCAATTGCAGCTTTGAAAGTTACGAAAAACAGCTGTACTATTGCAGCTAAAATAAGAAGTCAATTATTATGTAGTTCTCATCTGTGTATTAAATGGGTCACAGGACACGTAGGGATTGCCGGAAATGAACGTGCAGATGAGCTTGCATAGAGAACTGCGACTTCAGATCTTCCAGAGACATACACTCTATGCCCCATTTCTTATGTGAGGCAAACATTAAAGGAGATTATCATCAACGACTGGAATGAATACTGGTTAAAAAGTGATTGTGCTGCTTTGACTAAGGATTTATATTTTCCAACAGTTTCTGACAGACATAAATGTAAATTCGTTAATCCTAACTATGTTCTCACTCAATTCTTAACTGGACATGGCAAATTTTCAACTTACTTATTTCGATTCAAAATCAAATCCACATGTGATTGTATTTGTGGAAATTATCTTCAAGATGTCCCTCACATTTTATTTGATTGCCCGTTTTTCTGTTTTGAAAGATACGATAGTGAATTATTGCTTCAATCCTAAGGTTACACTTTCTCAAAACCACTTACACATATTCTGATTAATTACAAAACTTATCAATATTTGAAGACATGCCCGGAAAAACGGGCTAACCCTCAAAATAAAAAAATTGCAATAAGCTTATGCCCTCTGTTGCTGCAACAGAGAGCTATCTTTTCTTGTGTTGGTCTATCCTCCAGCGATCATATTACGCTAAATAGAGAGAGGTGAAGTTCTTGCGTTTCGTGATATCCTTTTCATATAATGTCAAAAACGGGTCAACCTGTTCAGCTGTGTGCCTGTCATCTAGTGACACTCATGGTAACTAACATATAAAAAGGATAACCAACAGAGCTGCAAACGTTTTAAATGATTGTATTGTACAGGGTGTCCATAAATGAATATCGGGGTTTTAACGCTTTATAACATTAATTTTATTAAACTTACAGTAATGAAATATATGTCACATGAAAGAGCAACTCAAACAGTTTTATATACGAGCTTACAAGTGTTCTATGTGAGCACCATTTGTCACACGGCACACATCAAGTCTATAGCTGAGTTCTTCCCAAACGTTGAGCAGTGTGTCTTCAGTAATTGTTGCAACAGCTGCTTCAATCCTGTTTTGTAATTCATGGAGGTCAGCTGGTAATGGAGGTACATACACACGATCCTTGATGAAACCCCAAAGGTAGAAATCGCATGGCGTTAGGTCGGGTGAACGTGGAGGCCACGCATAGCAAGCTCTGTCATTGGGTCCCTTGCGGCCAATCCAGCGGTCGGGTAAAGTTACGTTCAACCATTCGCGTACTGCGTTGTGCCAGTGAGGTGGCGCGCCATCTTGCTGGAAAATGAAATTCTCTGGTTCATATTGTTCCAACTGAGGGAAGAGCCATTGCTCTAGTGTATCAAGGTAGGAAGTACCAGTTACAGTAGCTTCACCAAAAAAGAAAGGTCCGTAAACTTTCCGCCGGGATACAGCACAAAAAACATTGATTTTAGGGGAGTCTCGTTGCACTTGTACGACCTCATGAGGATTTTTTGAGCCCCATATCCGCGCATTATGAGTGTTAACATGTCCACTGAGGTGAAAGGTCGATTCATCACTGAAAACAACATGATCTAGAAAATCTTCATCGTCATTAAACAGCATTACGTTAGCGAAGTTGGCACGTAAACCATGGTCTGCAGGCTTTAGAGCCTGTAACAACTGTAAACGATAAGGACGTAGTTGCAATCGTTTCCTTAAAACTTTCCAAACAGTCGACTTAGCAATTTCTAATTCACGACCAGCCTTCCGAACTGATTTCTTTGGGCTACGAGTGAACGACTCTCTCACTCGCTCAACATCCTCTTCGCTAACTCTTGGTCGTCCCGTGCTCTTCCGTTTACAAAGGCAGCCTGTATCTTCAAACTGATGAAACCATCTACGGATGTTATTGTCACTTGGAGGATCACACCCGAACTTAATGCGGAACGCACGTTGCACAGTAACTACAGATTCGGTCTTTGCAAACTGCAAAACACAAAACGCTTTCTGCTCACTAGTCGCCATCTTTGCTACTACCGCTTTCTAGCGGATCGCGGCGTAAACATTTCACGCACATGCGCACTGGTGCCAACGAATAAAACTGTTTGAGTTGCTCTTTCATGTGACATATATTTCATTACTGTAAGTTTAATAAAATTAATGTTATAAAGCGTTAAAACCCCGATATTCATTTATGGACACCCGGTATTGTATGAATCCATCATAGTTTTAGTTATAAGAATAAAGCGATACATGAAAAATAGACAAGTACTTAGCCCACTGCATAAGTAATAACTACCACAAATCGTAGTGCTTCAACAGTGCGTAATGTTGGTAAACTCTACTGTGGATGTAAACAAACAATGGCAGAACTAGTACCTGGTCATACATTTTTGCCTTGTGATCGTGACTTCGGCCTTATAGAGAAAAAGAAGAGGCAAGCAACTTACATTTATGTTCCAGATCAGTGGATGGAACTAGTGAGAAAAACCATTGTAAAAAATCCTTTTCATGTTTTCAAAATGACAACATGTTCATCTCTGCAAAGCCTCTTCTCGACAGACAAAGTACAGAAAAGAACAGCTTCAGAATCTGGGAGAAAGGTATTCTTGAGCAAGGTGACATGCATGAAAGTATTTAAAGACCATCCCTTTAAGTTATATTTTAAATACACTTACGGTGGTATTGAGGATTACGACACTTTGGACATTCGAAGGAAAATAATATCTGGTAAACCATCCCTTACTTATGTGACATTTCCTCCAAAATACAATGGTCCAAGATCCATAAATCCTGAAAAATTAAAGGACCTACAGGATCTGATGAATTATATCACACCAATTTGTCATGAGTACTATAAAACTCTTAAATCTGAGACCACAGCTTCTGAGAATATTACTGATGAAGCATTTTTTGATCAGCCTGACTACAGCTAAAAAGCTTGTACCTAGTTTCCAAAATGATATACTTATTGAAAAGTGGAATAATCCAAAGTGTACCATGTATAAATATGCCAAAAGACACGCCTATTAGTTTCACCTAAAATTGTAAAATGTATACAGAATAAAACTTAAGTAAAAGCTGACAAAGGTTTTCACTTTGTTTTCATTATTTTATTGTCATTGTTATTAGATCAGTCATGTTTTGGGTTCTATTAAGGATAACCCTGATGATATATACTGTATCCTTGAGACTCATATTCTCAGAAATGAAATAAAATGTTAACAATTTCTTTCAGCCTCATTCACAAAACACCTGTTTTCTCCATTTTTAAAAAATGTGGGTTAACCCGTTTTTCCGGGCATGTCTTCATTTCATGGCTTTCTTAAACAATATATTTCTCAAGCTAAATGATTCATCTTGATGTTTACTTTTTGTCAACTTGATATTGAATTTGGTTATGTTTTTGTAAATTGTATTACATTCATAAATTTGTAAACTATATTCTTAATATACCTTTGGGTAAAATAGGAATACAAATTGGATAATAAATAAATACGTAAATAAATAAGATAAGCGTTGTTAAAAAGAGACAGATAGTTTATCACAGAGGTGAAAGACTTGCCGGCACCGATATAGTTACATTCTAGAACATTCGTGTTTTTTCTAGTGACATTTTAGAGAAAATTCGATAACAGTCTGGAATTCATGAATGGGTGTATAAAAAGAAGCAATGGCTAGTGATAAGTCAGTTCTGTAACAAGAGTGTTGTTGTAACGAGAGCTGATCAGAACGTAGTGTGTATGTGACGTAATGTTGTTACGTGAGAATTGATCAGTGTATTTCTACGGAAATAAAGTACATTTAGAATTTCTGCAAATTGAATTTTTAATTCTACGAACCCACAAAGTCACTATACTTTTAAGACAAACAATTGCTCACTCTATTGTTGCAGATGTACGCATGCAGAGTCGACTCTACCTGGAATGGGGACAATGCCACACTCTCCTACCACGCAACACTACCAGAGCCTCTGGTAGCGATCTGGGCTACAGGATGATTCTGTATCACCAGAAGTCTACAGGAATTGCAACACTCAACTCTAGTTTCAGAGAGGGTTGGAATATTTACGTGCATCCTCCAAACGACCCTTGGATAGGTATACTATCGAACTAGTAGAGAAGTAAAATCATTTAGCGGATACTTTGCACATATGAAACTACCGTTTTAACAGACGATTTAGGTAAATATATAGAGCAAGAGAATTAACTCATTGTGGGATTGTACGGAGGGGATTTGGCACTTCATCTAGATTAGTTTTTTGTACCAAGTAGGGCACCCTCAGAAGGGAGGATGAGGTGAGAGGAGACAGAGGGCGGCCGATCCTAGGGAGTCATTGCAGTACAGAGAGCGGAGTCCCTACACTTTACTAGACAGAAGCTTCCCGGCGGTCCAGGACTATCGTCATCCCAACTACCGCAGCCCCAAACAGTCACGAAGCTGGTTCGGAGACCGGAGACCGTTTCCCCAGAGCAAGGGAGACTCCAGGCACGCTTGCACAACCGGCATTCCGCCAGCCGCGCTCCTGAATCGGAGTCCGTTCCGCCGGAGGAGAAAGTGTTCATGCACCGCCCGCCTCGGTAGCGTGGTGGTAGCATGTGTGCCTCACGTTCAAGAGGTCCCGAGTTCGCATCTAGGTCAGGGTGAGTTACTTGGATAAGGTTTTTTCTGGGGTTTTCCCTTATCCTGAAATACGAATGTCGAGTAACTCTAAGCACTATGGACTCTGGGCTCATTTGAGCGTCTTATCACCCATTCCATTCATCGTCTGATATGACTTAACGTTGGAGGACGTAAATTACACAAAAAAACCTTCCATGCACCACCGAGACTCCCGCCGACTCTTCTACCCTGAAACAAACCACCAAATGAGAGAGGTATGAAGTAATAATGGAGGAAATTCGGAATGTAATTAACCTACCCAGCATTCACCTACCGACCCGGGAAACCCCCCGAAAAACCTATGGGTCAGGCAGGGCGGCCACGGGAATCGAACCCGGCTCTCCCGAATGAGGGCCACAGACGAAACCACCTGAGCCATCCTGCTCAGTTACAACACGGGACAGTGATCTTATTCTGGTGACATTCTTTAAACAGTATGAATACAATTTAGTGCGTGCATCACTTCTCCAGTTTTTTAATAATTTACTTGTAGTCATTAACTTGTAGATAGATGGTGAAGAACAAAATAGTTTAAACTTAAATAAGTCTCAGTTGTTTGATGTAATATGTATACCACTAAGGCGCCACCACAACCAGTAATGACATTTTTTTTTCTCAAGCAGTTGATTCAATTTCGAGCTACTTAAACTTTATAAATAAATTAGGTAGCAAGCAGCTTACTAATTAAGTTCTATGTGTAGATCTTGTAGTGATAATGGGCCAATTAATAAACAAATTGCTCAATTCAATTGTTTAAATAAAGAAAACATCACAACACATACTTGAACTCTCTTGCATTCAACAGTTTTTATTTGAATTAGTAGAGCCGTAACCGGGATTTGAACCACGGTTCTCCCACTCTCCGTTTTTATTTCCTTTTAATAGCCGTCAGCTGATTGCTGACATTGCAGGTAACATATTAGAAAACAATGATTAATTAATGTTAGTATGCAGAATGTAAAGTGAATGACGAAAACGATATAATAAAACACGATTTTCTGGGAGATTTTGTCAATATAGCATACTCTACCTTACTCGATTACGAAGTTGATACTTTAGATACCAATGTGTTGTCAAATAAGCGTGAAGGGTATTAACTGCGAGAATATGTGCTATCTCTCCTGGAGCCTAGAGTCCTGCCTAGACAGAAATGGCACGATCCATCGAATAGTAACGTAGTAATGGTGTTAACCTGCAAGTTCCTTCAACTTGTGTGGCTTAACTTAGTTATATCGTGTGTAAGGTGTGTTGTGTTGACTGGTGTAGCGCGATTATGAAAACCGTGACATTAGATAACAACCTTGCAGTACCAGTTTTCCTGCATTTAGATAATCCGTTTCCTTTACTACTTGAAGGGCTTGTCATTAATTTCGACACTTCTCCCTTTCTTTTGTTTTAAATATTATTGCGTTCAACGCATCAGACACGGTTTCTCCTTTAGCACAAGCTTGACAATAATTATTAATTATATATAAAATATTGGGTTACAATTTATATGCACGTAGTTTTTACAACCGTGTCACCAGTAAGGGAATCATAAAGTATAAAACTTCAATGATAGTGATATTGTAATCCTTAGTTCCGCTTAGAAGACTCAATTCTTTCTTCCTTCCTTCCTTCCTTGCTTCCGTCCTTCCTTCCTTCCATCCTTCCTTCCTCCCTTCCTCCCTCCCTCCCTCCCTTCCTTCCTCCCTTCCTCCCTTCCACCCTTCCTCCCTTCCTCCCTTCCTCCCTTCCTTCCTTCCTTCCTCCCTTCCTACCTTCCTCCCTTCCTCACTTCTTCCCTTCCTCCCTTCCTCCCGTCCTCCCTTCCTCCCTTGCTCACTCCCTTCCTCCCTCCCTGCCTCCCTGCCTCCCTCCCTTCCTCCCTTCCTCCCTGCCTTCCTTCCCTCCTTCCTTCCTTTCTCTCTTTCTCTCTCCCTCTCTCTCTTTCTCTCTCACCCTCTTTCTCTCTCTTTCTTTCTTTCTTTCTTTCTTTCTTTCTTTCTGTCTCTCTTTCTTTTTCTCTTTCTTTCTCTCTCTCTTTCCTTCCTTCTTTCTCTCTCTCTTTCTCTCTCTTTCTCTCTCTTTCTATCTTTTTCTCTTTTTCTCTCTTTCTTTCTTTCTTTCTTTCTTTCTTTCTTTCTTTCTTTCTTTCTTTCTTTCTTTCTTTCTTTCTTTCTTTCTTTCTTTCTTTCTTTCTTTCTTTCTTTCTTTCTTTCTTTCTTTCTTTCTTTCTTTCTTTCTTTCTTTCTTTCTTTCTTTCTTTCTTTCTTTCTTTCTTTCTTTCTTTCTTTCTTTCTTTCTTTCTTTCTTTCTTTCTTTCTTTCTTTCTTTCTTTCTTTCTTTCTTTCTTTCTTTCTTTCTTTCTTTCTTTCTTTCTTTCTTTCTTTCTTTCTTTCTTTCTTTCTTTCTTTCTTTCTTTCTTTCTTTCTTTCTTTCTTTCTTTCTTTCTTTCTTTCTTTCTTTCTTTCTTTCTTTCTTTCTTTCTTTCTTTCTTTCTTTCTTTCTTTCTTTCTTTCTTTCTTTCTTTCTTTCTTTCTTTCTTTCTTTCTCTCTCTCTTTCTTACTTTGTTTCTTTCTTTCTTTCTTTCTTTCTTTCTCTTTCTTTCTCTGTCTCTTTCTTTCTTTCTTTCTTTCTTTCCTTCTTTCCTTCCTTCTTTCTTTAATTCCTTCTTCTCTCTCTTTCTTTCTTTCTTTCTTTCTTCCATCCTTCCTTCTTTCTTTCTTTCCTTCTTTCTTCTCTTTCTTTCTTTCTTCCATGCTTTCTTTCTCCTTTCTTTCTTACTTTCTTTCTTTCCTTCTCTCTTCTCTTTCTTTCTTCCATCCTTCCTTTGTTTCTTTGTTTCTTTTTTTCTTTCTTTTTAATTCCTTCATTTATCTCTGTCTTATTTTGTTTCTTTGTTTCTTCTCTGTCTCTTTCTTTCTCTCGCACTCCTTGTTTCTTTGTTTCTATCTTTCTTTATCTCTCTTTCTCTTTCATTCTTTCTCTATTCTTTCTCCCTTTTGTTCTTTCGAAAGCGTTTTAAAATGCTATACGTTTAGTAAAACTGTGACATATATCCTGCCAATTTTAACTTTCTATATGTAAATGATATTAACGTGAGCCGAAATTATAATTTTAAAATTTTGTACGTGCATGTGTATACCATATTTATGTTTAGGTTAATGACATATACATTTGCTGCCCCAAAGTGGGGTGGGGTTCTAAAAGGTGTAAAAGAATCGAAATGTATAACAAATTTATCTCTGGGTGCCATATCTGTCGAACGCTCACTCTAGGTTTGTTTTTTCGTAGTTTCCTTGACCGATAGGTGATTTACTGGAGTGTTTTCTCATCAGATTTTCTGTCATTTATTTATTATCATTCAGATGTGTTTCTGGATTTCGTGGCGTGTGGTGGTGACCGACAAATGTCACAGATGCTTTATCAAAGAAAAGAGTATCGTCTGTGGATACCAGTGCTGCTTGTTCAACGGGTTGTTCATTCGTCTAACAATGAGACGGGTTTTCGAACCTGGAACTATTAGGAACTTCCACGCTGGTCTGTCTGCCCGACGTGTATCGCCCTGTAGTTCCTTCACTTCATTCCTACTTGCTCAGGGGTAGCCAAAAATATCTATGTAGATCGCAGTGCCATGGTGTCTCCCTCTGTTATATAACCTATACCTAAATTTACTTTTTGGGAAGCAAAATAATGCAGAACAGAGATTTATAAACATTGAACGTTTCTGACACTGTCTTGTGTCTTAGAACATCTGAACAGAATGAATATTTAAAAAAAGGTACGGCAATTTTTCATTGATACATAAGAAACAGTAGATACAGTTCAGATTATATAAAGAGTGTAAGAAAATGGCACGTATTTGTGTTCTGTTAAAACTTACTTTTAAATTTTATAAACACTCCAAGACAAGCAATTTTATTACTGGTTTTTAAAGATTGCGTTACATCTGTGTTATACAGAGACAAGTGAAGAGGAAAAGATAGTATGTAAGGGAAGAGCAGCGGAGAGTGAAAAGGGAGATAGAGTAGAAAGGGAGGCAAAGGTAAAGAAATAAAACGGATGGAGGGAGAATGTAAGAAATAGGGGAGAGAAAGAAAAAGGGATGTACGGGTTAATGGGGAGAGAGGCAGAGTGACAGAAAAAGCACTGAAACATAACTAGAGTGTATAACATAGATCGCTTTAATATGCATGCATTTATGTATTGATAACTTGCCCATAAATATTCCCACATAAAAGGCACGATTACAAACCTGCAGGAACATTAATTTTGTCATTGAATTTCTAAAGCTATTACCAACTGAATAATTTAAAATTACATTTAATATTTCGTATTAGTATATAACGACCACATTCGGACTGAATTCCGAGAACTTTTTAACAAACACCCTCATACTGTGAGGGAAGGACAGTCTAGATAAGTTGGGGATTCACCGATGTCACATAACTTGCTGATTGTGTTGCTTGTGAACTGTCGTCAGTGTTGCTAAGTTTCAAAACTGACACATTATTAGGATATATATTTCTAAATGAAATTTTAAAATAACATACTATATAAATTATAAACATAAAACAAGCAAACAAATATGTAACATGCTTTTCAGACAACTGAAACATTATGCTTTTAACTGGCTTAAGGTTGGTTTCGGGTTATCTATAGTCAAACCAACGTCAATACATACAACATATGCAACAGCGGCCAAGGGTCAATGAGGGCGGGTGAAACACGGTCTCGTCAGTGGTGGGCGGTGTGATTTGTTATCTACGACGTTACTGTGTAAACTTAATTTCCTTTCTTCTTGGCTTTAATGCTTGGGAATTGCTTAATGCCAGAAAGTAGGCAAACTATACAGTACATGCCACATAAAGTATTTTTTGAAATGTAATACTTAACTCAAATATGAATATATTATTTGGAACTAGGTATTACTTTTATTTTAAACTGGAATGGCCGGTATGTTACTGAAAACAACAATTTTTGCCACCTCTACTCTTAACAGAAAGCATGGAGGAGACCGAGGGGTTAATGGAGAACTTGTATCTGGAGGTTGGCGAGGAAGTGCACATCAACATCGCCGTCCAGGAGTACAGACAGCTGAACAGACGGGGAGCACCTTGTAACAACAGTTATATTTACAGTCAAGTTAAGGTGGGTACTGTAATAGTATTGTTGGTCAAACTGCGAATAAATCTCTTGCTGTGGTGACCTTATTGAATGAAATGTAGTATATTATAGTGTAAAACAATATAAAACACTTGAAATTTAAAATAATTTTGAGATCACCTTGTGGTTAATCGGAGAAAAATATAACTAGGAGAATTTAATGTCATGCTGACATGTTGCTATGGTAGCTCGGTGGTTAAAGCAAACGGATACAGACGTAGTTTATCGTCCGCGCCGTGGCTCAGTGGTTAGACCAGCGGCCCGGGTTTGATCCTAGGCGACCGCAAAGTGAGATTTGTGATGGACAACACGGCGCTGGGGCGGGTTTTCTCCGGGACCTCCAGTTTCCCCCGCCATCTCATTCCACCGGTGCTCCATCTTCATCTCATGTATCATCAGTGTCACCGCCTGCGGTGCCGTATGTAGTAAAAGCGGACGTTAAACACTACCCACACAGACGTGGTTTAAATCCCGGCTATAACATTGCATTTTATCTTTATCGCATTCGCAACGCTGTATTATTCACTGCATGTACTGTACAGTTTACGAAGCATCAGAAGATGCGTGAGCTGTAACCTCTACAGGTTTTTAATGTTGGTTCTATTTTATATACATGCTTACATGTATATGTCTTAACAGACTAAGTACCATTAATTCAACAACAGTTACCAATTTTCTGTCCATATCGCGAGAGTTTTTTTGCGGTGTACACATTGGAATGAAAAGAGAAGGAGTGAAATGTGATTGTACAAAATGTCGGTGTCATAACTTGTGTTTGTAAGGTGACATAAAGGCAACAGCAACTACAACAGTACAATAATGTAAACAGAACCACAAGCACTGCAATATGTTTTCATAATATTGTGCTTTGAAAGCTTCGCTCTGTGAGCTTAAAGCAGTGCCACAGTTACTAGCGTTCTTATTACGTGTTTCAAATATCTAAATACGTTTCATTAATTTTGGAGACATCATGTATGGCTAATATTGACTTATGATAACAATAGTGCAACATGCCAAGAGATCTGCGGCATTAGCATTCTTTCCTCCCTTCCCTATAAGCAAAGATACAATTTTTTGGAATAATAACCGCCACCATGATCTACAAGGGACAGCTTTCGATTCAAACAGGAATTTCTTAAAAGTATTTTTTTTTTTTTTTTTTTTGAGTGGGTCTTACGGATAATACTGTAAGCTAATAGTTACATTTGGGAAATAATAGTAAAATATTGAAACAACTGCTACCTTAAATTCTGGCGGACGCTACGCTATGATGAATCCGAGGTTTTGGTACACAACATGTTTAAATTAATAGTACTCACAGTTTAATCACACAAATGAATCCTTTCTTTCTATCACAAAGCGTAAATCACTATTTAAATTTTTTACTTCACTGATAAAATTAATACATCATTTTTTAATACTTGCTTTGACTTTGACCCTGTACCACTGGAACTCACCATATATGCCTCTTACCCTCTCGCTTGAACCTTGTAGACTGACCTCTGACTAGCCGTTGTGCCAAACAGAAGACACACGAATTACTCATATGAAAATTCTAGACCATTCATGAGCCCCTTTCATGCACGGACTCTTCCGCTACTACGCACAATTACCGAAATATAATTATTAAAATTATATATATGTATATATAATGTATGACAATTATGTCACAGTGTATTTGGAATTTCCACTAAAGTGGATTCAATACAATACCTTATACGGTTTTAGAACTTTCGTGAACGTCATCTATAAAGTTTACATATGTCTTCAAAAAATATTTATAACCACAGATAAGCAAACAGATGGAAGAAAATCTAAATAGTGTCGTGAGGCATTGTTGCGACGGGCGCAGCCGGTGCGCGCAAAGACAGATAGTGCAGCTCGGAGATAATATCTAGCCGTAACGGAGAAAGAGACAGATAGATGTCTGGAAGGTTCGTCTTTCTTCTGGTACCGTCTTGATTTATTCCATATTCTCTAAAATCTTTACCAATGCAGCTTCTACTGTCGTATGTTCCACTCCTGACACCAATTGTGACTTTGTAGGTTCGTACAATTAAAAGTACAGGTTGCTCAAATTCAAATATGCTCTTTATTTCCGCAGAGAGACACTTTTACACTCTGATAACAGCAGAATGACGTAACATACACAAATACAACCTTCAGGGTCGTCTGTCACACGACTACAAACAAAAGAGTTCACTTTCAAATCACAGCTGCAAGTAAACGATTATCGAGTCCAATTACGACTGTCCTGATAAACTAGCCACAGTTTCTTTTATATCTCCACTCATGGTTCTGGAAATTAGTGGAATGTTCTATAACAATCAAGATGACACCAGAAGAAATGCCTAATTAGACGGTATTTCGAGCGGTAAAATATGTAAATAACGTTTAAGAACATTTTGATCAAACGTTATGTGTGGAAATTTTGCCATTACTGAAATGTTTATACTGTTCTGTAAATAATGGATTGTACAAGTATGTACTGATTAATGAACCATTTCAAGCTAGGAACGTGGGAGGTTATCCACGTCTATCGTGTATCTCCCCAGGGGCCTACTGCAGCAGGTACGGGAGTTGACGATCCCGGGGTCCCGAGCCACCCTGACACCCTCGATGTGGGTTCCTCTTAGTGGTGAGGGATCAGACAAAACATCCACGTGTAGGCCGTGCGTGGAGACCCGTGTCGGTGGAAAGGTTTAACCTGGTGGTTGAGGGATGCGCAACTGAGCTCGTTCCAGTGTTCTTCTGATTTTGGAGAGGGTGCGCATTTCCATTACACTACTTTGGTTTCTGCTTCGCCTGAACAGGAGGTTAGGGACTAACCCACCCGTAATCAATCGGCCCGGACTAGGCACTGTACCGAACTCCAGGGTGAGTGGGACGGCGAGCCCGCTATATCCCCTGTGTAGCCCTGTCATCCCAGTGGGATGACCCCTTGTTGAGCTCCGTGGTGGGTGGGGAGCACTGGGGGATGAAACTGATTTAATTTATTATGGCACACCTTAACAAAAAAACGTGGAAAGGAAATAGCAGAGTCTTGTAGTCCTTGCTATTTAGTTATCTGTAGAACTGAGGAAGGTCGAAAGTTTACTACCGTGAACCCGTTCATTATTCAGAAGGGTTTAGATAATATTGCCGGCCCTGTAAAATCATGTACTCGATCTCGCAATGGCACACAGTTTCTTCGACGCAGGCTGCAAAAATCTTGAAAGCCAATATGCTTGCGAGCTATCCGGTGCGCGTTGAATTGCATAGGACCCTGAACTCCTCGCGTGGCGTTGTAAATACCAGCGCATTGGACGGTATGCCCAATGAGGAAATTTAGGAAAACTTGGCGGAACAAGGTGCTACAAATGTATATCGAGTTCACCGCAAAGAACAAGGTGAACTAGTGCCCACTCGTACCCTGTTTCTTACCTTTGATCGGGTAGATCTCCCGCAAATGATTAAGGCAGGGTATGAAGCTATTGAAGTGAGGCAGTATATACCCAATCCATTGAGGTGTTATAAATGCCAGCGCTTTGGCTACACGAGTGATTCATGTAATGGAGTTGCCACTTGCGTTGACTGCGGGGAAGTCAAGCATGACAATGCATGTACTTCACCCGCAACGTGTGTTAACTGCAGTGGTAATCATTCATCAAACTCCAGAGAATGTCCCCGTTTTATGGAGGAGAAGGCGATACAAGAGATCCGGGTAAGAGAGAGGGTGTCCTTCGTGGAAGCCCGGAAACTCTTGCGTATTCGTCGGCCTCTGTATTGTGACTTTGTGGGTTCGTGAAATGAAAAGTCCAATTACACAAACTCAACAATGTTCTTTATTCCCACCGACTTACAGTTGAACACTTGCCAATCACACAGAATTACGTAATGCACACAATTACGATTCACCAGTTCGTCCGTTACCGTTCCGATGCACGTACACAGTCTTCTCGTCCGTTCGCTAGCACGTCAAGCACTGACTGACTGACTGACTCAATTCATTCACTGCAGCCCTTTTTATAGGAATATCACCGCCTTCTAGAAGTCTCTGGTTTCAGTGAATTACCGCGAAAGTTCCAGATGGCAGTGGAAGGGGGGAAAGAGGCGGCCAGCGACAAGTGACATTTCCCTAATCATCTCCCTCAGTTAGTGACAGAGACTAATGGGAGGGTGTGGTTGGCTGCCTCTGGCCCCTTACTCAGCTGTCGTTGGTTGGGCTTTCCGCTAATTGGGTGACAGTATCTAGGACCGTTACTTATAGTGCAGTTGTCGCTGAGTCGGTACCTAGACGTGAAATCGCAACACAAACCAGCGAAATGAACGGGGAAGTAATATCCGAAAGATCAATTACACCAAGATCACTGCCAAAGCAACAAACACCAGCACGAGCAACAGTGAGCGCGCCGACCAAGTCCAGTCCTAAGAAGAAGGATTCAGCCAAGTCACCGCCGAAAGCATCTACTTCAAGAATATGTGAACCGTTAATATATAGTGTATCGCCAAGAAAATTTAAGGCCTGTTATGACAGAGCGGACTTCCTTAAGGTAAATAGTAAGACCAGTGAAAGGAAAGCTAGCCAGCACAGAAGTCAGCGAACATCTGAGGAATCATCTGGAGAGGACCCCGAACGGCGACTTTCATTTTCGCCAGTCGCAGTTTCCGATCGTATCGAGAGACACGATTCGAAGTTACCAGTACGGAAGTTGTCCTCCTCCATTGAGGATGTGGAGTGGGTAGATCCTGTTCTCACTCCCCAAACGACTTAGGAAAAGGCAGGTAAACCCTGCTGAAAGTGCTAGCCCAACCCCAAACAAAAGGAACAAATTGGTTCGACCACCACTGGGCAGGTAGCTTTTGTCATGGCAAGTTGGTATTGAAAGTAGTAATTTTTTATGCCTTTTGGTATTTTATTGGTACTTAAGCTTTTTAATTGTTTTTTACCCATTTGCGCTTATTTATTTTATTGTCATTTTGTTTTGATCTGTTCTAAATTTCTAATAATTTATATCTGGCTATTGCCATCAATTAGTTTTTGCAAGGTCGCTGATGACCATGCAGTTGAGTGCCCTTATATACAAGTCTCATCGTCATCATCATCATCATCATCATCATCTGTCGTGTATTGTAGATACAGCTGTGTTCTACGCTGTTTCTTGCATTTTGATGAAAACTCTCAAATGGATGTTTGAATCATTTTTGTGTCCAGCAACAACCAAACGAAGAGCTATACAAATGAATGTTTCACGATATTTATCGTCACTGTCAGCTAAATCTATGCACACAAATTTAGCAAAACCTTCCTTTATGTGAAAGTAGAAGAGGGTGACACATGCATGGTAACGATGCGGTCAGACGAAAGAGCTTCAGTTAACATTATCAGCTTACAGTATCACGCTTAAATGATTGGTTAAATGTACGCTGAGTAGTAGCATTTGTATGTGTCATTGTTCTACAAGGGAAAAATATATTACTGCAGTTGGCATGCCTGTTTGGCAATAAGATTTACATAACATCTGCAAGGCGAAAAGTACTTGCAGATTCAGCAAGTAAATATTACGTGGAAATCAGCTGTCTTGATCAGCTTGGATTCTGTAAGCTTGGCAGTAGGAAGTTTTAAGAGGCTGCCACTACAAACATCTGAAACAGCACCAGCGAGAAGGAACCTCTCCCGCCTTACACAGTTGGGATCAATCGTTTACATCGAGGATCTTAGATCTTCCATATTATCATATCTATTTATTGTCTTAGTCTTCATATTGGCAATGACGACTGCACTCCCCATCAAGAAAGTATTTTCGGTTGTATAGTAGTAACTCTGTCGTTTTGTTTTTAATTACGAGGGCTGTTCAATAAAGAATGATCATAAATTTTTACGATCATAATTTTTCGCACTAGAATTCAATCTTATTATATTCTGTTAGCTTAATGCAAAACAAACACGCCATAGTAGTTTCATTGTTGGTACTCCTGGTTCCCACCTGTGAGAACCATGAAAGTTCAGACATGTTCAGTGTCGCCTACCGCTGCAATGGAGGTAACACACGAGGAACAATATACGACTTTCAAATTCTGCTTTGGTCTCAACAAATCTTCAGTTGTGGCCTATACAATGTTACAGGAGGCCTATAGAGAGTCTGTTCTTCCCTACAGCACAGCTCTAAGGTGGTTTAAAATGTTTAATGAGGGCAGACAATCAATTTTAAAGGAAGGTGAACCCGGTGCTCCAGTTACTGCTCTTACGGAAGAAAACGCCCACACTGCTGCTGCCATTGTGAGAGAGGATCGACGAATTACCTTAAGATAACTTTCTGAAATACTGAACATTTCATTGGGTGCCTCCCACACATTGGTGACAGAAAAATTACACATGAGACGTGTTTGTGCGCGATGGGTTCCAAGACTGTTGATTCCCGAACAAAAGGACATTCGCATGCAGGTCTGCATGCAGTTAAAGTTGATGTTAGAGGAAGATCCGGAGTTTCTTTCAAACGTAATCACTGCTGATGAAACATGACTACATCATTTTGATCCTGAGAGCAAACAGCAAAGCTCAGTATGGAAATCTCCTTCATCACCAACCCCCCAAAAAGCAAAAGTGGTTGCCTCTGCTGGGAACGTTATGGTCATCTCATTCTTTGATATTCATGGAATGGTTTATCAGCATGTTGTACCTGTACACTCATCAGTAACTGGACAATACTACAGGGATGTCCTCAAAACATTGCAAGTCCATATCAGGCACAAAACACCACATTTCCGTGAAGTAGGCTGGATGCTGCACCACGATAATGCGCTGCCGTATATTGCCAATGCTGTTGCCGAATATCTTGCAAAAATCAACGTGAAGTGCATCCTTCACCCTCCCTATAGTGCGGATTTATCCCAATGTGACTTTTTATATTCTCTAACTTGAAGAAACGCCTTCGTGGGAGGCATTATCCTTCATCAGAAGCAGTGGTGAAGGCTGCGGAGGTGATTTTGAAGAATAGAAACGCTGAGACAAGTGCATCGCATTCAGGGGAGACTATTTTAAAAAGGACCATCAAAATTATGAGGACGAGTATATGTACATTGTCAAAAAAAAGTGATCATTCTTTATTGAACAACCCTCGTAAAGACAATCATTGAACGTTAAACTTAAAACGTTAACACCTGAAAGTTAAAACATGGATTGTGTCACATTTCTTGGTGCAAATAGTTGCAGGATAAGGCTAGAAACAGTAGTTTTATATAACGGAATGCTGATACACATGAGTTTACACATTTAACAAACCTGTTAAGGGGCGCCGGGGTAGCGCGGTGGTTTCGTTCGAGGCTCCCGTTCTAAGGGTCCCGAGTTCGATTCCCGGCTCTGGGGTTGGCGATTTTAAGTCGGCCCTATCCACGCCTTCACCTCTGTCTAGCACACGTGAAGTATCCCCTATGCCCAACGTGGTTCGGAGTCCACGGTAAAAACTGTAGGTCCTCTCACCTCACCGCCATCTTCACTATCACCCTATCATCGGAGGTAATGGACACCGCCCTCTGGGTGCCTCCACCTGAGAAATGGGTCCCGTCATCACTTGGTGGGGTGAGGTTACCCCGAAGGCCAAGGTTGCCATGTGGGGAGTGTTAGTAACTAACTAACAAACCTGTTAACAAGTTTTGTTGATATTTTCAAAATAGTAGTATTTAGATCGTACAAAGAAAATAATTTTAGGAATGATTTCTATTCTAGTGAGTTTTTAGTGAAAAAATAGTACACATTTTAAAAAGGAAACTGTTATTTAAACATTTAGTTTTACAATGACAGTCTTAACATGCGAGAAGAAAGAAAGATGCAAACTCTCGGGTGATGAATAGTTGAATTTCAAATGCGGTGTCAGTTACATTGTTAAAAGTCTTGGGAGTTATTCTTTGTAACCATGCATTTTCCTTCAAATTCTCCCTTAACTGCTTACAGACCGATTGATACAATATCTGCGTGTACTTTGTAGTGTGAAGAGGAATGCTGGACCAAGAAGCTTACAGAGAATGCAGGATGTTCTGCTCCATGGCTTCATGATGTCGACTTTCCACCCTGCAACAACTTCACTTCTATGAAGAAACTTATTTATGGCTATATATACAAGTAAGTGACTTTAAATCAGCATGCTATTGCTGACATGTATGATTTCAACAGTGTTTAAAGGTGTTTGAAATTAGAGCTGTAGGGAGGAAGCATCTAATAAGGATGGATGAAGTTTAAGCATTAAACTTAATAGGTAGCCCGCGTTCGATCCCAGGCGACCGCAAAGTGGGATTTGTGGTGGACAACATGGCGCTGGGGCGGGTTTCTTCCGGGTTATCCGGTTTCCCCCACCATCATTTCACCAATTGCTCCATCATTCATTCATCTCAGGCGTTGGACCGACCTCCCAACCTTGATCTTATTAGGTCAATATGCTTCGGCTTTCTCACTCTGAGGGAACCCGAGCGACTCCTAACACCAACATGGGAGAGGAAGGGAGACATACAAAATATTTCGTAAATTTGAAAATGACTGTAAGCCCGAGTCACAATATAACCCATTTAACTCGGTTCTGCACTACATGAGTTATCTGTCAGGTATCTGTTTGATATTGTGACTCTGTGGGTTCGTGAAATGAAAAGTCCAATTGCAAAACTCAAAAATGTTCTTTATTTCCACCGACTTACAGTTGAACACTTGCCAATTACACAGGATTACGTAATGCACACAATTACGATTCACCAGTTCGTCCGTTACAATTCCACTGCACTCGCGATTACGTAGACTCCTCCGACGCACGTACGCAGTGTTCTCGTCCGTTCGCTAGCTCGTCAAGCACTGACTGACTCGCTCGCTCGCTCGTGCTGGCTGGCTGTATACAGCCAGAAGGTTTTTGCTGCGTGCCCACCCATTAAGGGTTTTACCGCAGGTAGGATTATAAATGAAAGATGTAGAATGAAGGTGATGTAGGTTTTTGATTGGGAGTTAATTTTGAGGTTACCAAAGTACCTTCGGGTTGAAAGAGAGGATGCAGTACTTAGCACCTATTTTGTTTTGTTTTAAATATTTTGGAATTTAGTTGGGGAGAAATTTAGATGCCAAACAGCTTGAAAGAATTATGAGGAGCTCAGCTTTAGCTGCTGATAGGTTCAGCTCCTGTGTTATCTAGGGTGCCCGCATGCCATACGGGGGACCCGATGCAGTCTAGATCGACGTCTAGTGGGGTCATAATTTCCCAGTGATCTGACAAGGGCGCTTCTGTGAGATGGTAAACTTGCGTATAATTTTGAAGCCCGGCGCCTAATTTCATCCTCCACGTATGGAAGACCCGATGCTTCGTGGAGCAACCTGGTAGGGAAATAACGTCCCACAGAATAAATAGACCGCAGTCCTTTATTCTGTGCACGTTGAAGCCATGCTAAACAGCTGTCTGCTGCCATGCCCCAGATCTCGCAGGCATATAGCATCACCGGGATTACCAGCGCTCGGAAGAGGTACAACTTCATGCGGACTGGCATCGAGGTAGACCCCAGCATTGGGTACAGGGAAGCAATTGCTCCCTGTACCTTTGCCGAAAGGTCCCTGATGTGCCGGCGAAAAGTTAAACCTCTATCCAAGTTGACACCAAGGTACTGGACAGAGTTAGACCACTCTATCCTTCGACCTCGGTAGCTGAAGTTGGGGCAGTCTGCGGGGGTGTGGCGCTTTGTAAAAAGTATGGCGTGGCTTTTGTCCGGATTTACGGACATCCGCCAACGCCAACACCACTGTTGTGTTAGGCGGAGATGTCTTTGAATGGGGTTGAAGGCTCTGAGAATGTGTTTGTCCTTGCAGAACAGAAACACGTCGTCAGCGTATTGTGCCATTTCGACTCGTGGTTCTGTGGGGAAATCTGCCATAAAGACGTTGAAGAGTGTGGGGGATAGCACAGAGCCTTCGGGGACTCCGCCTCTCACTGGCCTTAGTGTTGATGTTTTCCCCGCGACTGAGACTTTAAAAGTGCGATGTCGCAGGAAGCTGTGTAGAATGTTGATCACTTGAGTTGGGAGCCCCAGATGGATCATTTTGTGTAGGAGTCCGGCATGCCATGTCGTAGAGAAGGCCTTCTCGACATCCAACGAAACTGCGGCCGTGAAGGCGCCTTCCTGGAAGCCCAGGGCGGCAGTCTCCACCACACGCAGCAACTGCTGAACTGTCGAGTGCCCAGGACGAAAACCAAATTGATGGTCAGGAATGGCTTGAATGTCTACCAATATTGTGGACAAACGAGCAAGAATTAGCCTCTCGAGAACTTTCGAAAGGGTGGAGAGGAGGCTAATGAACCTGTAGCTGGATGGGTGTACCGGGTTCTTCCCAGGTTTCAATATGCAAATCACCCGGGCCTCTCTCCACTCTCGTGGAAAGTACCCAAGGGTGAGGCACATATTGAAAATCCTGGTCAGGAAGAGAATCGCATTGAAGGGAAGATGGCGGAGCATTAGGGGAGTCAGCCCGTCCGACCCCGCCGCCTTCTTTGGTTTGAGACTTTGGAGTACGCCTTGGACTTCACTAGGTCGGATGGTAGGGAGTCTCTCCGCATCCTCAGGAGGGTGACGTAAGAAACGACGCACCTCCCGACGGACGCGTTCAGAAAAGTTATCGTCCTGGGGTCATCTCTCGGACACATAGTACGCTCAAGATAGTCAGCGAACGCATTGGCTTTGGCTTGGGGTTCATAGGCCAGGCCCTGGGTGCCGTGAATGGGAGAGGTGTACTGACCTCTGTGTTTTCCGAGGGCTTTAGCTATCCTCCACACGTCGCCATCCTCGACGCGCAACCTGGCCATTTTGTCCTCCCACGCTTGCACCTTGTGCTCGCGCAGACGGACACTGACCTCTCGACGTAAACGTCTTAGGAGCGCTCGATTATGTGGCGTGCGGTGACGTTGGTATAATCTCCGTGCTGCCCAGGATCGCCGGATTAGAAGAAGGATGTCCAAAGGGAGGACATCGGGATGAAGAGGAGCCGGAGCATGGACTGTCAAATTAAAGGTGGTGCGCTTCACGATGGAAGTGAAGGATGAGACGGCGTTATCCAGGGTAGGGATATTTGTGATTTTGGGATTTGGCGGGATGGAAGTGCGGAGGCAGTTCCTGACGCCTTCCCAGTCGACCTCTCGCGTTTGAAGTGAGATGTCGTGACTGGCAACCCTTGTGTTGATCTCTGTCAACACTGGATTGTGATCTGAATGTAATGCATTTAATGATGTGAGTGTGAGATGGTATGGTAGATGTTTTGTGATTGCGAAGTCTATGACTGAGGGCAGTCCTCCTCCTCGCGGGTAATTAGTGGGTTGCCAGGGGCCCTGTACTTGAAGTTGAGGGTCCGCATCTATAAGGCGAATGATTTCATTGCCTCTTGCATCCGCCCGACGACCGCAATGCCAACGTTGATATTTAGCATTGAAATCGCCGGCCATGATAGCACAGGGATATAGGGCTAGGATGGATAGATAGTCGTTGGATACAAACTGTCGGTTTGGTGGATGATACACAGAGACTACCAAGACCTCTAAACCACCAAGGTGCATACTAATGGCCGTGGCCTCTAAGGTTTGTAGAGGTGGGAGCTGGATGGGCTGATGGACCACATTTTGCCTCACCAAGATCGCAGTTCCGCCACCTGGGCGTCCCTGACGATCCGTACGATGGCAGATGTAGCCCGGAAGACGGAAACGGAAGTCTGGTCGGAGATGCGTTTCGCTGACTAGAATGACGTCTAGGGCATTGTCTCGGGCAAAGTGAAGCAGCTCGCTCCCCTGACCTGCTAGGCCGCACGCATTCCAAAATGCGAATCGAAACGAGGTACGTGACCTAGTTTGATGCGCCATCTCGGAGCTGTTGCGTGCCTGCGGTCAGGAGGGCCATGGCCTCCATTGCCACCAGCATCTTGCTGGCCGGATCTGTGGCTGTGAAGAACTTCACAACGAGCTCACAGATTTTCTGTCCATGTGTCTGCAACAGCTGCTGCAGCCACTTGAACACATCCGTGAGGTCGAGTGTAGCTGTCATGGGAACGTTGTTTGTGTGGGCGACTTGGTTGTGGGGAGAGGCTGATCTGGAACGAATGGGTGCAGGTCTTCATCCCGCCCTTTCATCCCTAAGCTGTCTAGGAGGCATGGGCTCGCCATGATTCTCCTGTTCAGCAGGATTTTGGGGCTCCCTAGGAAGCCTCCCTCCATTCCTACCATTGTTGTTGTCGATTCGTTTTTGAGCTGGGGCCCGCTTTTGTTTGCGTGGCTGTGTGGGAGGGTTGTGTGTCTCCCGTGACGTTTTAGGTCCATCAGAGGCCCCTTGTGCTACTTGAGCGTACCTTCTTGGCCTATCGGCATCCCGCCGAGTCGTGAGCACACTGGAGCTGGTTGATGGGACCGGTCTTGGGTCCGCCCCGCTGGTGAGGTCCTCTGCTGTTGCTGTTGTCTCACTGTGGGCCTGTTCGCTGCTATAACTGCCTTTCTGGCAGGACAGCCGCCGTAGCAAGCTACATGTGCTCCCTTGCAGTTAGCACAAGTGGGCACATCTGTGGGTGACCTTGGACAAACTTCTTTGTCGTGGGCTTCGCTACACCTCAGGCAGCGTGGTTTCCTCTTGCAGAACTGGCTGGAGTGGATGAATCCCAGGCAGCGATGGCATTGAGGTGGACCGCCAGAGCTCCTCAGTGGCTCAATCTTTACTCGGAGGTAGCAGATCGTAGAGACTCCATCTAGCTTCCCTTCCGGATCGTTGGCCCGTTCCACTATCACGAGGAAGAGTGGGATTGGGACAGGGCCTGGCTGACCCTGTGGAGCTGGTCTGGTCATCTGCCTGACCAAGCGGGGCTGAATGCCCTGGCGGTTGAGGTCGTCGATTATGTCACCCACCGGTGTGTCCACTGGTAGGCCTCTGATGACCCTCTTGACGTCACGGCTCTTATCTAGGCCGAAGGTGAAGTAAGGGATGGACTTCCTGTCCAGTGCCCTTAGGATAAGCTGGTAGTCTTCGGCGTTACTCGCCTGGAAGACATTTCGGCTCTTCCTCCTGGTGACCCTGCATGACACCGAGAGGTTTGGCATGACCTCCTTTAGGAAGCCCACCAAGCCCCGGAAGTCATCCACGATCACGGGAGGAATGTGCCTCCTGGGTGGCCCAGAACGACTGGACGTGCCAGTTGTCTCCAGGTGAGGGGCTCTTCTCTCCCTTCGCCGGTTGGTCACGGTGCGAAACTCAGCCTCATCAACATCTGTAGAGATGTTCGATGAGCTCTGTTCCCCATCGGAGTCTTCCATCCTGGAGGATGAATGCCTTGGAACCGCAGTTCCGTCGGTGAAATACTCCTCTTCAGAGGAGGAGTTGTCTGAGGGCTCACCCTCGGAAATTTTGCCTACCCGCTGTGGTGTTTCGCGGGAAGGGCCCTTGCCAGTTTGCTGTTTGGCGACAGCTAATCTCTTGGCCTTGCCATTTACGCCTTTTGATGGCTTTCGGCGAGGCCGTTTGTTTCCTGCAGTCAGGGTTGGAGCCCCGACAGCAGGGTGGGTGATTCCAGTGCTAGTACTGGGGATGGCTTCCATTTCTGGAAGGCGGGTTGGAGTGGAAATGTTGGATGGTTCCCTTTCTTTGGGCATTTATCCCTGCACCGAAGTGCAGTGCACAGCTAACCTTGACTGTATACTTACCAGTCAGCACAGGTTTGCTAATAAGCGTGAGGTACAGAGGGCCGGACCCGAAGGCGCCTTAAAATACCGTCTTTTAAGACGTTGGCTTAGGCCTTGTACCTCGCCTGGCTGATGTGGAGCTGGCCGGCTGTTTTCTTGGAGGTTGTTCTTGTCGCTCGCACGCTGCTGCCTTCTCCTGATTGCCGGGAGCTTCCGAAAGGTCCCTCCCGATGGTGGCAATTCGCTGACTCCGAAGTTCTGGACGCTGGCAACTCCAGTTCCTGAAGGCGATGTGTACTCCACGACGTCTAGAAGCAGACCTCTGACTGACTCCAGCCCGACGTGTTGCTTATATAGGGTCAGCTGGCCAATCTAGAATGTTCTGGATTAGATGAAACAACCCGCACGTTCGAGAACCTAAGGGGAGGGTAAAGAGACGGTTCAGTGGCCCGCAATCCCTCTCCTAATCATCCCTTCAGTTAGTGACTTAAATTAATGGGTGAGTGTGTCCGAACGCCTCCGTCTCCTGCTGCCGTTGCCAGCCGGGTCTATAGGGAGTTCCGACGTTTCGGTGACAGTATAATTTGGTTGGTATCTTCGAAATAATGCAGGAATATATTAATGCCCGATTTCACCAACAGATGTTAAAATCGACGTTAACAAATGTAACGTAACAATTGTTACAGCGCTGACACTAATGTTAAATTTCTTGCATTTCACCAACCTGTTTTCTGAAAATGTTAACAAACACGTCTTAACTCTAAGAAATTTGTAAATAATACAGCTATAGAAGGCTATGGATGAGTCCTATTATTTTCTGTACGTACTTCGATGCGCTTTTGTTTTCATTTTCGTCTGCTGAAGCTGAAAAATGGCGGATGAGCAAAATCATAAATAAAGTCGTGAGACAAATTTCTCATCGATGGAGAAAGAATTGTTAATTGAATTGGTGACAAAATTTAAGGATATCGTTGAAAATAAGAGGATGGATGCGGTGAATGTGAAAGAGAAAGATGTCACGTGGGAAAATATTGGAAACGAATTTAATTCAAATGCATGTGTCAATACTACAAGCACCAAACAACTTGTCAGTATTACGTAAATTTAAAACGAGGTGCGAAGGACAAGTGACTTAAACGTTTCAAGACGGGAGGTGGACAATGTATTATCCACATAATTCAGTGAATTATAAAATCGCAAAGTTATTAATACTTGAAGCAAAGGCGAGATCGTCATATTCCTTTCGATGCATATTCTAACCTCTCTTGTCCTTCCGCAGTAACCTTTATAGCAACTTGTTTCGACAGTCTTTACCTCCGTAGAAAAATTTCTTCGGATAGCTCCTCAAAATTATTTCTCCTCATAGACCGTACTCTATTACGAATGCCATTTAGACGGTGTTAAATATAACAAATGGACATCAACAGCTGAGTTCATGCTCGCCATCTTGACTATTTACAATTGTTAAGTACTTAACAAGTCTTGTGCCGTGGCGTAGCGGGCTAAGGCAGCATGCCTTGGTCCCTGACCACGGAAAGCGGCCCGGGTTCGATCCCACCCATGTGGTGGGGAGTTAAGGCCCCGGGTATAGGACCGGTGCCCACTCAGCATCGTGAGGAAAGTGAGGAGCTTACGCTAGGTAAGCGGCTCTGGTCACGGAAACCAACATTCCGGCTGGGGGATGCCGAGATGCTGACCACATCTCCTCCCCGTATTGGTTGGAGGAGGGCCGCGTGGGCGTGAGGCTGGCAGTCGGGTTGGTAGGCTTTGGCTCTCTAAGGGCTGTCGCGCCGTGGGTTATTATTTATATATAAGTACTTAACATCAGAAATTTGGCTTGTTAGTTTAACAAGAGATTTAACACGAGTGTTACGCTAACACTTGTTGGTGAAATGCAATTTTTGTTTTAACCATTGTTAAACTCGTGTTAAGTCTTAACATTTGTTGGTGAAATCGGGAATAAGAGTGTTAGGTAGGTACATAAAACGTTAAAGATAGAAGTAAATTAGAACGCAAAAGAAGTATTTTAAACTGATATCTCAATTTAATTGCTTGCCCAAGGGAACTGTCATATTGAGTCTGGTTGAAAGCCTCGCACGCTTTTGTGATTACGGTTTGAATTTACATAAGTTAACGTGCAAATAGTATTTCGCAAGTCATAGCCTTTTACTCTAATTTGTGCTGTGGAGTTTTGCATGTCACCAATGATTATAGCAATCCAAAAACACACGATAAACCATAATTTTGTCATAGATATGATTATTTAAAAGCACGCTAACGAATAATTTAAAAAAATCAGCGTGCAAATTAGTTTTTGGAAAATCAACTCTTTTAAATTTGTTAGTATAATATTTATGTAACCAAGAACGATAACGTTCTGCTTTAATAATATATAAGATAAAAACTATTCTTCAATAGAGAATTTACAACAAAGCTTCAGTCCCAACCACAGCTCTGTGTACGAATGGTGTTCTGTTTTAAATCTCTGGAAGGTGTTTTAACATAATTTAACTGAGAGGTAATGTGTGTGGTTTCATATTAAATCCGATTAGGGTAGTTTCATGGTTCCCTTCAGTCACCAAAGTAAATATCTACAGGATTAGATATCTAACCCAAAGTTTAACTTTCCACAGTTAAACGTAGAGGATCTACCCAAAGGTCCGAAGGACCTGGCCTCCCTCTACCCGGGAGTGATGGAAAACTGCGGGGCTCTTTCCATGGGGCAATACCTGGAGCCTAAGTAGCCTCCCATCGACAACAACGTCAAGACGGATGGAAGTGGATACGCCACTTACACGCGTCAACCCCGCTGGGAAGACTAACAAATAACCTCGGTAGGGCCGCCTGGTGATATAGCACACCTTCTACTAGCTCTGCAGGCTAGTACCCGGGACTTCTTAGGGAACCCTCTGCCCCCTCCGGGCGGCCGAAGCCTGGCCTGAGGTACCCGATCTCCCGCGGGTGTTGGGAACATACGGCCCCTTCGAGTCTAACCCAAGGGCACTCCACACAAAGTGAACACTGACCCCCCTCTAACGACCAGGAGTTGCCGAGCTGTTCCGAAAGGGCGCTCGGCGCCTCCTTGGGGCTTTCCATAGATGTTGAGTCCAGAGGCTCTACTCCCATTAGCCTTGAACCCGTAGGAACAAGACCCGGGCCTCCTTCAACCAGGGAGTATCCGAGCTGTCCCAAAGGGCGCTCGGCATCCTCCGAGGTGCTTTCCATAGGGCAAGACCTAGAGACTAACAAGCCCCCCCATCTGGTCCTATGGACTCAAGATGGGATGGAAGTGGATACGCCACTTACGCGCGTCAACACTCAAGGTGAAGACTACCGAAAAACCTCGGTGGGCCGCCTGGTGATCTAGCACACCTTCTACTACCTATGCAGGCTAGTACCCGGGAGAATTAATGGCTTCCCTCAACCCCGTCCGAAGACGTACCCGATTCCCACGGGTTTCGGGAACCACTGCCCCCTCGAGTCCATCCCAATCCGAACAACTCCCGAAGGAGGGGCTCGGCTGTTCGGCGGCTTTCCATAGAGCAAGACCTAGAGACTAACAAGCCCCCACCCCATCTGGTCCTGTGGACTCAAGACGGGATGGAAGTGGATACGCCACTTACGCGCGCCAACCCCAAATGAGAAGGCTACCGATTAACCTCGGTGGGGCCGTCTGGTGATCTAGCACACCAGCTATGCTGGCTAGTAAGCGGGAATATGTGGCTTCTCTCAACCCCGTCCGGAGACGTAGCCGATCTTCCACGGGTATCGGGAACCACTGCCCCCTCGAGTCCAACCCGTAAAAATGGCCACATTTGGGATAAGATACGTGTCTAACACATAATCAAGAAGCACCATTTTCGAATCCTGGTTATGGTAAGCTGGCTGTATAGGATATTTTTCTGAGGTTCCCCCTTATCTTGAAAAGACAAACTGTAATCATTATAGACCACAAGCTCACCTGAGAATCATTTAATCCATTTCATTCATAGTCCGATGTCACCTACCTAGTTAACAGTAGTAATAATAATAATAATAATAATAATAATAATAATAATAATAATAATAATAATAATAATAATAATAATAATAATAATAATAATAATAATAATAATAATAATAATAATAATGATAATGTTAATGATAATAATAATGATAATGTTAATGATAATAATGATGATGATGATGATGATGATGATGATGATGATGATAATAATAATAATAATAATAATAATAATAATAATAATAATAATAATAATAATAATAATAATAATAATAATAATAATAATAATAATAATAATAATAATAATAATAATAATAATAATAATAATAATAATAATAATAATAATAATAATAATAATAATAATAATAATAATAATAATAATAATAATAATAATAATAATAATAATAATAATAATAATAATAATAATAATAATAATAATAATAATAATAATAATAATAATAATAATAATAATAATAATAATAATAATAATAATAATAATAATAATAATAATAATAATAATAATAATAATAATAATAATAATAATAATAATAATAATAATAATAATAATAATAATAATAATGAAGACATCCAGTAGAAGCAGTGGTACAATTGTCTAGCACTAAGGTCGCTATGGACACGTGCCTCAGAAAGATGTAGAAAAGGTACTGGGATGACTGCCTACTGTCCGTCACACAACGAGATATTGCCCGCCTCGGTAGCGTGGTGATAGCGTGTCTGCCTCACGTTCAAGAGGTCCCGAGTTCGAATCTCGGCCAGGGTGAGTTAACTGGATAAGGTTTTCCCCGGGGATTTCCCTTATCCTGAAATATGGACCCTAGGCTCATTTGAGCACCATATCACCCATTCCAGTTATCGTCCGATATGACTTAACGTTGGGAGGACGTAAATTAAAAAAGAAAGACAACGAGATATCTACTGACAACTCAGTAGGGATATGACCATGCGGTTGAAGCGATGTAGCACGCCTCGGTAGCGTAGATGGTAGCGTGTCTGCCTGAGCTTTAAGAGGTCCCGAGTTCGAATCTCGGTCAGGGTAAGTTACCTAAATAAGGTTTCTTCCGAGGTTTTCCCTTATCCTTACAGACGAATGTCGGGTAACTCTAAGCTCCATGGACCCTGGGACCATTTGAGCATCATTTCACCCAATTCATCGTCGATATGACTTAAAAAGTTAAAGGACGTAAATTAAAAAAAGAAGCGATGTAAACAAATAGGAAAAAAAAAAAAAGATTTAGCATTAGTCATGCCTGAAGTTATTTCGAAGACTAAGGTTATCCTTTCAGGTCTGCCTCAGTTGCACTAGATGGTTTCTCCGTTGATGACACTCCATAGATGATATTTCAACATTATATTAAGCTGTAGCATACTCTGGGCTGCAGAAGAAATGTCAATACAATATATTATCGTGTTCCGAGGATGTAAACAAACTAGCAGGGTTGTTATGATTTTTAAGGCCTTCTCGACCTATATCATTTTTCATCACTCCGACTGTGGTGTGAGTGATGCAGACCCTAGCAGTCGTGGTTCTGCTGACGTTACTAGAACATTCGAGCCCCTTCCGAAGGAGAGTTGCGCGAATTGTGTTGTCCTCGACTGGGCGGTGGTTCCCGACACTCATAGGTATTGTGTACGTCCAGCTGGCGTGGTAGCATAGTGTGCCAGATCACTGGAGTCTGACTAAGGTTATCGTAAGTTTACCGGATAGATTGAGAGCATAAGTGGCGTACACACTTGTACCCCACAGAGGAGCTTTTTAAACTCTAGGTGGAAAGAGTCACGGAGTTACATCTATTCTCCCTAATGAGGGTGCGTTTTGTACTCCCTGGTTGCCCCGTTTAAACTAAAGCTTGCCGCTGCCTGACCGCTCCTATACCTAAATTGCCTCCACTCTCCATAAAATGTTTTGAGGTTAACTTATTAATCAACCATTTCCGGATTGACACCGGCGGAGGCGCATTAAAATCCGAACAAGCAGATCACATATTTTTCATTATTTCATTGAAGAAAATGAGTCTTTACAGTTCGGCCGCTCGTTCTCCGGCTCTGACATTTCTCGAGAGGGGGAAGCGGGCTGTTGCCAGTTCTTTAGCGGGAATTTCAAGCAGAGGAACAATGCGTATTTTAAATATTTCACATATTTGCATATTTCACGAACCAGGAGCCATATTATTATAATAGCGATAATAATAGGACTTACGAACACTAAAAATCGGAATTAACGCACGCAAAATATAGCAAAGAAAGCTCACCAGCGCAAGCAGCTAAAGCCACGTGGTTCAAACAAATTTAACCTGGCAACACAATGTTTGTTTCGGAAGCCACGCCTAGCAGCGACAATACTGATTGGCGCTAGCATACAGTTTTAACTTCCTGACCACAAAACCGGATATAGTGACTCCCAGTACCACCAACAGAAGCAGTTAGTGTGTGTGAAAGGTGTGAACGAAATATTCCAATAGTGTGGTGTTGTAATGAATATCTTGCATGATAATGAAACTGAAAGTTGGATTTCAATGCTTTGAAGCTAATATAGACCTATATTTTCATTCTAAAGATAATTTTGAGAATATGTTTTAAATTGTTCATTACTGTATGTTGGTACTATTAACCTTCCCCCTCCACTTCTTGCAGCCGCTAAAGGTCAGAGCCGGAGATACAAAGACCGTACTGTACTTTTCACTAGCATTTATTGCTCACTACATTCCTATTATCAGGTTATAGTGAGGCATTTCACGCGATCGTTAATAGATTTGAAGCTTCTAAAAGGAAATAAACTAGATGAAATAGGCGACAGTTTAGAGTGATCACCTTAAACATGGCAAACAAACTAGTTCAACTTATTAAAGTAACAGTCAATGTGGTTGGTATATATACCGGGGCCGTCCTTAGTTTATGGGACGATGTAAACAAAAGCACGTGTACGTGTGCGACATCATTGGCTGTTTAGCCTTATATTTCTCTGCTGATGAAAAATATATTTCTCATATCATTTTAAAGACTTTACATCTGATCAAAATATATAAACAACCTAAAATTATTACAAATGTAACAGTCAAACAATAATTAATTAGTATTTTATTTGGTAAATATAAGCTTAGTTTGCATATATTAATGAAAGTGCACGCTGCGCCTGCGCAGTGGGAGAAGTGGGAGATCAGTTGTACAATATGGCTGCTTCCGTGCAACATGCAAGCATCACAGAGGGAAATGTTAAAAGTGATAAAAACAAATTACATATATAGAACGCGTTGTGCAAGTTGCGTGGAAAATAATGCCGCTCGAGGTTGTGGAGATTGTGAAAACTTCATTCCAGGAAAACATTGAAAAAGAAAGAAGTCAGTAGTGGAAGGTGAATATGATGAATTTGTTAAAAGTGCTATTTGTCGATAGCTTCTTTAAATGAAACGAATCACCACAATTACAAAAGTGCTTCAAGCAGTAAACGAGTGAGTTAGTGAGTGAGTGTGTGGTATTTAAGGGCCCGTCGACAACAAGGTCATTTGGGCCCGAGCAGTAAACGATAATCCCGAATTGCTTAGCTTTACAAAACAAGCTTCCACACCATTGTTCACGACATATGTTTTGAGATTGTGAACAGAAAAAGATATACTTGAAAGTGTAGAGTCAGACTGAAAAATTCAATGCCATAACCGGGATTTGAAACACGAATCTTCTGGTTTTCGTCCAGCCACTCTAACCATTTGAGCTACTATCGCCAACGTGCCGACATGACATTAAATTCTCTAACTGACTCGTGTTTTAACGGCGACTTACAACGTGTAAGTACTTTAAGGCCCGTGCTTTATAGTTAACCACTATTAGGTACAATTAATGGAAATTAATTGTTCTTTCACACTAGCCGTGTGTAGGACGCACTATGAAAGGGTAGAGCCAGACTGAAAAATTCAATGACATACCCGGGATTTGAACCACGGATCTTTTGATAAACATAGTACTTACAGCATAGTAAGTCGCAATTAAGGTAGTTTGTCTCATGTGTTTCTGAGAACTCCTAGTGGTTTACCGGGAGAAACAGGAGTGAGTTGGAGAATTCAATGTCATGTCGGCATGTTGGCCATAGTAGCTCAATGGTTAGAGCTGCTGGACGGCAACTAGAAGATCCGTGGTTCAAATACCGGCTATGGCATTGAATTTTCAGTCTGGCTCTACACTTTCATAGTGCGTCCTACACACGGCTAGTGTGAAAGAACAATTAATTTCCAAAGATATACTTATTGAGCGTGAAGATAGGTATATTGTGGCGCAGGAATTATCAAAGGAAAATATTCGGAAGTGTAAGTCGTTTAAGGAATCTTGTCATATTATTCCACTTAAGTCAGTGAAGTATTCTTTTTTAATGTTAAATACCAGTGGAACTTTCTAGTCACTACAAAGTTGCTACACGCAGTTATTTAGCACTGTTATTCCATAGTAAGACTCGCGCCTTAATTTTTAATTTATAAATGAGGTGAGGTTGAGTGAGGAAATCAAATATTTGAGTAATTATAAGCATTCCGTCACTTTTTAGCGTACAAAAGGAAAAATATACTACACAGTAAACACACCTATGCATTTACTAAACACAGTAAAATTGCGACCGCAAAACATCGAAAACGGCAAAGCAAAACTTTGCATTGACAGCACGCAAGTTCGCCTTGTGGGAATAAAATAGCGCGAATATTCCCTCCAATCACAGTCGTCGGCGGAGTAATACATTTTCCCGGTTTGTTTACATCTCCCAATAAACTAGGATGGCACCGGTATAACCAAGCATTTGGCAATGAAGCCATTCGCTCTGCACAGTCAATATTGAACTTCGGAAAAAACTGCAATGCAGCTACACGCAACAATGCAACAGTAATCCTATAGCTTAATACGCAACTAAGCTATTTGTATTTGCATCTTAAATTAAATTTTTAAAAATGATGTGTTGAATTCACATGACTTTCTCTTCCCATTCTATACTTCTATATACTTAATGTCAATCGAGACAAGTAGACAAGTTTTATTTGTACACTGACTGCATTACTCGACATTGCGCTTAGGTCTTTAAAATAAAGTGAGGCTTTAATTAATCGGTTTTATTTACTTTATTGTAAATTGATCGAAAGATCTTTTACCAAATCCTCCCATTGACCCATTATAATAATAATTGTAATATCATACAGTTCGGACCATACCAGTTAACAGAAGTCCTCCTATACTCCTTAGCCTCTCTCCCAGGATTTTCCAAGTTCTGGAAATGTTGCATTAGTAGAAGAATCCTTGCTGGGAATGGTTCAGTAACTTTTCAGATCAATTGAGTTGGTTAAATTTAACATTTGTAGTTCGTGTTTGGTCCCACAAAGGCGAAATAAGTTTCACATAATGCAGAAACGTTTCCTGTATGAAAATAAGTGTTATTAAGAGATTATGACACTTTCATGAGATACACATTTACAGTATTTCAAAACGGTAATTAAACAAATGTAACTCAGGATGCATTATCGCTTTTTAAACTCTCATTTCTGTTAATGTCATATCAGGATCACCTAAGCAATCAAATGTAACTAGGATTAGAATTAGAATTACTACGGAGGGGATTCGGCACCGAAACCTGTGGTTTACTGTACCCAAGCCCCAAGTGAGGCATCCTCGGGAGGAGGGATGAGGTGAGAGGAGATAGCCCTCTATCATCCGAACAAATAGTCACAACAATGCCAAGACACCCGCCGACACTTCTATCCTGGTAGAGACCACCAGATGAGAGATGATGTGAAATTATAATAGAGATGAAGTGGAGGGACTGGACATTCGGGGGATTAACCTATCCAGCATTTGCCTGGCGACCAGGGAAAGCTTCCGAAAAAATCCATGGATCAAATAGGTCGGTCGTGGGAATCGAATCCGGGCCTGCCGAATGCGGGCCACAGAGAGACCGCCTGAGCCATCCCCCTCGGTAAATGTAACTAACCTTGTTTCTATATAAGATTAGTGTAAGACAAGATTCTGCGAATTTATGATAGTTAAAGAGGCATTCTTTGATTAGTTGATTAATAGTAGTTAAATGGGAACTAGTTTCCTTAGTAGAGATGAAATGAGGTGATTAACGTCAGGATAGAGATTTTGCCGGCTTTCCATCAATTAAGTATTGGTTATTAGTTTCCAGTAATAGATAATTACATAAATAGGAGTAGAGTTTTAGTTTAAGATTAGGTTAACATTAGATTATAGTGTAATTTATATAGATAGGATAAATTAGGTAACGGAAGGGACACTTAGTACCTCGACTCCAAGGGAGGGATGCATGAGGTGAAGGAACTGCAGGACCGGTCAACGTAGAGAACAATGACGCGCAGAGTTTCCAAACAGTTACAGGCTCTACCACCCGGTTGGGGTCGCTCGGCAGCGTTCTGCCCAAGCCACTGGAGGGTGGTTCATAGCTCGACGAAAGTACTAGAGGAAAAGCTCGACGCAGTACTAGAGGCTCGAATGCCTCTGACGGAGCCGGGAAGTTCAAATCGTAAGCTTTCATGCTATCCGCCTGCCTTCGACAGTACCAGAATCAACCTGTGACGTGAAAGTGGGAGATAAACTGAGAAGAAACCAGAGACAGGACATTTTTGGTATAGGTCACTACCTCAGCATTCGTGTTGGCGAACAGGGAAAACCACGGAACAAGTCATTGTTACAACGGACGGTAACCAGGAATCCAATCTGAAACTCCCCTTCGATGGCCATGTAGGCTTTTCCTAAAGGCAAAGGGGGGGGGGGAATGTAACTCTTCCGAGTACGATTCTCAGATGTTACCACTGAGCAGTCGTGCTCAGTAAGTTAGTAATATTACACTAAGAAAATATGTGAAAAAGGAACGTTTTATTGCAATGGGATGCGTGTACATTTTTGTTGTTGATGGAAAATTAAGTAAAGCAATATGAAAATATGCAAAATTCATTTAGTTCTCACTTTAATGTAGGAAATTTAGGATATGCTTTTTTATATAAATATGCTGAACTTAAATATTCAGTTTGGAGTCTAATGTACCTTTCGTTTTTTATTTATGTTATTCATAGACAATCACAACGATGTACCTTTTCGAAGGATTCATTTTTGGATTAATGGTGCCTCAAAATGCGTGTTTATAGTTTTTTTTCAAAACATAAGAAAAATGAGGACTGACTGAAACCTCAATACACGTTTGATATTTGTTTAAATAATTTTATCTATGTTATCTAAATTAAAAATATTTTGTATAGATATAGAAGGTTTTCAATAAATTAAGAAAAAGAACATAACAACACTGCCCCTCTCCTCTGTCAAGTACGGCGTTATTTTCAGGTTTGGGCTTACTGCAGGAAATAAAGGAGACAGAATACTGGCTCCATTGCCTTTCGCCTTGTTTATAAGGGTAGTCTTTTGTTGACTAATGGTTACAACCCAGTGACAAAAGAGAGCGGTTCCCTTTGAAAGCTGTCAATGCAAAATGTACAGTATACCACAGGTAAGAACGTCTCGGGGCCTGAGATGCAGGGGGGTTGCAGAAGATTCCTACACCCTCCCTGGACAGGTTTATGACACCCCATGTCAGTACAGTTACAGATCATTCAAAAAAATTCTGACTGCTTCTACTTTTGTGAATGAATCTTCTAGGTTTTAGTATACTGAGTGAATAGGGCGCATGTTTTCTTAACGGTTCCGATCCTTGTGTAGCATGCGTTCTCTGCCACACACATTCACTGTCCTTGTCCCACTGTGTAAGGGTGGCACTGGGTGGCACATTCCTTTCAGAGACTTACTTTGCGTTGGTTGTCAGTATACAGTGAAATGTCCATACCGGCATTTTGGGTGGAATTACAATACTTCCTCAGGGAAGCCGTAGACACCCGTCATAAATCAACAATTTGATGGATTGGTCTGACGTTTTAATAGCAGCAGTTTGAAGGTCGACAGCTGAATTCATTGCTAATTTTATGATTCCTAGTAACACCTTTTGTTATCTAGACCAGGCACTTAGGGAAACAGTCACAGACAATGTTAAGTTATACTGTTTATTTTTACTCTCTCTACCGCGTATGTACTACATTCAACAAAACTCCATATTGAAATTCCCTTACAAATGCACATTTAGAAGTCTACTGAACTTTAAAACACCATTAGTCCGCCAAATTTTAAATAAAACATTTGATGTGTTACTTTACATAAACTCTCTCATTTTTAATCTGTTCTTACAAAAACTTATTTTATGTTCACTTTAATGGAGACTAACTTTTATAGAAATAATTAAATTACACGTTTCTTTGCATATACAAAGGGAGTAGTGATAGTCAAGTATTTAAGAACTGGACGATATATCGGGGCCGTCCTTAGTTTATGGGACGATGTAAACAAAAGCACGTGTACATGTGCGACATCACTAGCTGTTTAGCCTTGTAGCTCTATACGGATAAAAAATATAGTTCCCATATCATTTTTAAAGATTTTAAAATCTAATGCAAAATATTTAATCAAGTTCACATTATTACAATTGCAACAGTTAAACAGTATATAATTAATTAGTATTTTATTTGACATAGTAAGTGTAATTTGTGTGTATCAAACAGAGTGCACGCTGCGTTTGCGCAATTTAAAGGGAGAAGGAAGGGGATAATCAGCTGTGTCACATGGCTGCTTCCGTGCAGTATATAAATATCACAGAGAGACACCGTTAAAAAGTCGTGAAAAACAAATGATGAGAGCTGATCAACAAAGACTGAGACTGACATTTTTCACTGATGCTTATTACTGCAGTTCAATATTTACATGATCTATTTCAAATGCCCTTTTTATAGCGTCTCTGCCAGTCCTTAACACGTGCGGCAGACCATTCTTTGACAAGTCCTTGAGAGTCACCTCACTTTTCTTGAGCACTGCTTCAGAGTTCTCAAATCGAATACCCCTAAGCTTCGATTATCACCGGTGATGAGTCATGACTGCATCATTATGATCCTGAAGGAAAACAAGCCAACACAGTGTGAAAACGCCAGGTTCTCCAACACCAGAAAAGGCAAAAGCTGTTCCATTCGCAGGGAAAGTGATAACACTTTTTGACTGTAATGGAATGATTTACCAGCATGCAGTTCCCCCTCACACTACTGTTACAGCAGCATACTACACGTCAGTATTGGCTACACTGAGAAAGCACATTGCAAAGAAACGACCAGAGCTTTCTCGGACTCGGTGGCAACTTCATCAAGACAATGCACGGCCTCACGTCGCAAATCAAGTCATGCAGTTTCTGGCTCGATTCAAAATTACCCGTGTACCACATCCACCTTATAGCCCCGATCTTGCACCCTGTGACGTTTTTTTACTCCCATCACTAAAGGCAAAGCTTAGGGGTATTCGATATGAGAACTTTGAAGCAGTGCTCAAGAAAGGTGAGGCGATTCTCAAGGACCTGACAAAGAATGGTCTGCAGCACGTGTTCAAGGACTGGCAGAGACGCTATAAAAAGTGCATTGAAGTAGGAGGGGACTACTTTGAAAAAGATCATGTAAACATTGAATTGCAGTAATAAAGATCTGTGGAGAAAGTCAGTCTCAGTCTTTTTTGATCAGCTCTCGTATATTGAACGTATTTTGAAACTTGTGTGAAAAATTGTCGACTTATGCAATGGAGGACGTTGTTCATTTGTCAGCAAATATACCGGTGTTTCAGCACCAAGTATTAATGCCACTCGAAGTGAGATATGAAAGCGGGCCGGCTTTACGCTCCAGGAAAACGTCGAAAAAGAAACAAGCCAGTTGTGGTAGGTGAATGTGATCAATTTGTTAAAAGTGATATTTGTCGCAAGGTTCATAGCTTCTTTGAAAGAAACGAGCCACTATAATTACAAAAGTGCTTCATGCAGTAAACAATAATCCTCATTAGCCAAGCTTTAGAAAAACCAGCGCCCACACCATTCATCGCAACATAAGTTTGATATTTTTGAACAGAAACAGGTAAAATATAATTGTTGAACGTGAATATATATTGTTGTGTGGAAGGAATTAAGGAATTCGTCCGTTGTTAGATTCCAATTAGGTACGTGAAATATTTTTTGTTCAATGCATGTCTGAATATACAAAATTAAGATGCTATAACACTGTAATTAAACCAGAGTTCCTCTAGGGAGCAGAAACATTAATTTTGAACACAAAAGCAGATATCGAAAGTATATAAAAAGAACATAAAATTATATAAAACATTTAGGCCTACAAGTTGTAAATGAAAAATACAGACTTAGAAGTAAAAAGGAAACAAAGAAATATACAGACACCCATAGTGATATAAGGAAACGAAGGTTAAAATTTTGTGGACATATTAAGCGATTACTTCAAACAAGCTCACAAAAACAGAAGAAAATATAAGGAAAGCACAAGTAGAGACTATGCAATGGATTGGTGAAGTTAAAAATGATTTAAAATTGGCAGGAATCACTCAAGATGATATCTTAGACAGGGATGTCTTTAGAATGAAGGTGCATAAGTGTCAAGTTGACCAAGAGAACAAAAAGAAGAAGAAGACTGGAACCACGTGGACAGACGAGAGAAAGAAAGCCCATAACCAAAGAATGAGAGAACTTTGGATTCATAGAATGAGCTACGAAACGTTTCTACTGTCCACAAACGTAAAGTAACTCACTGAAAGGAATGCGCCTCCTTACACAGTTGGACAAGGACAGTGAATGTGTGTGACAGAGAACGCATGCTACACAAGGAGCAGAACTGTTAAAAAACATGCTCCCTATTCACCCAGTACACTAAAGCCAATAAGAAAAGTAGAAGCCACCAGAATATTTTTGAATGGTGTGTAAGTGTACTGACATGGGGTGTGATAAACTACCGAGGGAGGATGTGGGAACCTTTACCAACCCCCTGCGTCTCATTCCCCGGAGACTTTCTTTCCTGTGGTATACTATCAGTACTTTGCGTAGTCCTACATGGGCTCATTCCGAGGGGGAACGGGACGTAAAGCAGTAAGTATGTTACTTGCCTGTGTGTATTTGTGTTTATGAACAGCATCACTCAAAAGTATACCGTATAAATGCCAAGCTTTGTATTCAACTGCTTATATAACGATAGACACAAAGAATAAAATCGTTAATTTTTATTTTTCATTAAAATCACTAGTGATTTTGGTTAAAATTCCTTATGCTTAGGATATCAGCATGAAAATATATATCTCAAGTTTTCTGTAAATGACCTTAAATGTCCTCTTCATTCTAAATGAAATTTGTATTGCATTGTCACGAATCCATTATTACGACTGGCGGCGTACGCGCTAAAAGGGTTCGTGCGGAGAGATAGCGTGGCTTGTTTATACAAAGGAACTGATAGGCAGCACAGTGTGGAAATAAAGAGCCTGCAAAAACAGGTAAAGTTAAATCGGAGATAAAAGACTTGCCGTCACAGATAAAGTCACACGTCTGGAACATTCATGTTTTATCTGGTGATGTGTTTGAGGACATTCTATAACAGTCTGGAATTCATGAATGGCTGTGTGTAAAAAGAAACAATGGCTAGTCGTAAACAGTTGTAAACAGAGCCGTAATGAGAGAGTGGTAATTGAGCTGGAAATAGAGTGAGTTCTTTGTTTATGGTCAACGACCTTAATAGATTGTAATTGTGTATATGACGTAATTCTGTTACGTAAGGATTGAACAGAGTGTATTTCTACGGAAATAAAGAACATTTTTGAGTTTTTGCAATTGGACTTTAAATTTCACGAACCCACAAAGTCACAGTATTGTGTAACTAATGAAGCTTAAGAGATGGAACAGGTTCTAATTAAAGCATAAATGTATGTCAAGTAATTTTTTTTCGTAGGGTTTATTTAACCTTCTATGTGCTATTCTTTCTTATCAGATTGAATTTTTAAATAACTCATATTTTTTCAAGCGATAAACCATGAAATTCCAAGCAAAACATGAAATTTCAAAACCAGCACTTATAATTTTGGTATCACCAACGAATTTAGCCGGCCCTCGTAGCCATGGTCGCAAAAGCGTATATTTCTAGTGTTCCGCCGCGTAGAGGGTCGCGGGTTCGAATCCCGCCTTGGGCATGGGTGTTTATGTGCATAGTGAATATTTGTGAAACTAGGAAAACAGACAAGAAAATAAAAAACGGAAATAATAAAAAATCGGTTAAATAAAAAACCAATATTTATCTATATACATAAGATATATATTTTATAAAAAAAAATGTGTGGTGAAATTTTTTCTGGATTATCAAGAAGTACTTAGAAGAACGAGCTTTTGAAGGAATAGTTTGTAGGAGAGTGTGAAGAGAAAGTCATATGAATGCATAAGTTATCTATCCCTTATTGTTTTACAGGTTCATTTTATTTGCAAAATAAAACAAGTGCAGTTCATAACTTTGAAATGTTCTAGATAAATCGCTCGGACCGTTACAGATGATAATCAGGCATAACAATTGTTAAGTAGCTTGTTTTAAGTTATCTACATTCAAATATTTGTACTGTAAATATTGCGAAATATGGAGAGAGACCAACGGTAGATAACAGCCGGTCTGAGAACGCTACAAAATTGTAATGGTTTGTAATCTGTGATACCCTTGTCCAGTGGCAACCCACCCTAATTTGTCTCTGGCTTTTTTCTTCTTTTTTTATACTAAAATTACACTTTGTCAGAGTGAAAAGAAACTCTTCTAATTCAAGAACATCATGTATGTATCTAATACACTTGATATTTAAATCAAAATTATTTCTAATGTTCTGATAGTGTAGATTACTTTTCTTTTTAAAACAACAATTTTACTTTGTGATAGATTTATAAACGAAAGTATTTTTAACAGTTTCCTTCACTTTATTTCCTGGTGAGGTAGTTAATCAAATCTAGAAAGCTTAGAATATTTTATCTCCATTCATTTTTTTCGGAATTCTTTTTTTCTTCTACTGTCTTACAAAGTATAATTTCCAAAATTTCACTACAGAAGGCCTGCATTGATTAAATTTGAAATCACTCTTAGTTTGGATTTCTGACTTGCAAAAGAATGGATGTAAAAATAAGTACAGAAATTTAAATTTTAATGTGTAAACAGTTAACTCTTGAATCAAATTCTAACTGAAAAAAGGCTCTCAAATTATTATGTTTCAAATTTACTTTGTAATTCCATTATGTTAAGATGGCCTAGAGAAATAATAATAATAATTATTATTGCTATTATATTAATAATAATAATAGTAATAATGATAATAATATCAATAACAATAACAATAATAATGATAATGATGATGATAATAATAATAATAATAAACAATGTTTTGTTTAAGAAAAATATAAGTACTGAAAACTCAAAGCAATAATAGAGATTATCTCGGAAGTGCTTAACTCCACAAAAAGTTTATTTTACAAAAGTTCGCTTCTTTAGCATGATCTACATTTTTTATGAAGTAAGATTTAGACATTCTGTTAGGGTTTACGTTAAACAGTGAAGAGGTGCCTGCCTCTGTAGACGGTAGCGTATCTGCCTCATTTTCAAGAGGTCCCAAGTTCGAATTCCGGTAAGGCTTTCCCCTTATCCTAAAAGTTGAATGTCAGATAACTCTGAGCTCTAGGCATCCTGGCCTCACGTGCGTATCACGTTATCAATTCCATTCATCGTCCGATGTGACAATGTTGGGGGAGTTAATTTAAAACAATACAGTGAATGTCACTGGATAAATTAATAATGTTTTCCATGAACTTGTATGAGGGAAGTGAACATTTCGAAGTTGGTATTAATGTCACAGATCCAGAGGTTTGTGTGCGGAAGGGAAATTGTCCTACTTATGAGTGACTTATCTGGGTAGCATTGCTTTTGATTAGCCGCATGTGATGCGATATTACAGTGTCGAGCGGTGAGTCTAACGGTATACGGTGTTCTTACTTTCTTTCTCCTTTTTACTTTCTCCACTCTTACCTATAGTAAGGAGTAATATTGCATATCACTCAACATTCCATATCAAGATTTGCACGGAAACACAGCTTTGAGATCTCCTTTAACATAAAGTAGTGTTACAGAGAAACATCGGTATGTGGGTGAATGTGTGCGTGAACGCGAAAAAGTGGTTCAGCATCAAACTTGATTTTTAAATTTAGCATATTCCAAAAGACCTAAACCAAATTATTTTTGACATAAAGACCTTTTAGTTATTTGTACTGTAGGATGAAACATCCCCTAGGGGAGGGGATCCGTCCCCTTCAGCTGCTTTAGTGAGAGCGGACCCTTAGCACTCGGCCTCCTCTTATCGGCGAAAAACATTGGTGATGCAATGGCCGACAGTCACGATGACATGAATGCAGCAGTGTTTGAAAAGTGGTTTGATGGTAGGCTTATGACAAACCTGCCAAGGAATGAAAAATTTATAATTGTTTTGGACAATGCTAGCTATCATTCGCGTTTAAAATATAGAACACCTACAATGTCGATGAACTTAAAAGATATAGTCGAATACATGAGGTTTCATAATATTAAAATACCTGAACCTCTGCCTATTAAAGCTGTACTCCTGGCAGAAATTAAAAAGGCAAATGTGGGCAAGGATTACGTGATTGACGACATCGCTCGTAAATATGGGCACGAAGTTTTAAGGTTGCCGCCGTATCACTGCTGTTTCAACCCCATAGAAATGGTGTGGTCGAAACTAAAGAGAGAAGTGCGCAGGAGAAATGCAACACCTTAACTCAGCGAAAGCGTTTGCAACTTGTTGAGAAGCTGTGTAGAAGGGATCGATGCAGAACTGTGGAAAAATTGTGTGCAGCATGTAAAGAAAGTAGAGGAAAAATACATTAGTCGGGATCAGCAATCTAAGGATAGCAGGTTCATCATTACCGCTGACTCTGAGAGTGATGGAGAATCGGAATGAGGCACTTATATCTATGTGAGTTAATAGCACTGATTATAATAATTACGAAAAGGCCTATATGCTAAGTAGAAAATTTAACAATAGTAGTGCTGGTGGTGGTGGTAGTAGTAGTAGCAGCAGCAGCAGCAGCAGCAGCAGTAGTAGTAGTAGTAGTAGTAGTAGTAGTAGTAGTAGTAGTAGTAGTAGTAGTAGTAGTAGTAGTAGTAGTAGTAGTAGTAGTAGTAGTAGTAGTAACAATGGCAATAATAGGAATACAATATTTTCCAAGTGCCTTATTTTGATTCTCGTAAAAACCCAGTCTTTTCACAATGTGAAGTGCACGTGTTGTTTAGACAGAGAAAGAGACTCTAGAAAAAGACGTTGATGTTAAAATGTTGCAACCTTGTAGAGAGGACCGTCAGGAGGAGGGTCCATGTTGTAAAACGATTATGAGGGTCCGTCAAAGAAAGCGGCCGCCGTGCACTGGCGTTGAGTAGACAGACTTCACGTTTTGCGTTACGAGAGGAACCTCGGGCCGAACATTCGGTTGGACTCGAGGGGGGCAGTGTGCTCCCGTTACCGGTGTGAGATCGGTTACCTTCGGCCGCCCGAGGGGGCAGAGGGTTGCCTAATAAGTCCCGGATACTAGCCTGCATAGCTAGTAGAAGATGTTATAGATCACCAGGCGGCTCCACCGAGTCTTCCCTGCGGGGTTTACGCGCGTAAGTGGCGTATCCACTTCCATCCCGTCTTGACGTTGTTGTCGATAGGGGAGGGAGCTTTTTAGACTCAAGGTGTTGTCCTATGTAAAGAACCCTGGAGTCTTCCATCGTCTCCCGGGTGATAGAGGCCGTAGTCTTTGGACTCTCGGGTAGACCTCGTATGACGTGGGATGAAACAGTTATTTTATGTTCAGTTTTATTTAAAATTAATTTTAATTACATTGGATAGTGAATGGCTCCTGAGACGTGTTTTAGGTTGCTGTAGAACTTTCCGGCTTGTGAAGAAATTGCGTGTTGAATGATGCTGATTCCAGTTTCTCTATATAGTTGACTATTTCTGACAAACCATGGTGCATTTGTTGAGATTCGTAATACTTTGTTTTGAAATGTCTGGATACGTTTGATTTCGGAAGGACTTGTCCCTCCCCAGACTGGGCAGGCATATAGTAGGAGTGGTCTTAATAAAGTCGTGTAAAGTAGTGTGCAGTTTTTTAATTTGACTGAAGATCTTTTGTTAAGAACGGGGTACAGCTTAGCCAGTCTTGCTCGAGCTAGTTTGAGTTTGTTACTTATGTTTATTGTCAATGATCTGTAGAGCGCACATCAGCTGATCGAGCAATAAATTAGTTTAAAAAATATATTGGATAGAAGACGAAGTTTAGGATAACAAGTGAATGTGCAAAAGTAATTTGATAGTTTCAAGAAAAGAAAATTGAATATTAATCACCTTTTTTGACAACAACATTAATTTAAATTAATAAAAATGTTATTTTGAGTGTTAAATAGTATTGAAAAGTGATTTAAAAGAAAATTTATAACATAATTTTGAATATAACAACGAACATACGTAATTATAATTGGTTGTGACGTGGACCAATCATAAAATGTTGACTTCCTTAGCAACGGAAGGACTAAATTGGACAGATTTTCTAAAGCTTCCTTCTTCTACGCTTAACCGTCGTAGAGGATGGACGTCTTTGTGAAGGTCCATAGGTTTGCAAGAACTAACGTGATACATATATCATTGCAAAAGCTACATAGTTTTTCATAATGTTATATCGACGTTTAAAACGGGATTTTTGTTGCAAATGGGAGGGCTGAAGGTGCTGTGATTGGTTTCTCACCTTTGTGAAGATCTTGTAGTCTATTTCCTGTATGTTCCTCGGCAGCTTTGAAACAAAAAATCTCACCTCTGGGCATGGTCGCGGAGTATAGGAATTGATACTGATATTTTTGGAGAATGAACAATAATTCTTCTCTTTAAATAATATGGATTTTATTCCAGCGAAGCAATTTTAAATTATTATACAGTTTTAAATTATGTAAATGCGGCCTTTTCTCTTGCACACGTTATTACTGGAACATAAATGCATTCACACAAAATCGTTTCTGCACACTCTCGGAGCGACACAAATACAAGTCTTACTCCTACAAAAGTCGCTTGCAGAAGCACGCTAATTTCAGTTAATCCCACGCTCCCTTCTTTCTATGTTGCTATAGCAAGCAAATAACTTATCTCCTACTGATCCATGTCACCACATTACGTAATCACATTCTTGCAGCTACCAATAATGACAATATCACATAATATTTCACACACATTGCATAATCTCGTGACCAACCTAATTTTACACTTTCGTTTCTGTATAGATTAATCTTTTCAGAACAATTTGAAATAATTTTTTAAAATTTAGAAAGTTATTGTTTGGTCAAGTGTTTAAAAGTGTTACTCAAACGATCTCTCTAAATTAAACTACAATTTGAAAAAGAATGTACTGAAAATTTATTTTATCTGCAAACAGCTCTGCCATTATCTCTCACCGCGACGGCATCCTCAAATAGGATCTCATGCTAATACAAGAGCAGCCGAGTTATCAGAATCCAACTTCGAAATAATCAACGCAGAGATCATTACATCATCAGCATCCTCTACACATATGCGATTTCTATTGGAAGGATATGACCAAATATTACTCCACAGAAAAGAAAACCTCGTTTAAGAGGACAATTAATGTCAAATATTTTGCAGTGTTAGTCTATTTACTCGTGAAGTTAGTTTATAGAGACGATGGATGGATTGGACGCGTTACCATATTCCATTTAGTGCTTCTTCCCCTTTCAAACAGAAAAGAGTACTGCTATCCTATAAATTCTTCCACATTTGCAACCTTGCTGTTTAAGAAAATATGGGACACCGTTATCAATCTGATCTTCAAGGTAAGTATTATATCCCATGTGTACTATAGCCATCAATGGGCTAAAGGAGGAATAAGAGGACGAATGTCATCTCAAACTTTGTCAGGAACACACCTCCGTGACATTCAGCCCTTGGATGGGCAGATTCTCATCCTTTCAAAGTCATTTACACCTCTCGGCTGATGAATATCATAAGAGCTATCAAGAGGACTTCTAAGGACAAGTATCACTGCCAAGTATCCTGCCAGGAACTTCATGCTCCCTCTCCGCATGTTATCAACAGGACAACTTCAATTATGATGGGCGAAAGGTGACTGCTGTCCGGATTTTCTGTTAAGACTTATGAAGACAAATGACGCTGTGTCAGGACCTTTAAAGAGTTATTGTTTATCTCCACAGGACATTCAAGAGGAGAACTATGACCATGATAGCAAAATTCTTATTCTGTCTATACGTGATTATAATCGCGGGTATCTGTTACTGAAGAACTGGCCAGGACGACTGTTTTGTTCCATATCCTGTCAGATCTATTGTTTATTCCTCATGTATCATCCACCCTGTGGCTCTGAAAAAGGTGGGAAAACTCTCTATGGATGATTTTAACCAGGGGTCTAGCTGTCCCAAACCCTGTCTTGAGTTGGTTAATCCACCACGTGACATCCAGGAGGACAACTTTCACGAGAATGACTTCATTCTCTCTGTGGATAATTGTAATCAGGTGGTCTATGTTTCAGGAAGATTTGTGAAGAAGAATGGAATTGTTCCAGACCTGTCAGGAGCTGTTGTCCATCCCCCATGTGACATCCAAGAGGGCAACTTTCACTGCAGTGGGCAGACCTTCATTTTCTCTGTGGGTAATTGTAATCAGGGAGTCTATGTTTCAGGAAGATTTTCAGGGACGAATGGCGCTTTCCATACCCCGTCATGAGTTACTGTTCATCCCTCTAGCGATATCCAGGAGGACAACTTTGAGTTCGATGGGCAGACCCTCATTCTCCCTGGGGATGATTGTAACAGGCGCTTTCTTTTGCAGCAGGACTTGCGAAGACGAGTGGCGGTGTCCCAAACCGTGTCATGAGTTTATGTTCATCCCTCACGTGACATCCAGGAGAAGAACTCTGACCACGATGGGCAAACCCTCGCCGTACAGCACTGTCAAGGTCTTCTACACCTCTCGTTTGGTGACTATCATCGAGGAACAGATTACCTATGACTGGGCGCTCTTCATGTCTGACCTTGGAGGCTCCCTCGGATTCCTGCTGGGACTCTCCGTCCTCGGCATCGTAGGGGTCGCCGAAAATATCCTTAGGATGCTGCTGTTTGCTAGACTAAGACTTGGACATCAAGTTAAGAGAGAAGAAAAGAGCAGCTCTATCATAGCTGTTTACTATCCGCAGAAATACTGAATATGGTTTATATAATTTGGCGAGTATATCCCAGAGACTTCTGGTGAGTTTTGCTACTACCAGATGAAACGAATGTACATGTACAAAGCGATTTCAACAAGTGGTCATTCTATTCTAAGCATATTAATTTTATTTTGTATTAATAATTAATCCAATCTCAATACTTAAGCATCGAAACTGAATTATTCCTTATGTTAATTTTTTACCCTATTCCATCAGTTACAATTTATATTTTATAGTTGAAACTTGAGGGTGTAGCTTATTACCCATGCACCGATACCAGGTTTGTTATAGGGATGAATCTATTAAAAATACACTGCCATAGGCGTACGTAGATGTTAGTGGGAATTGTAGTATCTGGTTTACCTTGAAATTCATATTTGAGTATATATAATGTGGCTTCTCAACTCAGTGGTAGCGGATTTGATTCCCCACTGGAGGTGGTAAGTTATCTTTAACCAAGATTAGTTTACATCCTATCTAGAATCTGGAAATGTGATTGAGAAAGAGAGTTTCTATGTGCATATATGTGTGTGATAAAATGAATGCACATCATTGATGATGAGAGATATGCAATTATTCCAAAGGTTAAAAAGAATCCTCGATATAAGACGGTAAAAGGTGAGATATGAGTAATACGAAAAAGATTAAAAACGTTTATCTTGGATTTTTGTCTAGTGTAGGAGGCCATGATACATTAAATTCGTCATACTGCTGAACTAGTGTGAAGCAGACTTTAAAAATGCCACGCCGCGATCAGAACTCGGAATACTCTATGCCAATGCTATTACCGTGGAGTATACATTTGGACCTCAAATATTCCTGCAAATCATCTCTTCCAAAACAGAAACTTTAGCACAAATTTAAGATATTTTCCGTTCAGAGAAATACATATTACAGTGCAACAAAGAAAAAAAGGCCCCTATCCGTTTTATTCTTTTCATTCGAGGAAAACGAAATGTGTTTTTGAGTTACAATTGCTGAAGCATTATATACCAGTCCTCTTTTTAGTTTTTCTATCACGTACATGGTATGTATATGGAGTGTTGCATTAAATTCAAAAAATTCAATACTGAATACCTGAATTAGAAAAAAAAGAAGGAATCACTTTAGTAAAAGTTTCGCGTGTTTTTCAACAACGTAACTCAAAACCAAAACAAGGTTAAATAAAAAACTTGCAACTAGGTATCTTCCAAAAATTCAAAGCGAAAATTTTCAAAAAGATCCGTCACTCCTAACTAACCTTTAATTGGAAAAATTGTGAAACATTCTAATATTTCAAAAACGGTTCCTCCGAGTTTTATTAAAATATATTTTTGAGATATTTTCATGAGAAATGAAACACATATCTTGAATTTCCTGGGAATATTAATTGAAATCCTCTTCATTCTGTATGTGCTTTGTATAACTGGTGAATCGATACAAATTTCTTTATATCTTCTTTTCGTTGACACTAGAAAATGGATTAATTCAGGTGTTCTGATTCATTGCATTGATTTAGTAAATGTTACTATAGTATAAAGATAAGAGAATTGTGTAAAGATGTGTGTGTGTAAATAGGCTAATCTTTAAAATCACTATAAATAAAAAATAAGACCTGAAGCTTTCCTGGCGACGAATCCGCTCACTTTCTACTCGGGTAGCCAGCCAGGTGAAAAGATGATTAGATAACGTTTCGGGAGTGTGCATCTCTCCCATCATCAGGATATTTATAAAATGTTATAACCACAAATGAAATACTGGATTTAACACAACTATAAACAAAGATAAAACACAATAAAAATTCGCATTACTGAACAAAAGACTGTTTTCAGTAAATTAAATGCCAGGTCAGGAGATGGCATGAGTATAGAACAATTGTGTCAAAGAAACGTAACTACTTAACTTGATTATCAAGCTGTATTGATCTTTGCTTCTTAATTCGACAGATTTCTATTTTCAAGGTCGGTTTCCAAGAGGAGCTGTGTTTTTTAATCACATTTACATTTTCGTGTGGTTAAATTTTGTCTGTCTCCTGCGTTATACCAGTTATACAAAAGTTGCTTTAATTTAAAATGACTTCATAGGCTACTCCTAGAAAAGTAGAGATAAAGTTTCATTTTTAATGTCAATTTATATTGAGGAATTAATCCTTAAAGAATTAATCCTTTAAATACATTATTCAGGTATATGAGTGATTTTTAATTAATTAGATTTTAATTAATTGGCTCTAATTAATTAAAAAAAAACATATACCTTAATAATGTATTTAAAAGGATTAATTCTTTAAGTATTAATTCCTCAACATAAATTTACATTAAAATAATTAGCGATAAAAATCCTGGTAATTAAGTACTTACAATAGTAAGTCGCCACAAGTGGTTGTCTCAAATATGAGAACTCTAAGTGGTCTTCCGGGAAATATAATGAGTCAATTGGAGAATTTAATGTCAGGCAGGCACGTTGACCATGGTAGCTCAAAGGGTAGAGCAACTGGACGGAAACCAGTAGATCCGTGGTTCAAATCCCGGCTATGGCATTGAATTTTTCATGTTGACTCTAATTAATTACAGTTTCATTTGTCATGGAAATATCTTAAACTTATGCTATTTTAACCAAAATCATAGGAGTAATTTCTGACGAAAATGAACATTTTTGATAAAACTTTCCAATTGGAGCGTAGTCTGAAGCGAAGGGATTTTCTTGAAAATGTTGTTGCATCCTTGAAGATTCTAAACTGGGATTTAACAACTCTGTTCACATACACACGCACCTTTTTGTAAAAATGTGATGTGTGCGGTCACAAGACTTTCTTGCACAAACTACCCTTACAAGTGCTTGTTGCTCTATCTGCTTCATATTAATCGAAATCAGCAATTATATTGTTGCTAATTTTCTTGTAGGCACACGGAAAACATGAAGTTACAGTAAGCTTTAAGCAATAGTCAAATATTTTAAAACTGTTTGCCTTTGAAATTCAGATCTCTTTGTAGGCCAAAAAATACAAAATCAATAAAAACTTTCCATTTGAGAAAGTTATAAGTATTGGAAAATTCAATCAAATTAAAAGGAATGTTCTCGAAATGGTTCGTTCCTAAAAAAAAGGTATCAGATATAAGTTATGTGTTCTTACAAGATTAACATTTTTCTAAGGTAAGATTTTGTCTATCGCTTACTTTCTATTTATTTATGCTACAGTCATCTAGAATGCAAAGGTCTTCTGAAGCTATTTTAAGATATACGATGTGCACACATGGTCTATTAATAAGAATATTATATTATTTTTGGGAAAATAACTATTTTGGGAAAATAACTATTTTGGAAAATTTTCCATGTGAAGTATAATTTAGTTGGATATTTATAACCCACTTTTCGTTTTTGAGTTTTGCTAGTTACAACAAACGGACAGACAGAAACACACAGAGAGACGTTTCTCTAATTTTTTTTAAAGAGTTCAAAACATGAATTTTCATTAAAAGCAAGGTATCGAATTTTTAAGAGGAATGCAATACCTTTATTACTTACTATATACGAGTAGAGAAAGTAACTAAGTAGTCTAACTGAACATGTTGTTTCACACGATTTATCACCATTATATAAAGAACTTCATCACAGTTTTAATAACATAATTGACTGATTGAATTTTCCGCAAAGGAACAATAAATTAAGTTTGGTTTAAACCATGCTTACTTAGAGGATATTAGCATAAAATGCATTAGTGAATTATTGTTTTTTATTTTAATGCCAAGTTTGATTACATTTTGGTACCACAGCACGGTTTGTAACCGCACACATTCTCTCACTTAACTTTAAGAAAGTTTGATTAAAATTAAAGTATTTAGAATGCACCAGAATTGTTCCGAAAGGCGTAAAGTGTTACAAAAGGGTGCATATCCCCCCACTCCAGCAGTGGCGCCCTGCCCCCACCAGTCTCCTCCTACTGTACCACCTGAAGGACAGAAGTCATAGTCACCACTTGCTGCCTTCAGTTCTGAAAAGCGACGGAAGTTGGATAAAACCACAAAGCCGGCTGATAACGTACACATTCAGTCGCGGAGGGTCGGGTTGTTGATATCTGACCAGCGCACAGTCTGACACCTCCGCTTTCACCATGGACCAACAAGAAGTGACTGTCAAAAACTATGGCACCACCGGACAAGTGTCATCTAGCGATTTATTTAAGAAACCAGGTACGTCTTGCAAGTACTGTAATCGGCCTTCAACTGTTTCATATCCTGTTGTGCCAGGCTTTTGTTTTTGTTGTACTCCTTGTTGGGAAAGTGTTATGCGCAGTTTAGTATTACATAAAATATCTGGAAAGGTCTGTGAAGCATGAAATCACTTCTTTTCGCCCAAGAGAATGTTTAGTTGAACAAAACTTTACAAAACAAGTGTGTGTAATTTTGTTATAATAACAACAAGGCATTTGTTTATTTCGTCCACTCTTCAGCACGGTTTTGTTACTTCACAACTGAAGTTCAGTGAACCCAAACGAGTGTAATGTACCAAAATTATATATTATGCGTATGTGTGTGCAAAAGTACGCAACTAATGTTGACATATCTCCCACCATTAGGAAACCTTATTCATCAGACTGACCCAGTCTCTGTAGCAGTTCTAAAAATATTACAATTAAACGTTGTAGTGAGTTAGTATTAATGCCAATTTCTACTGTTTCGCTGATCACCTTTCTGCTAAATTTTGCGATCATAAAACAATGATTTCAAAAAGACAAAATTGTTAACGACGTTATCAATTACTAGGATCATATCAGCATCACCGGTGTGCTTATTTTACATGACAGTAAATCTACTGACGGCCAGGTTTTGAAGCTGCGTGCTGAGATTAGAGGCTAACTGGATCCCACATCAAAATAATGATTTCCAGGCCTAACAGGTAAATGAATGGCATAAAATCTTTATTAAATTGTTTGATAGAGAGAAGTTTGTACATCTGTTCACGTGACTAAATTTTATTTTTATTTTATTTGAATATTATAATTTTGGTAAAACTATTACATTTTAGAAGTTAATAAAGGTAATCTATTTTCGAAACGTTCCCCTACTGTCATTTTAACCCTTTAAATCTAATAAAGAAACTACCTTTTATATGTCAAAGTGCTGCAAAAGGTACAATTGGTTTGCTTACTGAAAGTTCGCTCTGGCTACTTATTTAGTGTGCATTTACTAAAATATATAATAACTAAATATTATATCTGCAAAAAATTTGTCTTTCTATCTCTTTACTGTCCATTTCCGCTTCTTTACACAGCAGAAGTACTGACCCACATTCTAGCTTCCTTCTATAAATATTCTGTGTAAAATGTATATTCTGTGACAACCATAGTCTCTCTTACAAATTTATACAGTCTGGGTGTTACATTTACGGGATTTCTCTACCCAAGATTATTTATCCTTACGAAAGTTTTTTTTTTTTTTTTTGTCTATGCACTTCACTAGAATCGAGATAAATCTTTGCAGAACCGGTACATACTTGTTACGCACTCAAAGGAAGCAGTGATCGTCAAATGTTTCAGATTGGGATGTTACCTCTGGACTTAAAATACCATACTCTTGCCATGAAATGGCGAAAAATATTGTGAAAGAATTACAAAATTAGGAACATCTTGAATATCTAATAATATATCTTGGAAAACGCTTATGCCACAAGAAGGTTATTTGAATTAAATTGCGTGTTTTAAAGAGATCTGCATTTTTTTGCTTAGTGCATTTGGATTATCACTTTGTGCTTAGCAGTTATTACTATCATAATTATTTATGGTAAATATTATCATAATTATTTTTATTAATATTACCTAAAAGTATCCTCTCTTACGTAATTCTCCTTACAATGAATGACATGGGTGAAATGATGCTAATATGAGCTCAGGACCCATAGAGGTTAGAGTAGCTCGATATTCGTAAACCGCGGTAAAGAACCTTATCCAGGTAACTCACCCTGAACGAAATTTGAACTTGGGATCTCTTTAACTGAGGCAGACACGCTGCCACTTAAGCTACAGAGGTGGCGCTTACCAGTCATACAAGCTTGTACAAATTCGTTCCTATTCCAAGAAAATGTAACATATATATTTTATTTCCTACATCAGTGGCTTTAATGTTTGCTATTTTAATCAAACTAGCCATTTTGGAGAAAATAAAAAAAAATAGAAAATTGTTTCATATAAAAGTAGATAGAGATGGAGGGATCTTCTTGTGAAACTTCCTGTTTCATCTTTAAAAGATGGTGAGCTTAAATACTTGGTATTTCTTTGCATTTTCATTTTTGAATTATGTTATTCACACATACAAGGATCTTTTTCTAAAAATGATGTTTTTATGGTTCAGGGTTTCAAAATATGCAGTTTGAATATCGAATTTTTTATGGAATGCAATACCTTTTCTACTTATTATATACATCTCAAAAACATTTAACGTACTCTCTACTTCCTTGGAAGATGTACTCTTTAACCCATGTTATTAGCATATTTACTGTATTTATTTAATCGTATAGTTCCCAAAAGCGCCATTCTCTCTCATTTAATAACTTATATATAGAAGTGCATCTTTTTTGTCCAGAAAAGACACATACACTTAAACTATAGGACTCCACCACATTTATGGATTAGTTAAATACATAGCTGACTTATTAAAGCTGGTAAATTACATATTTAATTAGTATATTTTAGAATGAATTTGACACATTTACGTGTTGAAGCATTTAATCTTTAAATATGAGGGCTGTTCAGTAAAGAATGATCACTTTTTTTTTTTTTTTTTTTTTTTTTTTTTTTTTTTTTGCAACGTACTTTTACTCATCCTCATAATTTTGATGGTCCCTCTCAAAATAGTCTCCCCTGAATGCGACGCACTTGTCCCAACGTTTCTGCCAGTCTTCAAAGACATGCTGGAAACCCTTTTTTGAGACATCCTTCAAAATCGCCTCCACAGCCTTCACCATTACTTCTGATGATGGATAATGCCTCCCACGAAGGCGTTTCTTCAAGTTAGGCAATAGAAAAATGTCACATGGGGCTAAATCCGGACTATAGGGAGGGTCAGGGATGCATTTCACGTTGATTTTTGCAAGATATTCAGCAACAACATTGGCAATATGCAGCCGCGCATTATCGTGGTGCAGCATCTAGCCTGCTTCACGGAAATGTGGTCTTTTGCGCCTAATATGGACTTGCAATATTTTCAGGACATCCCTGTAGTATTGTCCAGTTACTGATGTGTGTGCAGGTACAACATGCTGATAAACCATTCCATGAATATCAAAGAATGAGATGACCATAAGTTTCCCATTAGAAACAACCACTTCTGCTTTTGGGGGGAATTGGTGATGAAAATTTCCACACTGAGCTTTGCTGTTTGCTCTCAGGATCAAAATGATGTAGCCAAGTTTCATCAGCAGTGATTACGTTTGAAAGAAACCGCGGATCTTCCTCTAACATCAACTTTAACCGCCTGTTACCTCCATTGCAGCGGTAGGCGATACTGAACATGTCTGAACTTGCCTGGTTCTCACAGGCGGGAACCAGGAGTACCAACAATGACACTACTACGGCGTGTTTGTTTCACATTAAGCTAACAGTATATAACAAGATTGAATTTTAGTGCGAAAAATTATGACCGTAAAAAATTCTGATCATTCTTTATTAAATAGCCCTCGTAGCATAACAGCAGAGGCATCAAGAAAGTACTTTGCATTAAATGCTACATTATAAAAGGGCGATTTTCCAAATCCTCGAGTGAATCTTTCATCAGAACCCAATTGACCAGGTAAAATTACACATTATATAAATAGGCTTATTACAAATATAAAGAAACAAGTAAAAATAGACATTTCTGCAAGCATTCTCGCCATAAAACATTGGCAATTTAATAATTTTGCAAAACATTTATCCAAAATATAGTTTTTCTTAAACGGTTTAACCTCGTCTTTGTAAGACTTAACTCCCAAGGATTTTAAAGACCATGTAGCCGGTCGAGGAACAAGTGAAATTTAGAATCAGGATGGGTGATCAGCCCAATGAAGGTATACATGCAAAGAAGAATTAAAGAATTGAAGTGCTGAAAGGGAGCCAGGAAAATTGGCAGATCAAATTATCCAAACTAGCTTTTGCCTGTTGAACAATGGAAACCTGGCTTATCTAACCCATTACGAAGAGTCCTCCTGCAAATTCACAAATTCATGCATTTGTTGAAAATTACTATGTATAGCATTATAAATAATGCTATATTGTGGGCAAAACTAATTCCGATATATCGACTACATTCCACTGCTTGGTCAAAAAGAACAAAAAATCTGCTCTTTTTTATTTCCTTCAGCATAATTATAACAGAAGATAAATATTCAAATATCCTATACGCTTATCCTATCAAGATAATCAATTTAAAAAGCCCACCTCGGTAGTCTGTCTGCCTCACGTTCAAGAGGTTCCCAGTTCGTATCTCGGTCAGGATGAGTTATCTGGATAAGGCTTTTTTCGGTATTTTTTCCTTTATCCTGAAAGATGAATGTCTGGTAACTTTAAGCTCAATGGATTATGGGTATTTGAGCATCATTTCACCCATTTCATTGATAGTCCGGTATGACATAACGATGGAGGACGTAAATTAAAGAAACTAAATTAAAAACAACTGAATCTCATATGAAATGTCCCATTTCCCATTTAATGTGCAGGTGAATTTTTTAAACTTCAGAATTTGCATGAATATTCCTGAAATATATATTTTACAATCAAATATTACATGCTGTGTAACATAAAATTTTTAAACGCTCTATACACCAACTTGTTGAAAGTTTAAATCCAAATAATCATTTCTTTCACACTAACCGTGTGTAAGCTATGGTCCATGGTTCAAATCCCGGCTATGACATTGAATTTTTTAGTCTGGCTCTACTCGTTTAAATCCAAAGTTATACTTAATATTCAGAAAAAAGATTCTCCAGAACTCTTTATCCGACATCAAGAAGTGTACGCTGAAAATCTGAAAGAATTACAACAAAAAATCACATCACAACGATCATTTAAACTTGACGAAAAAATAACAATACAAGATTATGTGACCGTGATATAGGGGTGAGTATGCTAGCCTCCAAATCGAAGGTCCCCAATTCGATTTCCGACTTGTTTACTGTTTAGCTGCGATTATTCTCCGTCCTTTGGAATCTAGAAGAATGTATGGCTGTGTATAATGTTTAAAAGATAGCGAAACATAACCTCAAAGACTTTCACAATAATAAACAAGTGAACATCACGCGATATTAGGTATGCAGGGGGGGATTACGAAAAAAGTTACTTGCACTTAGCTTCCCATGCCAATTTAAACATTTTACAAAAAGCCGAAGCCACTATTAAATCCTGATTTTACAATGTTGAAGGGCTGTTTCATAAGTAATCCTATTTGAAGTTATGAGATTATAGGTAGATTGAATGCCGTCTGATGAAGCACGTGTTGAAGTTGGTAGCTTCTTATTAGTCAAAAGTAGTATGACATAGAGTGGTAAACTCCAATAAACCTTTTGTATTTATTGAATATATTTTTAATGTACTTCTAATTTCCTGATTGTTTATTTTATCCAGTGTTGAGTATCCTAACAATGATCTAAGGAATCTTATTTCTGACTCCTGTATACGACAGCAATCTTTTTTCTTTAATGTCCAGGGTTCACTTCATATGTCAGGGGCGGTACTGTCATTACTTTATAGAACTTTCGAGTTGTTTTTAAAGTTCTTTCAGTTGTTCCACACATCACTTGATATCTGTTAGACTGTAACATCTTGATCAATATGATAAGTAATGACGTAGACTAGATAATCAAAACTTTAAATTTGTTCCACACATTTAGCTCCTAACATAAGTTTTGCTCTTGTGGATATTTACCCTGGAATGTCATGATTTTAGTTTTAGAAATATAGATTTTATAGTTGCATTAATTTAGAATTTAATATAATAATTAAATTGATTCTTACAGTTTTTCTCCAAATCTTGTATAATTACAAGATCGTCTAGATATAGTAAAATTTAAATTAAAACTCCTCTAGTACAAATACCAGACCGTACTTTCGCTTTCCATCTGCTTAAGATATCATCCAAAAAATTGTTAAAATAGTGGGCGATAATATGCACCCTTGCGGTGCACCATGATTTATTAGCACATTTCCTTCCGAATAATTAGGGCAGTTGCATTTAAAACAAGTGCTATTATGCACACTTTTTATACACTTTATTAATTAGGTAGGGTATACATGCAGTTCTGTTACTTCCCACAAATTTTCCCTTTCAAATTTATCAAAGGCTTTCTCCAAATCGATAAATACCATATATGTAGATAGGTTGCACTCTCTTCTTTTCTCTATGAAAAGCCTTAAGTCTGTTGTCAGGACATAATCTAGCAATTCCGAATCCACTCTGCTCTTCCTGCAATAACGGTTCTACTATCAGCTTCAAACTATTCTTCAGTATTCACGCATACAGATAATATGTTGAATTCAGTATACGTGGGAGTTCTGAAAAGTTTCCGACCTCAACATGAAGATGGCAGCACTCGTAAATAAAAGCTAGTGAATTTCGTTGTTCACCTGTTGAAAGCTGCTCACCAAAGTTTCAGACATTTTGAATGCTCAGTTGTTATGTAACAGTTGTTTGAGTGAGTTGATGTGAGTGTTTTTATGAAGATGGATAAAATTGAGTATTGAGCTATCATTTAATATTTGTTTTGAAAGGCAATACGCCTACGCAAATCAAAGATGAGTTGGATTCTGTGTATGGGTACTCTGCACAATCATTTACCACAGTGAAATTTTGGGCAGCTGAATTTAAACGTGGTCGTAAGAGCTTGGGAGACGATCTACGTTCGGGACGTCCAAAAACTGCAACTACCGTGAAAACATCGCCAAAGTTCACCAAATGGTGCTAGACACCGCCAAATTAAAGTGAGAGAGATCACAGAGGCTATAAACAGATCAAAAGAATGTGATTGTCACATATTAAATCAACATTTAGACATGAGTTAGCTGTCCGCGCGTTGGGTACGTTTGCTCACGTTAGACCAAAAACGTGTTCGAATGAACATTTCCAACGCTTTATTGGCGCAGCTTAGGCGCAATAAATTTGAGTTTTGGCACGGATTAATTACTGTAGATGAAACTTAGATACACCATCATACGCCCGAAACAAAAATGCAGTCCAAACAGTGGACTACATATGAGGTACCGACTTAAAAAAAACCAAAAACTGTTTTTTTTTCGGCTGGGAAAGTAATGGCGACTGGTTGGGATAGTCATGTACTTATTTTAATCGATTATCTTCAAAAAGGAAAAACCATTACAGGAGGATACTACGCATCATTACTTGACAAGCTGAAGGCAGAACTTGCGGAAGAACGGCCATATTTGCAGAAAAATAAAATCCTGTTTCACCAAGGCAATGCACCATCTCATTGCTCAACGATTGCAATGACGAAAATCCATGAATTACGGTTTGAACTGCTTGACCATCCACCTTACTCCCCAGATCTAGCCCCAAGCGACTTCTTTTTGTTCCCTCAACTGAAAATTGCGCTCGGAGGACAGAGATTTTCGTCAAATGAAGAGGCAATCGCATTTGTGAACAATTATTTTACAGAGAAAAACGCCGAGTACTATTTGGACGGGTTACAGAGATGGGAGCATCGCTGGGAGAAGTATGTAGATTTACAAGGAGACTATGTTGGAAAAAAATGTGACAAAATGTCTTGTATCTTTATTAGGTGGGACACTTTTCAGACCAACCTCGGACTTGACCTTAATGGTCAAGGTTATTCCGCTCTCTTTTTTAAAAATACATGATTTATTAGCTAAAATCGGTCATCTGGAATATTTGTAGTAATCCAACATTTATGCAAGTGAAGGATACGTAACTTAGCTACAAACCTCCAATTTTGTTAATGCAATATTAACTCCCTCAGTTCTGGGAGATTTTTATTTTCCTGTCGTTTGAGTACGGAATCTAATTCTTCCAAAGTTATTAAATCAATTTTTGTTTCAAATTTCTCGGATATACGTATTCAAGTTTTTAATTTTTGGACTATACCGTGACTTCATATAATGGTAAATTCATTCATGCTGTGATATCACTTCAATTTGAGCATTATCCTTTTCTGTTTTGTTTAAGTTTCTTAATATTTTGTAGGCAAAATCTTGTATTCCATGTACATTCATCTCAGTATTATTATAAATATATTCCAGCTATCTCTATGTGCTTTCCTTACTGCAGATTTTACCTTATTCTAAGTTCAATATATAGTTCCCTTAGTTATTTATATTATTTCTAAAACAAGTAGCATTGAAATTCCAATCTGAAGTAATCTTTGCGATCATATTTGTTGTCCAGAATGACCTTCGCATCAACCTGTGCCACGGATCACGAGATTTTCAATGTCAAACATTTCTCAACATCGTATGATAGGAATCTATGATGACCACCTCTGTTGAAAACAATTGCATTCCCTTGCAAGAGGAAACAATAGCTAATCGCACCATATAGGGAAGGAAGTGGCGTATTATTCAAAGCAGCTACTTCAGGCTGAGAAATTCGCTGCAGTGTACAAATCAAGGGAGTGGTTGTTTTTTCGTGGAGTAAATCGAATTTCCTTGTGTTATTTTCCTCATCGGCCAAAACTCTTGGAATTAAAGAAGGTTATTGAAACTATAATTAAAATATAAAGTTGCGTCACCCTGCATGGCCTTTTGCATTCATATAACTTAGTACCTGCCCGACTAGGTAGCGTAGATGGTAGCATGTCTGCCTCACGTTCAAGAGGTCCTGAGTTCGAATCTCGCTCAGGGTGAGTTACATAGATACAGGATTTTCCGGGGGTTTTCCTTATCGGATAACTCTAAGCTCCATGGACCCTGGGCCCATTTGAGCATCATTTCACCCATTCCATTCATCATCCGATGACTTGAAAAGTTAAAGGACGTAAATAGCGATACCGCGATCGATTTCATTGGAAGTACATACACGTTTTGAGGTCCCTTAAATCAAAGAACACATCTTTAGAAGAAAGATAAGATAGTATGTGAACGTACGTCTGTATCAGTGAAAAGCATAATTCAGAAGAGAAAATCCATTTAAATATAAAACTTGGTATTTAAGTTCAGCATAATTCAAGGATGCGGCATAAACATTTTCAAGAATATCCGTCCACCACAAACTACCCTTTGCATGGAAAATTAAAAAAAAAAACACGAATTTCTCAAAGTGGCTCCAAGGATTTGGATTAAAATACTATATATTCAAGATCCTTCTATAAACAAATTAATTTTTTGTTCACTGGGAACAGACACTGAGTATTATTTATTCAAAATTCCTTAATGTACAATTCCTGAACCATAAGTGATAGACAAAATCATACTTAATGCTTTTCTTTCTTTTCTTTGTTGTGCTCTGTGTTCTGAAATAAGTACTTTATTTCAAAAAATAAATTACTGAATAATAAAGACACAGCATTTGAATACTAAAGTATATTTAAGAACAAGGAAGATAAATGCACGAGACTACTGGGTGGGGTGGCTCAGGTTCGATGGCTGGTGGCTGAACGATCTGAACAAAGACTTTCTCGTGGGTTTTCTTGATCACTAGATTGGATACGTTAGTTTCAGCGACCTCCTGTCCCTCTACTTTCACTTCACTTTCATTTCGGAGTCGGAAGTGTCGTCGATGGGCAAATGTGCTGCATCTACGTAGGGATTTTATGCAATACAGCTGCTGTTCTCGATATAGGAATAGCGCTGTACTGGGTTCTTTATTTAAAACCTATAGGGTGCACGGCATTTAGCCTAAGCGCAATTGGATGTGCCACAGCCGTGTTTGCTCCTACGTAAACTCCGCGCTAAAAGCATGTATCTTACAAAAGAATACTGGAAATATCTTCTCTCTCTACTAAACAAGCATTATATCGGGAGATCACATTCTGGTTTTCATGTTTAATTTGGGTCATTGCAATGTTTCAGATTTCATTTCTAATATTTTGTTTCAGTTTTTCTAATGTATGAAGATTTGTAAACTTTGTCTTTCAGGTTACCCCACAAGTAAAAATCACACAGTTATATTGAGGGAGAGAGGGTCCTACACCAGCACTAATCACTCTAATTTCAAACACTTCCCTAATTTTATTCATGAACTCCTCTGCTGCATGATGCCGTAACAGAATCTTGTTGAAAGCATCCTTGTGGCCAGTTCATGATAAAGTAGGGTCAAAATATCATTTCGGTACATATCTGCATATACAGTCTGCTCGTAGAATATTTGACCCATTATGTGGTTAGCACTAACACTTACAAAATTCCAACTTTCCGATCATAATGGGGGATTTCTTGAACGCAATATGGTTTTCAGAGACCCAGTATTGACTGATATAGGTATGGACACAACCACTGAGGTGGAACCAGACCTCATCGGTAAAGAACAGACAGACGCTGTGGATCTATTAAACCTTCATTCACTGATGAAAGAAACCATTCACAACAATGCATTCCTCACCTTTTTTTAAAGCATGGGCACTTGTACACTTAAAGGGCTTTAGTTTAAATAAATTAGTTGCTCTATTTGTAGAAGACTTGAAATTCCGAACTATTGTGTTAATTCTGGGATGACTTTGGTTGGTGAACGTTCCAAATATCATCTAACTTCTCCTCTGTTAACACTGTAAGTGTATGCTTTCGTGTTTTGTTTGCACAGAACTAGTGGTTCTGAATTTGTTTACAGTCTCGTGAATTGTACATCTGGAAGGAAGCACTTCATCGAGGAACGTTTGGAACAAGGCTTGATGATTCCCATTTATAATACATTTTACACACGACCATGTGTTACTCTAGAATCAAGCGCCTGTTCATGTTGTTGACCGGTACGATACTGCCGAATGGAGTGCACACCACTAGCCACCCCCCGTACGGGAGGGGATCCGCCCCCTTCAGCTGCCGTGGTGCGGACGCTGCGGACCCCTTGCACTCGTGGTACCTCTGACGTTACTAGAGGAACCTCGGGCCGAACATTCGAGCCCCTCCCTGATTGGGAGTTGTTCGGATTGGGTTGGACTTGAGGGGGCAGTGGCTCCCGATACCCGTAGGAGATCGGGTACGTCTCTGGACGGGGTTAAGGGAAGCCATATATTCCCGCGTACTAGCCAGCATAGCTAGTAGAAGGTTTGTTAGATCATCAGCCGGCCCTACCGAGGTTATATTGGTAGCCTTCCCATTTTGGAGTTGGCACGTGTAAGTGGCGTATCCACTTCCATCCCATCTTGAGTCCATAGGACCAGATGGGGGTTGGCCTTGTTAGTCTCTAGGTCTTGCCCTATGAAAATCCCCACGGAGGCGACGGGCGCCCTTTTGGGACAGCTCGGTAACTCCCTGGTCGTCAGAGGGGGGTGTGTCAGTCCTCACATATGTGGATTGCCCTGGTAGATACCCTCGAGCTATATATATTAGTGGGGGAATCAGCAAGGTCGGGGGAAGGGTGAAACGTCGTGTGCTCGTTAGGTTTAAATGAAGAACCCTCTAGTAGTCTGCAGTGCTGGGCAGGGCCGATGTCGAAATCCATGCGGCTGCCGACTCCACGATGAACCTAGTGACAAGATTAAGAATCTCCAGCTCAATTAGGGACCCTGGCATATGTTTGCATCCTCAGCCCGGGGTCTAGCACACCCTCAGACCTCTATCATGTCATCTCTTCCTCCCAGTGGTCTGATATACGATAGATTCAGTGCGAAATTTCTTCCGCTCTTAATTCATTCCAAGATTCAACAATAGAAAAAACTCAAATGAGAAAAATGCGAAAAGTTATATATCTTTGCAAACTAAGACGTAATTTTTAAGAGGACAGCCATAGTTTAATAAAGGTTATTTCTCAATCCTGAAAGCATGCTGATTAAACTGTCAGGATTGAGAAATTCAGGTACAAAATCTGTAAGTACTGCAATAATGTGTATGAGGACTAACAAGAAACATCAGTGAAATATAAGACAAGAGAGAGAGAGAGAGAGAGAGAGAGAGAGAGAGAGAGAGAGAGAGAGAGAGAGAGAGAGAGAGAGAGAGAGAGAGAGAGAGAGAGTCGTCATAGGAAAAGGCCAAGTCATATCTCATGATTGGGAGAGATATGCATAGAATAGAGGCTCGTAAGACAACATTCAGAACAGATCATATAAAAATTACGTGTGAGGGACACTTCAATAAGACACGATGTATTGTAAAAGGTGGTTGAGATGAAGCAGTGCACTGGTTAACTGGATTAGTCCGAAGGGGACTCAGCACGGAAACCAGACTTGGTTTATTGTACCTTGTCCCCAAGTGCGACATACCCGGGGAGGAACGATGAGGCGAGAGGATGCAGAAGGTTGCCGTCCCAAGGAGTCAAGATGTTGCAGAGGGCAGGGTCCTTACATTTCCCTTGGATGGAAATCTCTCCCGGTTGGTCAGGACAATAGACATCTCACCCTACTGTGGTTCGGAGACTGTCACACCACGATTGCAGACTGACAACTGTCCTACTAGAGGAAGTGGTTTACTCAGAGCCTATCATCCTGCCATGCACCACCGAGACACCCGCCGACACTTCTACCGGATGAGAGATGATACTGGAGATGAAATAGAGGAACAGGAAATTTGGGGGTTGTAATTAACCCACCCAGCATTCGCCTGACGACCCTGGAAAACCACCGAAAGAACTCATGGGTCAGGTAGGTCAGCCACGGGAATAGAACCCACGACTGACAGAATGCGGACTACTTGCACTACTAGATGAGCCTTTTTTTTTGTAATATACGTCCTTCAACGTTGTCATATCCGACGGTGAATGGAATGGGTGAAATGATGCTCAAATGAGTCTGGATCCATGGAGCTTAGGGTTACCCGACATTCGTCTTTCAGGATAAGGAAAACCCCCGGAAAAACCTTATCCATGTAACTCACCCTGATCGAGATTCGAACTCAGGACCTCTTGAACGTGAGGCAGACACGCTACCATCTACACTACCGAGGCGGGCATATGAACCTTTTCGCTCTGTGTAAATGAACGTAAGTTTCACTACAATCCCATTGTAATTTACATCCAACGACTATCGTCACCACAAACGGAATGTGTAAATGTCGCTGTGCTTTTGTCACATTGTAATACGCCAATCACATCTTGATTAACTGCGACGTTAAGAATTAACGACGCGGTTGAACCTCAGAACCATGTGCCCTTCGTTATGTTTCAAGTGTCAACTTCACGCTACCATTTGTCGCCATGTAATTGATTTATTGCTATGCAACAAGTGCCATTCTTGATGCTATTCTTCATTTTATCATTTTTACGGTGTTTTTTTTATCACGTTGTCGCGTGTCACTTGTATGGGTTCTATTCCCGCCGACTTGGCGTTTGGTTGTTCATAGTCATATCAGACTTTCATCATCTCCTTATCCATTTTAAGGTTCTAAGACCAGCAACAGGGAGATTGTGGTTTGCTCTTTGTAAGGATTTCATCTCCGGCGCCGTTCAGGGTTGGTCTAGTTAAAAAATAAGTCTTACTTTTAAACCTTCAAAGGAAAAAATTCTTATCATTAATTTCCAAAACGTATTCTCCACCTATTATCATCACATAATAATATAAAGTAGTAAATAAAATTAAAACAATAAATTCTAATCGGGACGGGCGGCGTCGGATCCCGCCTTCACTGTAAGGCTCTTTGTGTAAGGCCGCCGCGGATGGAGCCTGTAGGAGCGGGAATGGGTGGTGTCGGATGCGTTCCGGCTGGAAACGATAGGGAACCCCCATGCGCCTGCGATCTATCGCCCTTCGGGTCTCTCACCTCATTCCTCCCTCCTATGAATCACGGATACTCTCTGCAAGATAATTCCTTATTTTCTCCAGAGTCTGGAAGTATGAATGAGAATGCGGATGTGTGCGTGATCTAATGATTAAAACCCAACAAATACAAGTTAACACTTCGATATGTTCCAAAGGAGAACGGCCGCCGATATGACCATTGGAGTTAAAGGCGGGGTATAAATGGAACAAATTATACGCGGGCTGTTCAATAAAGAATGATCACAATTTTTTTTTTGACAACGTACCTTTACTCATCCTCATAATTTTGATGCTCCTTCTCAAAATAGTCTAACCTGAATGCGATGCACTTGTCCCAGCGTTTCTCCCAGCCTTCAAAGAGATGCTGGAAACCATTTTTTGAGAGATCCTTCAAAATCGCTTCCGCAGCCTTCACCACTGTTTCTGATGATGGATAATGCCTCCCAAGAAGGCGTTTCTTCAAGTTAGGGAATAGACAAGAGTCACATGGGACTAAACTGGTGTTTCTCCCAGTCTTCAAAGTCATGCTGGAAACCAGTTTTGAGAGATCCTTCAAAATCGTCTCCGCAGCCTTCACCACTGCTTCTTATGATGGATAATGCCTCCCACGAAGGCGTTTCTTCAAGTTAGAGAATATTAAAATGTCACATTGGACTAAACTGGCGTTTCTCCCAGTCTTCAAAGACATGCTGAAAACCAGTTTTTGAGAGATCCTTCAAAAGCGCTTCCGCAGTCTTCACCACTGCTTCTGATGATGAATAATGCCTCCCACGAAGGTGTTTCTTCAAATTAGGGAATAGAAAAAAGTCACATGGGACTAAACTGGCGTTTCTCCAAGTCTTCAAAGACATGCTGGAAACCATTTTTGAGAGATCCTTCAAAATCACGTCCGTAGCCTTCACCATGATGGATAATGCCTCCCACGAAGGCGTTTCTTCAAGTTAGAGAATAGAAAAAAGTCGCATGGGACTAAACTGGCGTTTCTCCCAGTCTTCAAAGACATGCTGGAAACCAGTTTTTAAGAGATCCTTCAAAATCGCTTCCGCAGCGTTCACCACTGCTTCTGATGATGAATAATGCCTCCCACGAAGCCGTTTCTTCAAGTTAGGGAATAGAAAAGGATCACATGGGGCTAAATCCGGACTATAGGGAGGGTGAGGGATTAACTGCACTATCGTGGTGCAGCATCCAGCCAGCTTCACGGAAATGTGGTCTTTTGCTCCTGATATGGACTTGCAATGTTTTCAGGATATCCCTGTAGTATTGTCCAGTTACTGATGTTTGTGCAGGTACAACGTGCTGATAAATCATTCCATGAATATCAAAGAATGAAATTACCCAAACTTTCCCTGCAGAAGCAACCACTTTTGCTTTTTTGGGGGTTGGTGATGAAGGAGATTTACACACTGAGCTATGCTGTTTGCCCTCAGGATCAGAATGAAGTAGCCAAGTTTCATCAGCAGTGATTACGTTTGAAAGAAGCTCCGGATCTTCCTCTAGCATCAACTTTATCTGCATGGAGACCTGCATTGCAGCGGTAGACGATACTGAACTTGTCTGAACTTGCCTTGTTCTCACTGGCGGGAATCAGGAGTACCAATAATGAAACTACTACGGCGTGTTTGTTTCACATTAAGCTAACAGAATATAATGAGATTGAATTTAGTGCCAAAAATTATGTCCGTAAAAAAATTATGATCATTCTTTATTGAACAGCCAAAGAAAAAGAAGCAAAGGAAGCAAAAGAAGTGCTCTAGTTTACCAAACGATACTATAGTTAGAACGAGTTGAGTACTAAAACAAAGGAAACTAATAAAGATAGGAAAATATTTAGGTATTGTTAGAACTAGATGATTGAGCAAAACGATATATAAGGAGAAAGACTGTAGAGAAGACCAAATAGGGAAGGGTGGAAAATAGTGTGAGTTTTTTTTTTTTGTGTAATTTTCCGTATCCAACGTTGAGTCATATCGGATGGGTGAAAAGGGTTGCAGGTAGGATCGGACAGTTAAGTTTTATAGAATGGTATTTAATTTGCGTAAGTGGTGAAGTATAAAAGAAACTACGTTACTAAATTATAGGTTAGGTAATTTTGTATAGGAATAAAGAGATATCCAATAATGCATTTAGTCTCTAGAAAGAAAGAAAAACGAAAATAGTAATTAGGGCCCAATATATCAACAATCACAGTGAGTATATGGGCCCTAGGAGGATCAGCAACACACGGTGGACTTAAATATAAAACTGTATTACTTTATTAGAATTTTCGAACATGTCCACAATAGTAAGTGTTACCGATGTCACTGCAATATTTCCTGCACGAAAGTACCCTAACTGTATATATTTACGTGCACATTTCATGACCTCAATCTTAATTACTGATGCTTTCCTGCCTTACTTTCGCTGACTTAGTGGCCCATTTGCTGGACCCCTTCGGCACTTTAGAGAATTGAGGCTGTTGCGTTTGTGTTATTTGTATTGCTTCTTTTTATTACACTCAGACTTCATGGCCGAGCTGTTGTCGTCCGTGAACATTTTATAACTTATCATTTAGTTAATATGTGCAAAGGATGATACCACTAGCCGTTTCCTGTTTATGGTTAGATATATCAAATTTACACATTACAAATTCACCTTGTGTTGGGTACCACATTTTATGTAATTATTTCACTATAAGTTATGCAATAATTGAGGATAATAGCATCTGAAGATCATCTTCAGATGTTCCAGACAAATGTAGATCGGTTGTATTTTATGGCACTGCTTACAACAATGATATCAATGGGAAAATATGGCACAGCAAAATGTTGGGTTTTTGGACTGAAACGAAATCTGCAAAGTCGTGACCCTCTCCCGCTTATATTAGTATTATAAAATGTGGTAGACAGTTGCAGGAAAGTGGTAGCTTTTTTCTATTCATGGTAAGCATAACAAACAAAATGTATATGCAAACGATTGTTATGTACATATCACAGCACCCAGATTAAGAATGTCCAGGACACGTTAGTCTAGATTCCGGCACAACCGTACAGTACTTTCATCTCAACCCTTCTTTCCAGCGGTCCAATATACAATAGCCTGTCTGTAGAATCAGTGTGCAATACCCTCGTTTCGAATCCAATTCAGCTCATAAAAGGACCTACAAGATTTATTTACAACTGCTTTTGTGGTGTGATAGTTATAATGCTAGCTTAAACTCAGAGATGCATAGCGGGTTCCATTTTCAACCTGCAATATGGAAATATACATAGGTGGTCTGAAAAGTTTCCGGCCTAATAAAGATACAAGATATTTTTTCAGAAATTTTATTTTTATTTTTCAACATAGTCTCCTTGTAACTCTACACACTTCTCTCAGCGATGCTCCCATATCTGTAACCCGTCCAAATAGTACTCCGCGTTTTTCTCTGCAAAATAATTGTTCACGAAGGTGATTGCCTCTTCATTTGACAAAAATCTCTGTACCCCGAGCGAAATTTTCAGACGAGGAAAGAAAAAGAAGTCTCTTGGTGCTAGATCTGGTGAGTAAGACGGATGATCAAGCAGTTGAAATCGTAATTCGTGCATTTTCGCCACTGCGACCGCTGAGGTGTGAGACATTGCGTTATCTCGGTGGAACAGCATTTTCTTTTTCAGCAAATGTGGCCGTTTTCCCGCAAGTTCTGCCTTCATGTTTTTTCCTTTTTGAAGATAATCGACTACATGACTATCCCAAAACACAGTCCCCATCACTTTCTCAGCCAAAAAAAAAAACAGCTTTCTCTTATTTTATTTTATTTTTTATTTGTGGAGTCGGTCCCCCCTTTACAGTCCACTGTTTGAACTTTTTTTTTTTTTTCGGGCGTATAATAGTGTCTCCAAGTTTCATCTACAGTAATTAATTGCCGCCAAAACCCCGGATTTATTGCGACTAAAGTGCGCCAACAGAGCGTTGGGAATGTTCATTGGTACACGTTTTTGGTCTAACGTGAACAAACGCGGCACCCAACGTGCGGACAGTATTCTCATGTCTAAATGTTGATTTAATTTATGACAAACACGTTTTTTTTGACATGTTCATAGCCTCTGCTAACTCTGTCACGGCGGTCGTCTAGCAACATTTGGTGAACATTGGTGATGTTTTCGTCGGTAGTTGCAGTTTTCCGACGTCCCGAACGTTCATCGTCTCTCAAGTTCTTACGGCCATGTTTAAATGCAGATGTCCAACATTTCATTGTGTTAAATGATGGTGCAGAGTCCCGATACACAGAATCCAATTCATCTTTGATTTGCGTAGGCGTACTGCCTTTCAAAAACAAATATTTAATTACAGCTCGATACTGGATTTTGTCTATTTTCATAAAAACACTCACATCAACTCACTCAAACGACTGTGGCATAACAACTCAGCGTCCAAAATGGCTGAAACTTTGGTGAGTAACTGTCAACAGATGAACAACGACATTTACTAGCTTTTATTTACGAGTGCTGCCATCTTCATATTGAGGTCGGAACTTTTCAGACCACCCTCCTACTTAGCTAGGATTATTCCTTTCCTTCCTAGACGAAGGAAGTGTGAATGAATGAATGTGTGTGTGTGTGTGTGTGTGTGTGTGTGTGTGTGTGTGTGTGTGTGTGTGTGTGTGTGTGTGTGTGTGTGTGTGTGTGTGTTTCATTTAATGTGTATAAAGAGTTGCTGACGTAAACAAACCCTACGATTAACAGAATAATAAACGGATGAGCAACACTGCCGATGAGCAATTGTTCAGAAGGCATAGACGCCGATTAAGGCAGCATGTAAATGGGAGATACTGTTATATAAAGGAATCTATCCAAAGGACAATGTAAATGGCAGACGTTTACTTCAGAAGTGTTGAATAAAATTGAAGAGGATGATAAAGTGTGCCTGTATGACGAAGCAAATTTGAACATGAGATACTATCTTCCAGTGTTATCCCTTCGATGGCCAAATGAGTTCTTCCTCAAAGGTCCCCCCCCCACCAAAAAAAAAAAAAAATGATCTGCTGTATTGGAACATATAACGAGTGAATGCACATATAACGAGTGGTAGGTAAAGATGGTCTGTATATGTATAAACAAAGAATAATGAAAATGGATTTCCCATTTATTGAAAGTGACCCTGCAGCTCAGATAAAATTGGCGTAAACTTTTGGCATCGATGGGAGCGACTTCATGACTGATGTGTTACATTTCCTGTATTGCATGTGTGTCTATTTCATAGAACTTGCTCTTCAAATATCCCCACAGGGAAAATGTCTACGTCGTTAGAACCGGGACTAGAAGGAACTGTTTTTCCAACTGTTCCTTCCTCAGAAAACACACTATGTTGTGTGGTATGCGATGAGAAACATTTGATTTTATTAAACAGATGCACTGCATTGCCCCAAAACTTATCCCCGAAAATGTTATAGGTCTTCTGAATCAAACCCGTTTTGGCATAGTTATTTGAAAATAATTTACCAGAACGTCTGGGTGGTTAGGTACTGGCCTGCTGATCCCAAGACCATCTGTTCAAATCCGACCCAGACTGCTGTACGGTTACTGTTATGTAAAAGATCGTAGAAGACGAAGAATGGCTACAAAAAATTTAAAGTATTAAAATCACTTGTCTTTCTTTAGCCTTTATCGTTTATTTAAAAGCTTATTTTTCTATCCACTTCACTTCAACTGAGATAAATCTTTACGGAAGCAGCTACATTACACATTTCGGTATAGACACAAAGGGTACACCAACTGGACGCTTTATGCTGACCCTAAAATTCCAAACTCTTTTCATGGAATTGTCAGAAACAACTGAGTATCGACAGAACTTAAAGGAACGACAAAAAATAAATAATTGCAGGCTTTAGTAACGAACAAGGTACAAAAACACATATATAACCAAATTGTGTGTTTTAAATACACCTACGTTCTATCGCTTAATATTTATCAGATAAAAGATTACACAAAATTCCTTCTGAACGAGTAGGAGCACAAGGGTTATTCCCAAAAAATTTAATCTGTCACATATACAATCTGTTGATCTCGGTGGCCAAACTTTTTTGCTATGAGCAAACAGATAAAGAGCTGTATTTCTGAACTGTACAATTTCCTACGGAAAATTACTGTTTTAAAAAGGTCCTTGATATATCTAATAACAAATAAATAGAAGTTCATAAAACGTTCAACCAACTTCAATAAGCCCTTTTAGGAGAGAGACGCTAGGGATCACAATACCGAAATAGATATTCTTTTGGTTTCAATCAATACATTCTACAACTATTATAGGAAAAAATAAAATTATACAGAAATCTTTAAGAGTTAGGACTTTATCCGCAGAAAATTCAATATAAATGTATTTTAAACGTGGGATTTTAATAAAGCATCGTAGAATCATTTTCGAGAGTGGGGGAAATAATGTAAATATTTATTTGTGGAGGGTTCTTTGGGGAGGGGGAATCTTTCTGGAAAATCCTGACAATCTTGAATGGTATCGTGGCTTGTAAATTGCATTTCTAAATAATTCATTACTTTTTTATATAAATTATGCTGGCATTCCTCTCTCTCTCTCTCTCTCTCTCTCTCTCTCTCTCTCTCTCTCTCTCTCTCTCTCTCTCTCTCTCTCTCTCTCTCTCTCTCTCTCTCTCTCTACACATGATCACGCACAGATTAATTTTTTAAGGCAATGGGCAGAGTACAAGAGGGTTTTTAGTAGTAGTAGTAATAGTAGTAATAGTAGTAGTGGTTTTATTTGTCTTTATGCACAGTATAGACATTTGACAACGTCTAAATAAAATAGCCGTAAAATTACTTTGTCAAATATACAGTTTATGATTAAAATATTCCCTGAATGGAATAAAATTAATGCTTTACCAGCCTTGCATGTACTTTAGATTTAAAATATTTAATATGGAAGCCTTTTAAACTATCAGGCAAATAATTATTTATTTTAGAACCTATATACGTGTAACTATTCAGAATTTCAGATAATCTAAAATAAGGCAAATTTACATGGTTATACTCCTGCTGTTGTATCCATGAAAGTCACTTCTTAAATTACTGTTATATCGAGAGTCATGCATAAAAGGTAAAGATTCCAAAATATACATATTTTAAATAGTTAAAATGCCTAGTTCAATAAATATTGGTTTACAATGAGCCAAATAGGAACAGTTTTAATTATTCTAATAACTTTCTTTTGAAGGACAAATACTTCATTAACATTACTACCACAACCTCATAAAATTAGGCCATATCTTATAACTGATTAAAGAAAGCAGAATATATAACTCTAACATATCCCAGTGGAATGCATATTAACAGTATAGTACTTGACAATCTGTTCTTCAAGTAATCCAAATGTGAGCCCCAAGAGAGTTAGTTGCCGATAAACAAGCCCAGAAATTTAGTTCAAGTCTGATTTGAAGTTTCAAAATCATTGGATAAGCGTTTAAAGGTAAATAAAATAAAACATGCCTTAGATTTTTTAAGAACTTGCGGTTGGCTCCATATCATTCAGATGCTTTAGCTATGACTGCTTCACATCGTTTGGTCAATAAAGTCAAATCATCTCCATTATTAACAAAGGTAGTATGATGAGCAAACATTATTGTATCAGCAGGTACATTACAAGACAAATCATTAACAATTCAAAACAAGAAAGGACCTAAGATTAATCCCTGTGGGATAGCATTAGTAATAAGATACACAGATGAAAATACACCATTCACATAAACTGTTTGTTTTCTATCTGATAAGTATGATTTCAGAAGTTTTAACTATTTCGAGAACTACAACAGGAAAGCTTATCCAGTATAACTTTATGATAAAGTGAATTAAAAGTTTCAATAGGTCACAGAAATGAGCTAATACATGTCCACTATTTTCAAATGAGCTATGTATTATTTTCACCCGCCTTTGTATAGCATATTATGTTAAAAACTTCGAGAAGCCGCTTCGAAGAAGGTTAGACAATAATGTATGTTCGTGGTGAAAGAGAGGAAAATAACTACTGATTTGGAACAGAAGGGGAATCACCTACAGAAGTAATTAAAGAACTTCCTTGTAGTTTTCCAACCTTACACTTTCGTGTAAACAAAACAGAACACTTATATAAATTCCATTGTTTTCAGCATACGAAGCGTCATTTGTGCAGGTTCATTGAAATACAAATGAGACATTGGATAATGCTGAACACAAAATTAAGTCCCAAATTCAAACTGTCGCAACTTCGAACTGCCATGAACCTTAGAGTGATTTATTTACATACGACACTGGCCGTTTTCAGCTGGTCCAGCAAGTGTACGATGACTTGCAATGTTTTCCTGGATGTCAGACCTAGAAGTTGGGGTTTCCCCAGGCTCTACGCAGATACTTGAGGAGAAAACGCATTCTGCACTTGTGTTCCTGCAAAAGCTTATGTTGTTTTAAAGCGACAAATATGGCTCTTCAGTAGTACGTGAGGCTCGCATTTGGGAGGCCTCCAATCTCGTAGAGATGGGTACTCTGATCTTTGGATTTCAAGTCTGCTAGCGAATGTTGAGGTGGTTAATTTCAGTTTCGCCTTCATATGTTCTAGGTTACTCCCTAGTGTCTGGGTAGATGACTGGCGTTGTTCTTGAGATCCCCGGCAGACCTTGAGGCAGATTCACGCCTTCGTTAGGGACCCCGTACTTGATAGGGCGTGTTATTAACCCAAATCTCCTTTTTTATATCTTGCATTGAGGAGTAAGAAAAGAACTATTGCGATAATTGACATGCAGTGCAGAGCTTCAGTGGCTGAGGTCGCACCTTCTTCTGGTCATCTTATCTTATATTATTTTGTACTAAATATTAAATGCGTGATGGTGAAAAAGTGAGTGGTGTTTGTGGACCGTTTGTGCCATTGAAACTGCGCTTTCAGTCAGGACCAACGGTCCTGATAAAGCGGATCACGTCCTACTTATTTTTGGTTCCAGCTATGGGTGTTCTATCTTGCAAAGCCCTCGCAGGGAGGTCGTAAATTACTTTCCACATTTACTCCACGCCATCTAATGGCACCGCCACACACACACACACACACACACACACACACACACACACACACACACACACACACACACACAAACTCACACATACCATTACATCACAGTAACATTTGTAAATAAGCCTTATGGGCTTAGGTGGAAACGTTTACCGAAGAAGCTAGTTAAGATTTGGCTCCATTACTTCAATAATTGGTAGGTACGTTATTTTCTTCCCATTCTTTGTGTCGCTGTCCTTCGTAGTCTCACAGACATAATCAGTGGAAAACATGGACACAAACTCTTGGTTTGTTTTGTATAAACACTCATGAACACAGCGTACCGCAGGTGTCCCACAGGGTTCTATCTCGGCCCCGACTCTATTTAATATATACATTTCTGATATTCCTGACTTAGCTCCGACTTCTTTAGCTCTTTACGCTGATGACACAGTACTATATTATTCTCATGTTAATCTCCAGCACGCACAACAAGTAGTACAGCTCTCTTTAGATCGCCTAACTCATTGGTTCAGCACTTGGCGGATCTCATTGAACCCTCAGAAAACCGATGCTAAAATCTTCACTCTTCGCCGATATACTCCGCTTACTCCGTTGTGTCTCTACAGGAACAATGTCCCTTGGCTCCCAACTACAACTCCCGTTAAATACCTTGGAGTGCTTTTGGACTCTCGACTGACCTGGCGTGCTCATATCGATCGTCTTATATCACTGGCCTCCGGGCGACTTTCAAAACTCTCACCTCTGTTGCATCGCCGTTCCAGCCTCAGCCTACAGTCTTCATTGTTACTCTACAAATCACTCGTTCGTCCGCTTATTACATATGCCTGCCAAGTGTGGGGGGCCGCACACACACGTCATCTGCGTCGTCTTCAGGTCATACAGAATCGCTTCATGCGCATCGCTACCAACGCTCCATGGTTCATCCGTAATCAGCAGCTCCATCACGAACTAGGACTGTTACCTATTCACTACATTCGCAGGATCGCTCGTTGTTTCTTTTCCACGCTGCAAGAAGTTCCAGGAGCTGTGCATTATAACATCGGCGTCCGCACGCGCCAGCCCTCACGCTTGAAGAGGAGACTACCACAGGACCTGCTTCTAAGTGATACATCAGATTCGAGTGATTCTAGTGCTTGATGTGTCTTACATCTTCAATATTGACTTAATTCCTCAGAGAGTATTATTGGAGTTCTAACTTAATGTAGTTAGGGGGCGGCTTGTTAGCCGACCCCTGAGTGTTATTGTTCTTATTGTACTGTTACCTTCTTTTCACTCTGATCTGTAAAGCATTGTACTGCTGATCGATCAATAAAAAATTTAAAAAAATGAACACAGCGATCAATAGTGGTGAGAATGTTCAAAGACAGATTAAGTTACGCAGAGATTTTTATGTATAAACTCCCAGGAGGAAAGGATGAGAGAAAGCAACCGCAGGAGACATATGGTCTACAGAACCGGCTGACGCAGACGACAGAGACGCATGGGGTTCCCTAACAGTTCTAGTACACATTATTATTGAATCTGCTATGACGTATTGTTAAACCGGCTGTTGTTGGCTTTCTAATCAAACTAGCTTAGTCCTTTTACATTTGTATTGTATTTTTGCTTACAGAGAAGTAACAAAACAATAAACTCATGTTAATGAACAGCTAATATTAAATATTTAACTATTTCTTCAGCTATCTTTATCTTCTTGTACTTATAACGAAATTTGTAATAAAATGACTTTCTTTTTCGAAACGTATACCTAAATTAACAAAAACATATAGATGTATCAATACGCCTTTTTATGAATAGGTCGTAGAATAGCGGTTAGAGAGAGTCATGTGAATAAGAGTATATGATTTTTAATGCTATAGGAAATATGCAGTGTTCAAAAAAGATTGGACCAATAGTAAAAATGGTTTGACAATTAATTCTGGATTACCCAACGACATATTTCACGTGTGCAGGTGTTAGAAGAAAATTAAACAAAATTTCAAGTGGGGTTACCCCATCGTCGGTCTAATCTAAGGCGGTAGTCCTGGAGTTGTTACCGTTGGAATGTGGGGGTTTTCCTACGTAGCAATGTCACATGTCATTTGATGTTATCTTTGATAAGAGATGTCACCAGCTGATATCATCTCGCTTCTTGACCCGTTAATCTTCAGATATTGCGTTTTTATGCTGTCGGTATCAAGGATTAATGACTCTTTTTGCATGTAACCAACATACAACTGACAAAAAAACAATAGACGGAAACAGTAGCAGATTACAAAAAAAGTTTCATTCGTATGACTTCCTCTATTCACACTAAACAAAGCAATCTTAAATAAGCTTGTTCTTCTGTTTCATGATAATACAGATAGTTAAATTCTTGTAAAAATGTTGTAATACGTATTTCCATATAGGTATAATGGGAATAGGATTTAAGCGATAGTCAATATATTTTAAGAGGTGCTCGCTATCTGATAGCTTTGCATAGCCATAACATACAAAATGGCTGGCCCTGTAGCTCCTGCCTGCCGTGCTAGAGGTCCCGGGTTCGATTCACGGCGGTGAGGGTGGGGCCTTTTCTCCGCATCTTCCCCAGAGTCTGGAAGTATGAATGAGAGTGTGAATGTGTACGTGATCTAATGATTAAAACCCAACGAATACGAGTTAACACCTTCGACATGTTCCAAAGGAGAACGGCCGCCGATATGACTATAGCAGTTAAAGGCGGGATATAAATGGAATAAATAAATAAGGAAGAACATACAAAAAGAAAAGGAATACTTATTTCCTGTTTAAGGGAAGTATGTTTGAAAATTCAAGCCTATAACAAGGAATATTTAAAAATGTTATCAACAAAATATTTAACCTAAAGGATGCTTTCATCGAGATAAGATATTATCTTTATCTTACGACTTACCACTTGTACAAAATGAAGAGGACTTCAGAGGACCTTCATAGAAAATTCAACACACACATTTCATTTGTAATAAAATATCTTAAACATATTAAATATTTAGCATCTTAATTAAAATCATTACAGATGTTTTGTAGAAAAAAAAAAACATTTTGGATAATTTTTTATATAAATATGGTACCTAATGTAAATACAGGGTATTTCGAGACCACATCGAATAAATATATAGAGAAGTTGCTCATCTTCTATATGACACATATAGATAGCTTTTACCGCCAAAACAGCCACATAGAAAAAGCTCCAGAATGAGTGTGGATTAGGCAGTGACAAGAACAAAGCCGCGTGCCTTACGCTATCGAAGTTTGCAGGTAGGTGACCCACCGTGTCACCGCCCGCCTCGATAGCGTAGGTGGTAGCGTGTCTGCCTCACGTTCAAGAGTTCCGGAGTTCGACTCTCGATCAGGGTGAGTTACCTCGATAAGGTTTTCTCCGGGGTTTTCCCTTATCCTTAAAGACGAATGTCGGGTAACTCTAAGCTCTATGGACCTCGGACTCATTTGAGCATTAATGTATATATATATAAGGACGCTCAACTACGGCGGTCATCAGCGCCCTTTAAAAAACTAGTCATGGCAAAAGCTAGATATAAAACTTTCTAAAAACTATACAAGTGTAACAAAACCCATTAAAAATACACGTACATAAAAGACATCAATCAAAACCTACTAAAATTTCGTTCACTAAATCCTAAACTCTAAACTAGAAAAGAATCTAAAATCCTTCTCCACGGGTCTCCACGCACGGCCTACACGTGGGTGGGCCTGTTGACCGTCTCCCTCAACCACGAAGAGGAGCCCACACGAGGGAGACTTTTGGCTCGGGACCCCGCGTGCGCCAAACCCGTACCTACCGAAGTAGGCCCCTGGGGGTAGATGTTTGTAAACATACCGAACATACTCCACGGTAGCTTGCTACTATTAAGAATTTCTTTGGCTTAGGAAACCACAATAAAGTAGCTATTCTTTAGTTATTTGTTTATGGGCGTTTAACGCATTCCAACATTCCGTTATAACAGTCGATGACGTGGACATATGCAACTTAAACCTTTTAGAGGGAAGTTAATGTTAGTGAGATTGAGGATGGAAGTATTAAAGAAAAAAATGATAAAAAGAACAAAGAACAATATCAAAGAGTTGTAGATAAAGTTAACCAAAACTAAATGCCTTATGCAATGAGTAGAGGGCGGATTTATAGGCACCAAAAATGTATGAAATAGGCAGGTAAAAAGACATTAAAATGAGCAAAATAGCTACCTAAATAAGCACTAAAAGTTTTCTAAGTAAACTCTTAGAAATACACAATTTCAGTAAAATGTATCTTAAAATTCACTATAAATGCACTATAACAAAATGACAATCATCGCAACATATGCTGCAACAATGCGGTTCCCTAGGTGAAATAGTTCTATATTTATTCCAAATTTCATAAATGGCTCCACAGCAAGTTAAAATAACAGATATTGTCGTATAATTAAAATACATATAAACCCACTTCACTAAGTAAGAACCATAATGTGCAGAAAGGTGTGAAGTAATTAACTATGTCAAAAAACAAAAACATGGGTTGCGGGGGGGGGGGGATTAAGGGAGAAAATTGAAATATCTGAAGCTTTTGTTAGATTTGTTTCAAATTTATACCTTTTATTTTTGTGATCGATCAAGAATGGTATAATACCAATTTTTAGCTTTCTAGTTACATACGTTTCTGAGGAATTAACAGTTTATGTCTAAATTACAGGAGATTTTCAAAATTTCCACATTGTTATTTTAAAGGTTAATTTTTGGGGTGTAAAATTATGCACCCATTTTAACCTTTCAGTCACCTGCACCTGTGTGAAATATTTGCCTGTGCCATATCAATGAAGGGAAAAAATAATCACACCTATTTAAATTTTTTTATTTTTCTAGACGTTTTCGGTAAGAAGTAAGCATTATAATGCTTTTCAATACAAATAACAAAAACACAACAAATATAAATGGGTACACTTAATATGCAGTTGCCTTTGGAGGCATCTTTAGAATTTCATACAGATTAACAGAAAACTGCATCCTGTGGAACATTTTGAAGTTAGGAAAATGTAGAAAATATGGAATCTGATAAATTTGAGGTTAAAATTACGTAATAGCAGCTACGATACAGATCCAGGGTTATGTAAATAGTCATCTGAAGTTTTCTGTAGTGCCGCTAGAAAAACAAAATTGAAGCATGCCTATATTAATTTTAAAACAAAAATGACGTCATTAGCGCATTATGATCACGCCTGTAAGGCAGATACCTACCTGGCTAAACTTTTTGCATATCCAATGTGCAGCAGTAAGAAATTTCTCTTCCCCGAAAACTTCACGTTGAAACCAACAAATGCAAAAGCTGTTGTCACAAATTACAAGCAGAAGAAATTGGCTAAAAAGGCTAAAAAGAATGGACACAAGCGTGTGAAATAGGCATTTATAGGCACTATAAAACTAAGAAATTAGGCTAATAACTGTAGGAAACGTGTTTATAACTTAAAAGCCTAAGTTTCTAAACAAAGGAACAAAATAGGCAAATCGGGCAAAATCCGCCCCCTAGCAATGAGACAAACATTTTATTTCATTGTCCTTAATAATGCTAAATAAAGCATTTGTAACTGAATAGGAAGCTGTGGATTTTACAGTAGCTGGTTCAAAGCAATGTACAATTAAGATCATAGACAAATGAGCAACTCTCCGAGTCATTATCGACTTTTTGACAAATGACTGCCGTTTGCCTCATTACTTGAAAGCGATGCTAGGGTCACTGATAAAGAGCAAGGAGCAATGCTTTTGTTTTCGTGGCCGGTGCATCCCAATAACAACTTTTGAGGCTCGCACACCAGTGGTTCCTGCACTGCCTAATCACAAAATTATGTAATATTTAATGCTGCATAAAATTATACCTAACAAAATTTCGAAGCTGCGACACAGAAATTCGGATTAGTTAAACTATAAATTACGAAACGGCTATATTCGTTCGGCGTGGTTTCGAAACAACCTGTATGTAATGCAAATGTAAAATCTTCAAAGAAATTATCATAGATTTATGTATATATTAGCACTTTAAGAAACATTTTTGCAGATTGCTTTGAGAGAACCAGTTTTTTTGGTGTGTGGGTTATTGATTTCATATAAAGAAGTTTCAGTAAGGGGTTGTTCTTGAAAATCTTTCTTGGAAGTTGCTGAACGTAGATAATAACTATTGTTTTGTATTTAACCAAATTTTGGTTTTTGGGTTATGCTTTTCATAGACACATGGACCCCCTGGCAGAGACATACACAGATATTTTCTAATTTTTATTGTGTTTAATTTGTTGTGTTACACATCTAATTTGTAAACTTTTTATTTGATTCGGGGACCTAAAAACTTGCATTTTCTAATAAATAAGGGTATTAAATTGTGTACTTCGTAAAGAAGGCAGAAATGAAACAAACTCGAGTTAGTAACCTAAATGTCTCTATTGCTTTCGTCCCTTTATTGAATTTAAAGAGAATATGTCGGAAATGTTCCACTTTGTCCAGTTGACCGTCCGTTTTCTATTGCCCAAAGCTACACTCAGTATCATCAAATGACAAACTGCGATATGTAAATCGACTGCATTTCAAGAACTGCTGAACTTTACAAAAAACGTGACAATCGATTAAAAAAACATTGTAACAGGAGTACCATCTCAACAAACAAAAGTGCTATGAACTTATGCACCAACCTAATACGAGGGCTGTTCAATAAAGAATGATCATAATTTTTTACGGTCATAATTTTTCGCACTAAAATTCAATCTTATTATATTCTGTTAGGTTAATGTGAAACAAACACGCCGTAGTAGTTTCATTGTTGGTACTCCTGGTTCCCGCCTGTGAGAACCAGGCAAGTTCAGACATGTTCAGTATTGCCTACCGCTGCAATGGAGGTAACACGCGAGGAACAATATGCGGCTTTGAAATTCTGCTTTCATCTCAACAACTCTACAGTTGAGGCCTATACAATGTTACAGGAGGCGTATGGAGAGTCTGTTCTTCCCCACAGCAGAGCTCGAAGGGGGTTTAAAATGTTTAAGGAGGGCAGACAATCAATTTTAAAGGAAGGTGAACCCGGTGCTCCAGTTACTGCTCTTACGGAAGAAAACATAAACACTGCTACTGCCATTGTGAGAAAGGATGGACAAATTACCTTAAGATCACTTTCTGAAATACTGAACATTTCATTGGGTGTCACCCACACGTTGGTGACAAAAACATTACACATGACACGTGTTTGTGCGCGATGGGTTCCAAGACTGTTGATTCCCGAACAAAAGGACATTCGCATGCAGGTCTGCATGCAGTTAAAGTTGATGTTAGAGGAAGATCCGGAGTTTATTTCAAACGTAATCACTGCTGGTGAAACTTGGCTACATCATTTTGATCCTGAGAGCAAACAGCAAAGCTCAGTGTGGAAATCTCCTTCATCACCAACCCCCCAAAAAAACAAAAGTAGTTGTTTCTGCTGGGAAAGTTATGGTCATCTCATTCTTTGATATTCATTGAATGGTTTATCAGCATGTTGTACCTGCACACACATCAGTAAATGGACAATACTACAGGGATGTCCTGAAAACATTGCAAGTCTATATAAGGTGTAAAAGACCACATTGCCATGAAGCAGGTTGGATGCTGCACCACGATAATGTGCGGCCGCATATTGCCAATGTTGTTGCTGAATATCTTGCAAAAATCATCGTGAAGTGCATCCCGCACTCTCCCTATAGTCCGGATTTAGCCCCATGTGACTGTTCTATTCCCTAACTTGAAGAAACGCCTTCGTGTGAGGCATTATTCATCATCAGAAGCAGTGGTGAAGGCTGCGGAGGCGATTTTGAAGGATGTCTCAAAAATGGTTTCCAGCATGTCTTTGAAGACTGGCAGAAACGGTGGGGCAAGTGCATCGCATTCGGGGGAGACTATTTTGAGAAAGACCATCAAAATTATGAGGATGAGTAAGGGTACATTATTAAAAAAATTGTTGCCATTCTTTGTTGCACAGCCCTCGTTACATTCTCTACTGTGCACATTTAACAAATAGAGGAAGTAATGAATTTTATCCATAAATTCGAAATAAATATTTCAACAAAATATAATTTTTAAGATTGCCTGAATCCAAATTGGGCATTTATTAAATCCATCTCGGTTAACACGAAGTAGGGAAGCGTTTATAAGAATAGTTAGCACATACGTATTAAGGTCATATGAGTGTAACATCTAAGATTTTTAATGGAATAATTGAAGAAAGTGGTTAAAACTTTAGAAATTTGTTGTCGAATTTATACCTTTAAAATTTTCAGGTATGTCTCCAGAAGGGGAGTACATGCTAGCCTCTGATTCCTGAGGTCATAGACCTCGTCAGAAGGCAATGGATTTTTTTTCAGGTCTTAGCATGGCTCCCTTTGTAAGGGCTTTACTGGTGATCTCGTAACAAGAATAACAACACGTAAAACACCTAACGTCTATAAAGAGGCCTTTGAGCAACTGTTTCACGGCTAATATAAAGTGCAACGACAAGAACAATTGCAGTTAAGAAATATGCATAAATTGAGTGTGCAGTTGACGATAAGGAAACTAGCTTCTTGAGAGATAAAACTGGGTTAATTGTGATCAAAAAGGTCGAGAAAACAAAGTCCTTCTGTTATAAGATAAACACTGTATCATGAAGATACTCTGAATAATACTAAAACGGGGCATAATGCCATTAACCTACTTATTGATATAATAATTATACGGAAAGATAAGTCCTTTATTATATATTCTGCAACGTCCTGTTCTTTGGTCATGCGGTTGTTTCACCTTATCTAAAACGTACTTACAGTAACTAGAGCAAGTGTTTCATTCCATCCAATAATTATATGTTGAAATACCACCTCTGTGTGGACAGTATGACGTAAAAGTCAGCTAAATACGAAATTTCGTATTTAAAACTGTTACCGAGTTATTCTTTGTTATTGATTTAAATGTACAGAAACTTATATTTTTCTCAATTACTCAGTCGTCATTAGTTCGTTTATATCTTGACTATATGAATAGAATGGACTTTTAAGGGGAGAAAATACCTTAAAATGGTGAAAATATCATTTTTTTTTGCGTATGTTCATAGTTTGAAGTGTGTTTTATAAAAATATAAATTTGTTTTGCACCAGAAACTTATTTAAATGGCTTAAAAGCGGTTTAAATCATATTTTCCCACCTTGGTAGCGTAGATGGTAGCATGTCTGCCTCACGTTCAAGAGGTCCCGAGTTCGAATCTCGGACAGGGTGAGTTACCTGGATAAGGTTTTTTCGGGGTTTTCCATTATCCTTAAAGACGAACGTCGGGTAACTCTAAGCTCCATGGACCACGGACGCATTGAGCATCATTTCACCCATTTCATTCATCGTCCGATATGACTAAATGTTGCAGGACGTAAATTTAAAGAAAATCATATGTCTGCAGAGTAGGTCACGCCCCCTTTCCACTCTCTGGCTACTTAGAACTTTTTCTGATATTTTATGTTTAGGGATATTTTCTTCTGCATTTTACACTTTCAGCTATTGGAAAACGTGCTTGTTCTTGCTCTTTCACTTTTTTTTTGGCATCCTATGGTTCTAAACATGTGTTTTGTTATTGAATGAGGAAAATGGCTAGATCTTCTGCTAAAGTGTTCAGTAAAAGGTTTGGAAGGCCTGGTAGCAAGAAAAAGGTGAATATAACTGTGAAAATAACTAAGGACTTGAAAATTGTACAACACCTAGGGATGATCAAAGTGTTAGGTTAAGGGATTCAACACCACATGACTGTGTTGTTCCAAACAAAAGTACTTCTAGCTCTAAATTTTGTTTAAAGAAATGTGCCAATATCGTGTTACCAAGGCTGATATGGAGGCATAAGACATCTATAAAAGTGCTAGACAGAAGGGAAGGAACAACAAGAGGAGCCATGACAACTTTGAGTAGCGGGCAGGAATGTTTTAACAGACTTTGAGTACTGTAAAACTTTAAACTAATTTTGCCTTAACTTATGTTTTTGTAAGCCTTATGTACCTTTTCATTGAAACTACTTATACTAGAGTAATGAAATCTTCACAGACTGTTTCACTGACATATATTTATAAACTGACATTTTTCAACACTTCTTTTTTTCCTTTCAAGTGTACCGAAAAATATTATTATTAAAAAAAGTTATCACAGTTGCAGTTTTAATGCTATATACTCACAAAAATGTCGTTTTATTGCCCAAAAGTGTAGGTATATGTGATAAAAATCATTGTTGTATTATTCATAGTTTTTCAGAAAAGGTGCATTGAAAATGTCAAATTACCTTCTCCAAAGGTTCTACCAAAGATACAAGATAGGAGATAGAAGGCATCTTCTGTCCCTTAAGCCATTACGTACCGAGCATCTCTTAAAAGGCCTATTATCCTTGCACTTACAAGAAACTACACAATAAGATAATTTCTGTAAATGCCTTTCTCGGTTCGCATAAGGTAGGCAGAGAAATAAGTGTTTGTTAGAAGAGTTTGTTCAAAAGCAGAGAAAGTCACATGAGTTCAACAATTAATATGTTTGTTTTTTCTTTGTGGTGTTAACCATTTACGATATAATTCTTGTTATCGCGTTGAATTTTCAAGTTCACATGCTTTTCTCAAATGGGAAGTCCTTGGATGTATTCATTTCTTTTCCTATTTTTCTTTCTTTATATTTTGTTCTTTTTTTTCCTTGGCGATGCAAGGAAACTAGAACATCAAACTCATTACATAGGATCAGGGCTTAAAATATTTGACTGTCGCTTAAAGGCTACTGCATTTCCGAGGTGCGTACAGGAAATATAGCATATAAACAGTTTTTTTTTCAAATGTTTATATCTCAATAATGAGAGCAGTTGTACAAGAGAAAGTAATTGAGTGCAAACAAGTCAGATTGTCTCTCTTTTTTACATGGGCTTATGGGTTACCAAAACTTACTTGCGGTATAAACATTTGTATTTTTTTCAGATTATGCGCATCAAGTCTGTATGTTACACAAATATAAATATTTGTAACAAAAAACTTTACTTATCTTAAGAAAATTATGTTAATTCTTCTTTCTAATGGAGCTCGATTTCACAAACAGATCGCTTGCATCTTCAGTCCATCAATAAATTCCGTTGTCAAGGATTCCGGTTACCATGTTATTATGTTTTCTCAGTATTACCAAAATCTGAAAACGAAACAAACCTAAAAATGGAATCAACTGCTGGTATTTTAAAATTCATTACGCGATGTTTATTTTTTAAAATAAATATATTTTACCAAACTATTAAATCTATGGGACCACTTAATTGTTTTACTAATTTAACTTCAGGATTTATTTCATGGTTAAATGACCAAAAATGATCTGCTACGGTCGAATTTTCAGTATGTTTAAACTTAATGTTACGAAAATGTTGTTTCGTTCTGGTTTCTAAATTACGTTTTGTCTTTCCAATATAAGCCTGATCACAATCTAAACAATTAAATTGATAAATACCAGATTTTTATTATCTAAACAATTAAATTGATAAATACCAGATTTTTATTATTAGGCATTTTATCTTTTTTAGAAAAATATAGTAAATCTGGTTTAGTGAAAATTGAATCTTTTTGATTTAACAATATGTTTATTATTATTTCTCTTAGGTTGGTAGTTATCTAAATTTTGTAATATTTTGCTACATTTCAATTTAATCAATGGTTTATTATTTTCACTTAAATCTTGACTAGCAATTTCTATATCTGCAATATAATCATCTATATTGTTTGAAAAATCTACACAGGAGTTTAAACCTTGATTTAAAAAATTTTAAACTTTCTCATTAAGGTTAGAATTGTTGTTTAATTAGAGATACATATTTATGGAGTGGTAGCACCTGAGGCTTGTAATCTAGAAATTCGGACACCATCACCTCAGGTTGGTTAGCAAATTCTGGGGTACTTAACATCCTTCAACGTTAAGTCACGTCGGACGGTGAATGAACGGGTGAAATGATGCTTAAATGAGTCCAGTGTTTATAGAGCTTAGAGTTACCCGACATTCGTCTTTCAGGATAAGGGAAAACCCGGAAAAACTTTATTCAGGTTACTCACCCTGACCGAGATTCGAACTCGGGACCTCTTCAACGTGATTCATGCATGCTACCATCTACACCGAGGCGGGCAAATTCTGGGCCACATTGTATACAATTTTCTTACATCTTGCAGGGCAGTAGTTCTATGTGGTTGAACGGTGGTTTGCGGTTGATATACAACTGTTTTCTTTCCCTTTTTGTGGCATGTAATCTTCTGCTCGAATTTGCCTATAAAGCGAGTGTACATCAAAGGGGGTTTGGGATGTTTAATCTCGAAAAGTTAGGGAGCCCACTGCACTTTCCGCTACCTGTACTTAACTCTTTCATGATCTTCCTCCTCCCTGTCCGTAATTTCAGATTATTTCGTAACGTAAAGTAAATAGGAGAATAAATTTTATATAAATAAAGATAAAGGTAGGTAGGGATTGGAGGGAGTCTCACATTACCAAGGCAGAACTGTATGCTTAGGTCCTTTGTGTAGCTATCATCACTTCAAGGAGGGAAGGGTGAGGAGGAAGACTCAAAGGGTTCTCCAACCCTGAAATAGATGAGAAAGAAATGAAGAAAACTGAAGTTTCTGACTTTGTAAGAATACTGTGTTTATAAAGAACTAAGTGCATTTTTAATAGGTAAAGAATGTTCTGAGGAAAGGCCTTAGTGAAACAAAACTGCAAGTAGAGACTTTGGAAATCGAGTGTACTTATCTAAGACAAAGGTTATAATGAGGAGCACATGATCTTATCGAGTGATTTGATATGGAACAAGGTCAAAAATGTGCTATCTTCTCTAACATGCCCTTTGGCTACTATCGGCTGACCAGACACGTTTGTTTATAAGATACATAAATTAATGGCTCTCCAACTTCATTGTCCTTCTTTATGCTTTAATTTCCTTGACACAAGTGGACATTATAAAGCTTCTTCATTTTCTTCTTCATTGCATGCTTAAATACCTTTATAAATTCTTCATATACGTTGGGATTACCGAAAATGAATGTGCAGATGAGCTTGCAAAGAGAGCTGCGACTTCAGATCTTCCAATAATTTACACTCTATGCCCTGTTTCTTATGTGAGGCAAACATTGAAGGAGATTATCATCGACGAATACTGGTTAAAAAGTGATTGTGGTGCTTTGAATAAGGATTTATATCTCCAAACGATTTCTGATAGAAATAAATGTAAATTCGTTAATCCTAACTATGTTCTCACTCAATTCTTAATTAGAAATTTTCAATTTGGAAATGGCAAATTTTCAGCTTAGTTATTTCGATTCAAAATCAAATACACATGTGATTGTATTTATGGAAATCATCTTCAAGTTGTCCCTCACATTTTATTTGATTGCCCCTCTTTCTGTTTTGCAAGATATGAACTTGAATTTTTACTTCAATCCTTAGGTTACACTTTTTCAAAACCACTTACACATATTTTGATGAATCACAAAACGTATCAATATTTCATGGCTTTCTTAAACAAAATATTTCTTAAGCTAAAGGATTTATCTTGATGTTTACTCTTTGTCAACTTTATATTGTATTTGGTTATGTTTTGTAATGCCATTATATTCATTTTATAATTTGTAAACTATATTCCTAATATATCTTTGGGTAAAATAGGAATCACAAAATTGGATAATAAATAAATACATAAATTCTTCGCATATATAATTTTAGATTATGCTGATGCAGTTACTTCGACATTGAAATATTTAGCTTAATTTGAAGAGAATATCCTAATATAGCATTAACAAATTTAAATGGATATATAAATAACGGCTTTCGTTTCTGGCAATTTCAAAACCCAAAAATTACTTTAGAGATATATTATAAAATTGAGGGGACACCTTCGTTTAAAATATAATTTTTCTTTATTTTACTATTTATAGTACCTATGGTTCCTTCTTCTTTTCACTATTGGTCATGGAAAGATCTAACGAGCTTTTTTATTGTTATCGAGTACAGTTTTGAATTAGGGTTTTAGTAATTTAACACATGATTTCTTTTGAAAATTAAAGGTGTTTGACAAACTTAGGCTATGTGCATTAGGAAGTCGAAGTAAACATAAACAAAACCACGTAGGTACGTTTCGACGGCAGCGCTCCTTCACGATTTGCTTTCTACAAAATAGCTCCTCGAGAAAGTGGCACCTACTAGGTTTAAAAACTTATTTCATTTGTTTTAAAACTCAAACCATTGAGTACTCAGAATAGATCATTATAAAACTATACACTAATGCGCGATTCCACCAATGTTAAGACTTAACACGAGTTTAGCAAAAGTTAAAGCAAAAATTGCATTTCACCAAGTGTTAGCTTAACACTCCTGTTAAATCTCTTGTTAAACTAAAAATCCAAATTTCTGTTGTTAAGTCCTTAACAGTTGTAAATAGTCAAGATGGCGAGCATGAGCTCAGCTGTTGATGTCGATTTGCTATATTTAAGACCGTCTAAATGGCGTTCGTAATAGAGTACGGCCTATGAGGAAAAATTATTTTGAGTAGCTATCCGAAGAAAATTTTCTACAGAGGTATAGACTGTCGAAACAAGTTGCTATAAAGGTTACTGCGGAAGTACAAGAGAGGTTAGAACATGCACCGAAAGGAATATGCCGATCTCGCCTTTGCTTCAAGTATTAATAACTTTGCGATTTTATAATTCACTGAATTATGTAGATAATACACTGTCCACCTCCCGTCTTGAAACGTTCAAGTCCTTCTTCGCTCCTCGTTTTAAATTTACGTAATACTAAAGGCATGCATCAAAAGGAATATGCCGATCTCGCCTTTGCTTCAAGTATTAATAACTTGGCGATTTTATAATTCACTGAATTGTGTGGATGATACACTGTCCATCTCCCGCCTTGAAACGTTCAAGTCACTCGTCACTTGTCCTCCGCACCTCGTTTTAAATTTATTGACGAAGTTGTTTCGTGCTTCTAGTAGTGACACATGCATTTGAATTAAATTCATTTCCAATTTTTTCTCACACGATATCTTTCTATTTTACAGTTTCCTTCGTCACCAATTCAATTAACAATTATTTCTCCATCGATAAGAAATTTGTCTCACGGCTTTTGTTTACGCTGTTGTTTACCCGCCGGTTTTGCAGCTGTGTGCACAAAAGCACATCGCAGTACGTTCAGGACATAATACGACTCATCCACAGCCTTCTATAGCAATAATATTTACATGTCTTTTGGCGTTAACACGTTTCAGAAAACAGGTTGGTGAAATGCAAGAAATTTAACAGCTTTGCTAGGCTGTGATATTTGTTACGTTATGTTTATTAACGTCGATTTTAATATCATTTGGTGAAATCGGGAATTATTCTTTGATTACAATTGGAGGATTAACATCCAAAACAATAAGCTTAATTTACGAAACTTTTCATAACGTTGGACGTATCACGGTAAACTCGGTTTTCGTTTCTGGAAAATCGTTTCCTTGATAACGAAGTAAATAGAACCATGAACATGAATTTGTGTCGCAATTCAGTACAAGGACTTAAATTATTTTAATCTGTTCGTAATTTATGAGATGGTGTTTCATAGCTCCATTTGTGTAACAATTAATAGGGCTTTTCAATGGCGAAAGATTATTAAAATTGGTTGAGTGGCTTTTAACCTTACACTGCAAACAATAATAAATGTATGTTATTTAATATTAATATACATAGATGACACGAATGTTCTACAAACTATATCTTGCCAAAAATGCTCGTAACTTGTAGATTTACGTAGGATATCAGTTTTGAGAACATATGCGTATTACTTCTTTTGTTATATTTTCAGTTAGTGTTCAAGCCTCTGAGAGGATGCATTGCATGCAGCTATTGACATTACGTAAGACTGTTTTAATGCGGACATAATTCTAGAAGTGTGCTGATGATATAACCGGTTCATCGACTCAAGTAGGTACTTGCAGAACCGCTGCACTTGCTTATTCAAGGTGACTTTCTCGCAGTTCATCTTTCTTTTATTTTCCTCTCCTGGTAGTTTTTCTTTAGTGTTAATCCCCGATAGAGTTTTCTTTCACATCGCAGCACAATTAGCTTTCGATGTGTTACATGCGTGTAACATGGCACCCACTTTACTGATGAGCAAAGTCGATTTAAGCCACATTATGAAACATATTTTAAAACGCGCTTAAAATTTTCGCTCAGTTTTTGGGACATTAAATACTAATTGTTCCAACAGTTATACAATAATATTAAGTATAATATTAGCAATGATAATAATTTAAGGGCATGTTTGTTTTCATTGTCAAACCAATTTATTCCCATATTCATCAAATGCACCTTGGAGGGAATAATAGCGCGCCTCGGTAGCGTAGATAGTAGCATGTCTACCTCACGTCCAAGAGGTCCAGAGTTCGAATCTCGGTCAGGACGAGTTACCTGTATAAGGTTTCTTCCGGGGGTTTCCCTTATCCTGAAACGTGACTGTCAGGAAACTCAAAGTTCCATGGACCCTGGACTCATTTGAGCATCATATCACCCATTTCATTCATCGTCCTATATGACTTAACTTTGGAGGACGCAAATTAAAAAAAATGGAGGGAATATGCAGGTCTAAAGGTCTTTATTTTTCTATTTATGTCATCCAATTTTAAGTAATCGGACGATGAATGAAATGGGTGAAATTATGCTCAAATAAGTCCAGGGTCCATAAAGCTTAAAGTTACCAGACATTTATCTGTAGGAATAAGGGAAAACTTGGAAAAACCTTATCTATATATAATCTCCCTGACCGACATTCGAACTTGGGACCGCTTGAACGTGAGGCAGCTATACGCTACCGAGGTGGGCAGGACATTATTTGGTCACATTCGCAAGACATAATATATTTAATAGAAACATTACAATATATTGTGACTTGGAGCAGTTTTTAAACTGTTACTTCACTAATTTTCACCTAGTTCAACTTTCGTTCACACTTCGCTTAGCTCATTTCACCGATGCTTTTTTATTATTTTATTTTTAAGTTTACGTCCTCCAAGATTAAGTCATATCGGACGATGAATGAAAAGGGTGAAATGATACTCAAATGCGCCCAGGGCCCATAGATATTAGAGTTACCCGACATTCGTCCTTCAGGATAAGGGAAAACCCCGGAAAATACGTTATCCAGGTAATTCACGCTACCACCACGCTACCGAGGCGGGCTAGTTCACCGATATGAACTAGTTCCAAGTGTTACTCTCACTTCATTTTGTTCTCCACGTTCACTTCAGTTTTTCCACGCAACTAAGCGGCGTAACCAAATACACCCGACTTGGACTCTTTCAACGGTTCACTCACCCTGTAGTCGAACACAGACGCCTCTAATCCCTGGCAGTAAACACACTTTATGTATGTCATCACCAACTTACTCAAAGAACAGCGCTTTTCGTTGCATCGCTCATTTACTTCGCGTAATCTATAATTCCGCCACCAGACTGACTGAACGAACTTTTTCAGACTATAATTTTGCCACTATCTTTTACGGTTTACAAGTTAGATTAAGAGAAATTCAGAGACAATCGCAGAAAATTCAATATTGTTATGAAAATATTTTAATCATGTGGCATTTTATTCAAAATCGTTAGTTGTTTGTGAGAATGTCTGAAGATTTTGTAATGCGTTTCACATGTGTTGCTGTTCCCTTTAGCAACTTGTCCTTGATTGTTATTTTGTTTTTCGAAATCTTACTAAGCTGAGTTTTTCTGATTTTAAGCAACACAAGTAAATCTTTAGCTGGACGCTTGTTCTTTTCGTGTTTTTCAATAACCTTAATTTTTCCTCCAGTATAAAGCTGATTAGAAATCATTTTACAGATTTTGTGCACAAAAGCTATATTTTTAAAGTTCGCAGTTTTCTTCCACTCGTACTTGATCACTTGTAACAACTAAAATTAAAAGTAACACACTGTAGAACAGTTGTATCCTTACAATGTGTGTTGAGAGTTGAGAGAGCTAACGGCTTTTTTCCCTTTTCCTCGAAGGATTATAGTTTATGTCTTTATGTTCGTGGAACTTCGGTGCCAGTACAGTTGCCCTCAAAATTATTGCAGAATTTAATCATGTTATTTACACAAACGGTTCCCGAAAAATATTTTCGTTTCCACGTTAGGCAGTTTTTCAATTTAGAGTATAACTTTACATGGGAAATAGCTCCGTTCCGAAATTTATTTTCCGTTTTTCTAGGTTTCCGGGCGTATACGGGGTCAGTTTTAGGCAAGTTTTACTGTATTAGTTTTTTTATTTTACTGTTCACATACACATACGCAGAAGTCTAAATGACTTTTTTATGTTTAACGGACGTCAAAGCGAGTGTTTCTATAGAAACCTCTATGTTGAACGCTTGGGTTTTAAGGCATTTATACTCCCTCAATACGTTTGTAGTAGTAGTAGAGAGAGAGGGAGGGAGTAAAATCAATGAGGATGTCAACTTAGTCTCAATTTACTGATAGGAAAGTGTAAAACCACATTAATACAACCTCCAAGAGTACTGTTTCTTTTTCATTACCTAGGAATTAAAATTTAGTTTTAATTGAGGGATGCTCTTTAACTGCTATGATTTTCAGCGTCCCATTCCGTAGTGGGTGTGAAAGACCGCTTAATTTCTGCCGGTTTGAACCCGTGACCTCGGATATTGGGAGGAGGTCCAATACCTGCATATGACGTACGGAATCACTTCAAGGAAACGCATTCGATTCACGTACCTAACAGTAATGCTACCTAGTTTTAACTTGTTCTGTGATACAAGGATAATTGGTACGTCTGTCCATGATTACGCAGCTTCAGAGATGCTGGGCTTTCTCTAGCACCTTTGAATGAATGAATAAATGACTGTACCTACCTTTATTTCCATTTCAAATAATTCTCAATATTTCTCAATAATTATATTGCCTACCTTAACCTAAGTAGAAATTGTAGTCTAGCCGTTCATCCCCTTGGCTCCCTGGTTGCCTGGCTCCCTGGCCTTTGGCTCACTTTGGGGTGCCCCCTTTCCACTTCATTCTTACGCTCTCCCTTCCTTCTGTCCTCCCTTCTCTCTTCTCTTTTACTGCTCTTTTTTCATTATCCATTTATTTTTCATGTTATTATTCTTCTGTTCCCCCTTTCATGTCAGCATTCTCATGGCTACAATTTTTTTTGTCCACTTTATCACATTTTTCCTCCCATACCATACTTCCCCGTACCGATATTTCCGTGTACACTATCATATTATGTTCCATGCTCTCTTCTCCCTCACATAGCTCTCAGACCCCTTTTTTTCTCCCCCCACCCTTAGCTAGTGTTCCTGTCCTATGTATGCCAGCCCTTTTTCGCCCTTATTGCAATGATGTATATATTCCTCTCTTCCCCACTGCCTTCTTATTTTTCTATAAAAACCCAATGGTTTTTTTACTTTCTAAGCTCCCCCATATCTCTTGCCTTCCTATGTCCTCTATCCTATTTCTCACCATCTTCTAAAATCTTTCTCCATTTCCCCTTCCCTTCTCGAAATGTTTCCCATTCCTATTTCTCTCAATTTAACTTCTGTCCTTATCTACCAATTGCGCTTACTTTTCATACATTTTTGTTGGTCCATGCATAAGCATAAAATCTCTTTTTATTTGTAATTCAAGTATCTATATCAAAATTTCAAGACTCTTTCCGTTATTACTCCTTTCCTTTTTAGCCTGCCTGACTCAACTAAGCAACTTCTCCTAGTGCCGAGTGCCTCTAGCACCTAGTTATACCAAAAAGTGATATCAAGATTTTTAAGGAGTTACATGTTTAGAAGTCATCTGAAACACTCCAGGAAAAGTTGCTATTAGATTTTATTTTTCATGGGCATGCAAAGAGTATGCCCTCCTCCTGTTGCTGACAGCGTGTATGCCTCATCAAGAAGTCCCGAGTTTGAATCCCAGTCTCTGTGAATTATCTGGATAAGGTTTTTTCGGGTAACTCTAAGCTCTGTGGACCTTGGACTCATCTGAGCATTATTGTACCAATGGGAAATGTATAAAAAATTGTCCATAAATGTGTGTCTCGATTAACACGAATTAAATAAAAGAATAAGGACTTTTGAGAATGTTTTGTATAGTATAAAATAGAGAAGCTCCTGTGAGTGCACTCATAATATTTTATAAAATATTTTGTAGAAGAGTAGATAAAGGAAGTAATGTGAGATACATTATTTTTTCTTTAATAACCTATGAAGTCCTCCTTATTCATAGTGACACAAGAAAATTACTTCGTGCTTCTGATATGTCTGTTATATCAGGTATGGAAGCAACTACCAAATTAGCTTCAAATGACAGGTGCGAAATGTACAGATGCGTGCCAGTTGTGTGACAAAGTGATTCATGCAGAACATGTTTAACCTAGGTGCTTCGACTTGTGTTTTTATTTCTACCCGAAAACACATGACTTTCTCTACCCACTTTTCTACACACTGTTTTTCTATTTATTCCTTGTTAAACGAGATAAACTTTAATTACACACTTTTTGTAGTTAATAACAAAAGTACAGCATTTAAAAGCGATAGTCATATTTTCAAAAAGAGGGTCGAAATGTGATGGCTCTTTGCATGAGCACAAGAAAAACCAATAACGACCTTTTCTAGAAAGTATTTCAAAATTTAAACTAGTAACAAAGTATATATTAAAAATGGTTAATGCCATAAGATATTTATTTGATATAATACTTACCTACCACTTATACAAAAGTCATCCAAAATGAAGAAGACGTCAAAAGGTATTCCCAGAATATTTCCGATATATCTACGTTTCATTTGCCATGCAAATACAACTTAAATATCTATCTATGTATTTTAATCACTGTTGTAGAAAAGTTAAACAATTTCTGTACTAAGTACCTATAAAATAATCATATAGAAAGTTTAAAATTTGATGCAGTAAAGAGTAAAAAAACATATGCATTTTAATGTTGTTTGTTCTTTCTGAATAGTATAAATGACAAATTTCTTTCCGTTAATTTCATACATAGATTTTTTTCTTTTCAATCGGATAAAAATAACTTCTGGAGTTACTAGTGATCAGCATAATATGTAGATACAAATAATGAATAAATACCAAATTTTATAAATAGGAAGGTTTTAAGAATGTAATCTTAAATTTTCTCCTACTTAGGGAGTTTATATTACTTTTTACTTTCTCAAAATTGGCAAGAGTTTTATATGAAAAATTTGTGAAATATTAACAGATTATTTTACTCGAGGCTACAAATCAACAACCATGTTTCAATTTTTTTTTAAATATATAGAATTACGCAGTGATTCACCCATACTTTATCAAAACTTTTACTACATAGTTTTATGATAATTATAGAAATAATTTTTAAGGAGTAAGCTTTAACTTATATACACCGGTCAAGGGTCACTGATAAGTGCTGTCTACGCACGCTAACGGACTGTACGAGGGGTGGGAGGTTTGTCACCTGCAAATGCGTCGTAATTTTCCTCTGGCTTTAATGCTTAGAAATTCTTATATTTGATAATAATCATAGCTCCTCCTGTTTGGTTGTTCTGGACAGGTCATCGTATAATATTGCATTGCAACTAAATGAAGAATATAATTCTTGGCATTGTACACTAGTTGTTAAATTAAACATAACCAACAATGAACAAATTTCTTCCAATTCGTACAGAGATTTGTTAAAATAAAGAAAATCATAATTATACCCCATGTTAGTTATTAGATTGTTACAGTATTGCAAACCGACGTCTAGTTTCCCAATGCCAGATTATTAAATGAACTAGTTGCACTGATAAAATAAACGAATTTCATTTACTTTCAATCAACGTTGTTTACATTGCAATTAAATATTAATGTTTATAAATTTATTTCAATAACAATAAGTTTTAATAAGTCACTTGATGTTTTCATGGAATAATTCCTAACAAATTATGTCTCTTGATTAACTGCATAATTCAAATTCTTTGTCAACAAACGACATGTGAACTTCTGTTTATGTAACAGGGAAACCATAGACATATGTTAATCTGCTTGAGTAACAAAGTTACTTTCTACTGAAGTGTTTCTAAACGCTACAGAGCAAGGTCGATCTACAAATTTATAACCGTAAACATTCTAACGGCCAAGGTCGGACAAGGGAAAGGTAGGTTCCTGACAAGAGTTCACTATAATTACAAAATCTGCTACCGGTATGGACTGTTTACTCTTTCCTTCCGAAAATATCAGGGAAATAAGTGTGCTAAGCAAGGGTTTCAACAATGTAAGGTTACGAAACTGCAGTAATAGTTTTCTACCATTTCTAGCCTATTTGGGTGCCATTATTTTGTACATAGTACTGAAAGAAAATTCAAAACTTAAAAAAAAGAATATCCAATCCTCTTGGCATTGAATTTATATTTAAATAAAATTCTTCCTAACCATAAACCCAATAATCGAACTAAATTGTGTTTGTAAGTTGTCAAGACATCGCCATTAATAATTCCCGATCTATTAGTAATATATTTACAATGCACTGATTAGTTCTTGAATAAATAAACATATAAGAGAAGAACTTTAAATTACGAATTTTACACGCAACTTTCATTTTTTTCTAAGAAAAACTCTGTCTATATTTAATATAATAAACTTCTTGCTGAAATGATACTTGAAACTAAAGAAGCTGGAGATAAACTGTAGCTAATGAATCTTAGACATTTGTATAATAAATAATATACAGGTGTTCAAAAAGACACGAAATCCAAGAGGTAAATTACGAGGGCTGTTCAATAAAGAATGATCATAATTTTTTACGGTAATAATTTTTCGCACTAAAGTTCAATCTTATTATATTCTGTTAGCTTAATGTAAAACAAACACGCCGTAGTAGTTGCATTGTTGGTACTCCTGGTTCCCGCCTGTGAGAACCAGGCAAGTTCAGACATGTTCAGTATCGCCTACCGCTGCAATGGAGGTAACATGCAGTTAAAGCTGATGTTAGAGGAAGATCTGGAGTTTCTTTCAAACGTAATCACTGCTGATGAAGCTTGGCTACATCATTTTGGTCCTGAGAACAGACAGCAAAGCTCAGTGTGGAAATGCCTTCATCACCAACCCCCCAAAAAAGCAAAAGTGGTTGCTTCTGCTGGGAAAGTTATGGCCATCTCATTCTTTGATATTCATGGAATGGTTCATCAGCATGTTGTACCTGCACACACATCAGTAACTGGACAATACTACAGGGTTGTTCTGAAAACATTGCAAGTCCATATCAGGTGCAAAAGACCACATTTCCGTGAAGCAGGCTGGATGCTGCATCACAATCATGCACGCCCGCATGATTGTGTTGCTGAATTTCTTGCAAAAGTCAACGTGAAGTGGATCCCTCACCTTCCGTATAGTCCGGATTTAGCCCCATGTGACTTTTTTCTATTCCCTAACTTGAAGAAACCCTCCGTGGGAGGCATTATCCATCATCAGAAGCATGTCTTTGAAGACTGGCAGAAACGCTGGGACAAGTGCATCGCATTCAGGGGAGACTATTTTGAGAAGGACCATCAAAATTAAGACGAGTAAAGGTACGTTGTCAAAAAATTTCTGATCATTCTTTATTGAACAGCCCTCGTACAGCCCACTGTTATGTTCTTCACACAACTGGACACATTGTCTTGTCGCTGAATACCATAATCAGCATTTTCTTTGAGATTGCACCAACGCTGCTGTTACTATTTGCTCGTAATTCCGGAATTTCGTTCGGATGATTAACGTAGACAACATCGTAAAATCCCCATAAAAAGTTAGAAGCTGTTAAATATGTAGATTGCACAGTCAGTGAGGCCAGCTGTCCTAGAAAACACTGTCTCAAATAGATAACGTAAAGTGCTGTTGGCCTTATGGACTGTGAATTAAGCTCATGCTTTCTCCAAATTCTTTGCTGACCACGTGTTGACAAATTCTTCCATCGGTGATATGCACTGGTTACTGTGGATTCTGAACATGATATATTGAACACCAATTTTTGTGAGGGAGAGGCGTCACTGGCAGCTCATGTGCAATTTCAGTAGTCTATAGTCTACTTTTCTAGAAGTTCACGTATACGTCAAGATGGAACCTGAATCAGCCGTTCAATACCATTTATCCCTGCCTCACTTCCAGTGGAGAGGTCTTGAAAGATAGCGCACCTTTTTGGAGTCACAACATTGTATGCATCCTACATCCGTCAATTTTTATTTTCTAATTGTTTCGATTGACTGTGTCTCGGAGCAATCACTGTATTCCCTGACTTCTGCGAATTGTTTATAGTCACTTTGACGGAGGATTAACATTTTGTGTATGGCATCCTCTCTGATGACAAGTCCTGGAGCAGATGTACTCCATGATAATAAACATACGCTGTTCTCCCCACGACACCTAACATATTGAAGACCTGGAAAATAAACAACAAAAAGGAAAGTGATTCTCTCTGAGTTGTATGAGTGTATACTAAATTTGAAAGAAATTTTGGTGATGTCTTATTTCGAGAACGTCATTAAACCATATTCTCTTACCTTACTGTGTCTCTCATATTATAACGGATTTCAACAATTTTGCAAGGGCAAGTGGGAGAGTTTTAAAACGTCATGTACAATAGAGGAATACCGAGTATTCTGACGTTGACGAGCTGAAGTGGGTATTAATATGCGTACCTAACCGTGAAACAGAGCGACATGAGCATGGCAACGTGCGACATACGCATTGGCTTCTGGAGGCCCTGTGATCATTGTTTTTAACATGGTTTCTCGGTATTGGTAGGCGAAGGCCTCTTCACCGAATTTTCTGTTTGCATTATTGCATTTATCTGCTTCAAGGCTGAAGGACCAGACGATGGCGATTGATGTGTGTGGAAGGATGGTGGATTATTTGCTTTAAGAAGGTTTCTACTTTATCTACTGTGGCAGCCTTCTTGGGAACGTGCCTCGGGTCACATGGGCTTCCAAGGGACACGAGACTAAGTCGTACAATGCGGTACTAGAATGTGGGTAACCGTTTACGGTAGCGCGCTTCATCGTTCTTACCTGGTAACCCTTCCAATCTCCCTCTGCCAGTGACAACAAGGACATCTGTTACCTCCTTCCGATGCTGTGCTCCAGTTTCCGAAGATCCCTCCGTTTGTGTTCTCCTATCTACCTGTGAAGGGTTTCACAACATAGACTTTCAAAGCCATCACTTTTCGACACGCTCTTCGAAATCTTGTTCATCGCTGTATCTTTTTCATACTTACCGCTAAATGTGTAAGTAAGTTTATCTCGATTATCAACAAGTAGACAGAAATGTAAGCCTTGGTGATAATATTTTGTAAAAGTATGGTAGAGTTAAGTTATGTGATATATTTATTGGCATATTACAAAATGGTACAATATACAACTTTTGGTTACATTTATTTGTGTTTACCTTGTTGCTACCTTGACTTACATGACACCCTGGTCTTCTGCTCTGCCAGGTAGCTCTTAACCTCCATGCCTCGTTGTTACTTAATTAGCCCCATTCTTCCCCCTCATCTTCCTTTCTTATATTATTTACATTTCTAGCCCATCTTTCTTTTACTTTCTGCAAGATCTCACCAATACTTCTTACCTTCTTTTCCTCCCTGCCCGTTAACATTTTTATAGCTACTAAATGTTCCGCCTTTCCTATATGTTGAACTGCTCATCTTAGCAGTGCGGGTATAACGGTCTACTGGTGTCTCCCTGGGGGACTTGTACGTAAGAAAGTCGTTTATTTACGGGTAAGGTTTCTGAGATTTTGATTAACGTAAAAGGAAGTTTAAACTAGTGGCAACAAGATATTGGCGACTATGTTTTGGGATGAAGCACCTGACTTATACTGGGGAGATGGTAACAGGTAATATACTTATTAGGCAAACTGAGAGAAAAATTGTGTGAACTGGCGTGGTTCAAGTGTCACGACGTTAGGCCGCGCCGTGGCTCAGAGGTTAGACCGCTTGGCTCTCACCAAGGCGGCCCGGGTTCGATCCCAGGCGACCGCAAAGTGAGATTTGTGGTGGACAACACGGCGCTGGGGCGGGTTTTCTCCGGGACCTCCGGTTTCCCCCGCCATCTCATTCCATTAGTGCTCCATCTTCATCTCATGTACCATCAGTGTCACCTGCGGTGCCGTATGTAGTAAAAGCGGGCGTTAAACCCTACACATTTCACATTTCACTTGTCACGACGTTCTCACCAAGACAATGCCCTTGCAACCAAGTTCTGTGTTACTGTGGCTTGCTGATCCTGTACAGCTCTATACATTGAGCTCGCCTATGTAGCGTAGTAACATGTCTGCCTCACTTTCAAGAGCTCCCGAGTTCGAATCTCGGTCAGGCTGAGTTATCTGGATAAGGTTTCTCCGGGGTTTGCCCTTATCTTGAAAGATGAATGTCAGGTAACTCTAAGCTCTATGGACCTTGGACTCATTTGAGCATCATTTCATTCATCATCGCTTATGACTTAACATTGGAAGACGTTAATTAAAAAAGATTCTACGTATTCATCGTGGATGTCACGATATACCATGTCTCTGAGAGTAACATATTTATTAGGTTCATACAATCACAACAGAACATCCTATTTAAATAAAAATAAACAAAAGGTTATATGTGCTATACTCACATGATAGTCCTATCATTTTGCTATAAGCTATTCAAAACAGAAAAGCAAAAATAGAAACTTATTATGTTTAATTCTTGAGATAAACATCCATCACACTTATACACATTTCGTTGTTGTGTTACGAACCGACACGGACAGGACACGGGCAAGACTCTCCTGACGGGATTGAGCTTTATTTCAGCATTTGTTCAGTCTTCACAGAATACCCTAATTGTACCCTGGATGGTTTCCCTCCTACAATTACCCTTTCCTAGTTCATTCCTTCATTAATCAGACGTGTTTACTTGCCCGTAAGTGACACATGACCGTGGTGGTTATATTCTTTGTATTGATTTATTATTTGAATATAGGTAACTTATGAAAATTGCTTGAGAATTCCTGAGCCTGATTCTCAGTGTTCTCCGGCAGAGGTGTGGTGAGCAGTAAAACGGGCTATTAAGCTGAAGCGATAATTTTTTTTAAAAAAATGGGTAGTTCTATAATAGCTTTAAGATTACGAGCTTTTTGCGTGATCACGAGAAAAAAAAAAAAGAATAGCGATTTATCACTTGGAAAGTATAAAGTATTTTATATGTGTGCGTAGTAAGACTTTGTCTTTCTTTTGCTCTTCATCAGTTAGTTAAGTCATTTAGAATGACTTTCAACTATTCCCCAATAAGTTAAAATATGTACAACATTACCAGGAAACTATTTTAAGCGCATGCTATTTTAATTGCAATCATCAGAACCATTTTTTCGAAAATTAAATTTGACCCTCCCCTACACACATATATGAACCTTTTTAAGTTGTTTTATTCAGGGACTCTCATAACGGGTACAAAGTGAGAAACAATACACGGCGTAACAGCCTGCAGGCTAGCTAGCCTGAGCGAGACAACCCAACTGCCCACATACGCAAGAGGTGTGCGATCATCCAACCCATAGGAGATGTGGTAAGCATTTCGACACCCTGAACCGGAAAGTTGGCATTCTTGATTGGGATTCGCTACCTACCGCTGCTCCTTAGCTTTCTAATTATGCTGAATGGGTACCGGTCTTATACCCTGGACTTAAATCCACACACCCTAACGGTGAGATCGAACCCGGGCTTTCAAAACGGTATTCTGGTGAAATAGATACTGTCTCATGAGTAACGTCATTTTTTAAGAAAAAATTATTTTAAATGTGTTCTGACAACCAATTAACTAACTGCCAAAGTATAGAACATTAGATTATATGGTCTTGAGCCATCACTCAGCGAGGTTTATCCCACGATGGTACCTGTCTGGTTTTTGATGCGAAGAATTCGCTGACACCCCTTGCACTGCTTTAAAGTACAAATTTCTTCTACAGCAAATGGACAATGAATCGAAAAAAATGATCTGATAGTGAGAGATCAGGGCTGTATGCTGGCTGTGGCAGCAGTTCGATTACTCCCAATTCCTGAATTTTTTTCCCATAGTTGTTTTTGCAGTATGGGGTGTTGCATTGTCCTGTTGCAATAAAACTCTATTTCGTTTAACTAATGCGGGGTATCTCTGTCTCAAAATTTCATGAAATCATTCCAGTTGTTGAGAATAAAGATCCGCATCAATCGTCCACCCGTTTGGAACAAACTCCCAGTGAACTACATCTTCAAAATTCTACCAGACACACAAATTACTTAGGGACCGAACTGATTTTTTAACAATGACTGGGAGGATGGCGGGGATCAAGCTAATGTTTCGAGGCATCAGAATTTCGGTAATATACCCATTTTTCATCACTAGTGACGTTTCTCCTGACAAATCCATCCATGGAATTACGGATAAGCTGACTGGAGATATCATACCTACGTTCAGCCTGTTGATGTGTTATTTCATGAGGTACAGATCTGTAGCTTCTGTATGATTTTCAAGTGTCTTAATGTGGCGACGTATGGTATTTTTTGTTGCACCAAGTTCTTCTGAAAGCCTGCTGGCACTTTTTGCGCATTTTCTCGCAAAACTTGTCATGTGTCCTCAATATTCCATACTTTAGGTCTTCCAGAACGTGGTAAATCTTTAGTGTTTTCGTCTCCATTGTTGAAACCACTGAACCATCGTTGTGCCACACGCTTACTAACGATATCTGCTCCTTCCACTTCATATGTTCTTCGAGCTGCGGCAGTGGCTTGTTTCCAGTAGTTTTTTAGAAAGACTCTAGGTTCAAACTTTGTTATCTCCATTTTGTGAGTATTTATTAACAACTGAAGACTGAAACATGCTCGCAGTGTACGCAACACTAACCATGGCATCCTGTAAATAGCTTTCCCAAACCAAAGAAACCCAATAAACTTCCCAAAACACCAAAATAAGAAATCATGATCCCGGAAAATCACATACTAGTTTCTTTTGACGTTAAAACACTTTTTACAAGCATTCCAGTAGAAAAAATACCTACACTCCTCAAAAAATGACTAACCTAGACTACAACGGACCCCAGAGAAATAGATGACATTATCAATCTTACAGATTTATGCATAAGGAATAATTACTTCATGTTTAACCAAAAATTCTACAGACAATCAAAAGGATTAGCTATGGGGAGCCCACTTTCGCCTATTTTAGCAGACCTATACATGAGCTATTTTGAAACACACATAGTAAAGGCCTTCCCACAGATTTATAAATTTTGGCAGAGATATGTTGATGATGTTTTTGCTATCATTCCGGAAAAACTTAGAGACGATTCTCTAAAATTACTAAACCTGCAAGATAATCACATCCAATTTACTATGGAAGTAGAAAGAGACAACACCCTACCCTTTTGGACCTCAAGATAACTAGAAATCGTCATGGTGTAGATTTTGGAATATACAGGAAGCCCACACACATAGATAATTACATAAAGAAAAATTAATACAACCCAGTTTCACATCAACTAGCTGCCTTTAGAAGTCTAATTCACCGGCTATACAACATCCCACTGAGTAAGGAGGAATTTTTGAAAGAATAACAACACATAAAAGACATAGCGGTATTAAATGGATTCAACCCAGCCATCATAAGGAACATGATGAATAAAAACGAAGAACTGAAGATAATATCAAAAAATACCACTCTCACACCACTTAAAACACAAATTGGCAATATAGAATATTCACCTACCATCCATGGGATTTTAGAAAATTTTAACGAATCTTCAAAAGAATAAACTTAAAACTAGCACCCCAAAACAAATTCAGTCTGAGGAACCTGCTAAATAAACCACTAAAAATACAATCCCCAACAATTTGAAATCAGGAATTTATCAGATTAATTGTGAAACCTGTGAAAAAAGCTACATAGGAAAAACTAAGAGAAACTTGTTAACCAGGCAAAAAGAACACCAGAGGAACATTAAGTTGAAACAAACAGAAAAATCTGCAGTTTCACACCATTTTTGGACAGAAAACTACAACATTGGCCACAACATTAAACTGTTAAAATTTTAAGTACACTCATAGAATTGGATATTTGGGAAAACATATTCATAAGCAAAAACCGTGATAAAGTTATACATTTTGGAATCCCGGCATTAAATGAAGTATTAAGACTTAGTGCCCCTAACACCAGATGGCAAAGTGATCGGAGCTCCGTAGTAGTGGAAGAAGAGGAAGGTTCATTTAGTCACCAAACAGCTGAGGATGAGATCGAATGATCTTGAAAACGTTTCAGTTATACAACAACAAGTAAGTGAAGACTGAGTGTAAACATAGTGACTCATAAATCAAACTCAAATATGAAGAATATTTCACTGTTAATATGCTTATGCTTTTAATATTTAAGAAATCGACATTACTTATCAGAAAATCTCATAATTTTAGGTGGAATGCAATATTTACTTTATTTACCACAAGTAGTTGAAAAATACTAGAATGTCCGAGATAGGTTAGGTTGCATGTACATAAAGTATGTAGATATTTCCAGTTCAGAAACCTCCAGCACAAAGGCATTTAAAATATCTTATCAACACCTCAAAACGAAAGTGGCGTTTATCTATTGATTTATCTCACCTTCAACGTTTTAGAATAATTTTCGCAGTGTGACATACTTTGCATAACATGTATATTTGGATATTTTAAATGTGCAATACCTAAAAAAAGGTCAATAATTTTCAGTGAAGAAGTGGAGATTTAGTTTGGGAATGAATCGAGCAGTCCTCAAAATAAGGAAATATGTCTCATTAAATAAGTATATTACGGAGTACGTAGAAAACCTATTGATTTCTACTCAAAGATTGTATACGCAGATTTTATTGGAAATATATTTTTTGATAACCTGTGAGCTCCAAGTGCTATTTTTTTGAAAAAAAAAAGTCGGTGCACGCGCGAGAGTATGTCCGCATGTGTGTTTGTGAATGGATATTTCAGAAACAAAAATTTGATTATTAAATACCAAACTTGGTTCAGTATTTTCTAAGGGCACAAAGATGTTTCTGAAAATCATCTAAACCCAATTTATCATTTACGTGGACAGTTTTAGCCAAATCTTCGGATTTTCTCCAAAATGACTTTAACAGTATTGAGAAAATACAAATGTTCCAAATATTTTCATGATAAATCAAATGTATCGTGTAGCAGGATTCCTCCATTGTTGTGGGTTTCGATCACCTAAGTTGCGGCAACATTTAAAGCAAGATTCGTGCTGGTATCTCGTTTCCCGTCGTTGGTCTTACTTCGTCGATCTTCGTCCAAAATATTATGACTTGATGAAGAATATGTTCCCCGAAGTTTTCAGGAAAATCCTTAATTATGCCTCGGCTAGCTTTTTTTACTCTTCTGTTATATTCTTACTTACGAGCAATGAAAGCTCTAAGTTACAAGAGTGGTAACGAGTGAAGAAATCATTAAGATTGTTAGTTTGAATTTCTATAAGAAATCAATCTTTTGTTCATTTCTTTTAGCACCAAATCCATTATAATTTTTATCACAAAACTTTATACTGTGATTGGAATAAATCTAATACTTCAAATTGAACTGACACTTAAATATTTTCGAGAAATTTAAAAAAACGTCCGATCTCTTCGGCGTTCCAGAAAGAAAGAACTTTCTTTCGGTTTCTACACCAAGATTATTTAATCCTTCGTTACTGTCGCTACCCATATATTACTTTTATATCATTGGCCGATTTACTAGTACGTCACTACATTACGTAATACAATTATTACTACGGCCAATCACAAAATTACATATATTTTTACACAAATTTTTTCTGTTATAAATTTTTCAAAGCCTTTCTAAATATAAATCGAAACAACTGTTACAATTTCTTGTATTTTCTGGAAATAGCCTCTGCAGCTCTCTTAATGCTGATGACTTTTGCATAATTAGCAAAGCATAATAAATAGTGTTTCTCCATAGCAAATGATCTCGGTAAAGAACACAATTAATTTGTATCAAAGAATAATTTTTTTGTGTGAAGCAAACATTTCCGAGGTAATACTTCTGATTTCAATGTCCTAATATATTGGACATAGGAATACTTTATTATTATTATTATTATTATTATTATTATTATTATTATTATTATTATTATTATTATTATTATTATTATTATTATTATTATTATTATTATTATTATTATTATTATTATTATTATTATTATTATTATTATTATTATTATTATTATTATTATTATTATTATTATTATTATTATTATTATTATTATTATTATTATTATTATTATTATTATTATTATTATTATTATTATTATTATTATTATTATTATTATTATTATTATTATTATTATTATTATTATTATTATTATTATTATTATTATTATTATTATTATTATTATTATTATTATTATTATTATTATTATTATTATTATTATTATTATTATTATTATTATTATTATTATTATTATTATTATTATTATTATTATTATTATTATTATTATTATTATTATTATTATTATTATTATTATTATTATTATTATTATTATTATTATTATTATTATTATTATTGTTATTGTTATTGTTATTGTTATTGTTATTGTTATTGTTATTGTTATTGTTATTGTTATTGTTATTGTTATTGTTATTGTTATTGTTATTGTTATTGTTATTGTTATTGTTATTGTTATTGTTATTATTATTATTATTATTATTATTATTATTATTATTATTATTATTATTATTATTATTATTATTATTATTATTATTATTATTATTATTATTATTATTATTATTATTATTATTATTATTATTATTATGATTATGATTATGATTATGATTATGATTATTATTATTATTATTATTATTATTATTATTATTATTATTATTATTATTATTATTATTATTATTATTATTATTATTATTATTAAACTTTTGGCCGTACAAACTGAACGGAGTTTCAAAAGTATAACACAGCTAAGAGCTGTTAAAACACTGAACTCTGGTTTATAATTAAAATAAGTAAATAAAGGAACAGGCGTTTGTAAAAATAATTTATATAAGACTGACGTAATATGAATACATCAGAGTTTTGTACTGGCCATCAAAGAGAATGAAATATCAGTGCTATCAGATAAGGACCAGCTCTTAAAACATCTGACTATTGCTTAAGACTTTTGTATTACCCTATTCCGATGCATCTATAACAAAATGTGCAATGAAACGATTTCTACTAAGTCTTATCTCGAATAACATGAAGAATAAACATTTGTAATAGTAGGTTGTGCAAGAGAGAACAGAAAAAGTCATATGAGTGCATACATCATACATTCTTATATTATAGGCGATCACAAAGTATCTTTAAGGCCACCGTGCATATCGAAATATAATAATTAATCGAAGAAAACAAATTAATCATTACTGGTAACGTTAATGCACTGTAACTGTGATAGTTACAACTGTTACCCCGAGATTAACTGTCACATCTCTTCTATGGATGCTGTTTAGTTTAAAAACAACAACACAAGGTGTGGATGCTTGATGCATGTGTCTTGACACTTGAATTCAAATAGCAGCAATTACACAAGAAACATGAATTCGTTCCTCAGTAGTTATCCTGCTCTGGGAAATCCATTCTCTACTTCCAGTAATTAGCCTGTTTCTTTATTTCCTGCAACTTCCTACAGTTGTATAAACATTACAAATCTGCAGCATCACCAGCCATGGTATTCACTCTTCACACAACTAGTCATTAGCATTTTTATTGCTCAGTAATTAGTTCTCTCTCTCACGTGGCTGTAGTAGCTGATGATTTATCTGTTTAAAAGGGCGTTCAGCTACTTCGTCATCAGCACCCTTTCCAAAACTAATCATGGCAATAGTCAGAGATAAATGTCTCTATAAATTACAAAATCTCTAAATGAAGTTTCAAATAAAATAAATGCTCTCAATTAAGGCAAAATCCAAAGAAAATAACTTTTAATTAATTAATTAGTGAAATATTTGTTACTTTATTTTCATCATTTCATTATTTCTACTGCCTTCCTGACGTAGAATGTTGATTTTCTAAGTCAAGTTGTCAACAATAATTCTACGCAATGAAAAAGTAACCCGATGAATATCAAGACCATGCGAAAGGTAAAACAGTACCATATACTTATATATAAGTATAATATCTATAAACATTCAGGACTGTCTAAAAGTAACATATGATGCACTGGTTAAACTTTTGTATTGAACACATAGTAGTAGTTCACCAAACTGTCTCTAGATAGCAGCACTAAGCTATGCCGCAAGATTTGAACGCAGTTTTAGAGAAAAAGCTGCCGAAAAACGTCCAGAGTCGGCAAAAAGAGGCCATCATACTGGATAAGTAAGAAAGGGGGCGTTTAAATGGTCACGCCCTGAAAATTTAAACCCTTCGCTAGACCTTTAAAACTGGTGGAAATAAACAACTCTTGCCATAATTGAATAAATGACGGTTTGGGGAACATTTGTAGAATAAATCTAAAAATTGTAATTTTTGAGACATATTAATTTGTAAAAAATATTTCCAATGTTTATATATAGATGAATTGACGTTTCTTAGTGTCACAAATACTCAAAAACTATTTGCCTAATTTTGGTTTTGAAATATTTTTATAAGTCCAATGAAGGTTTAAAAGATGAGAAAAATACTCTGAAGTGATAATGGACCGCATTATCAACGAAATATACACATGAAAACTTTTACAGAAAACATACACCTTGTTGTACTTTGGACAAGAAAAGCGTTACAAAGTAGAAAGATATTCCACTCCTTGCCAAAGTTTTCAAAGCTATTTCACTTAACATATTTTATTAAATAACATTTATGGTTGCTATCAAGACAGAAATTGTTTATGTAGCAGATGATATACCTTTCGAAGATTGGACACAAAATTAATTTCTGAACACAGTATAACACTATAAATATTTGAGCACAATTGTAGTAAAATATTGGTGAATCCTTGGATAACTGCTTTATAATTTGTGTTTGTGAATTCGTGAATGTAAATCGAATTGACACAAAATTAATTGAATTCCTTTATGGCTTTGTGAAGTTGGCAGAAACTTTTTTACTATCCCAAGGTGAAGATGACCTGACTTAGGTCGTAGAAGTCAGTCAAATGTGCGACGAGCCACGTCACGTGCTGACCTAACTGATGAGCAGCGAGACGCAGGTAATGTTACTAGTCTTGTTCATATGTCAGAATTGCCTTCCACAGTGTCTGTTTTTTGGGAGAGTTGTTTTCGTACACATCAGTTCACACAGTTACAAACCAGGATGACGTAGGCAACTATGCCGCAGAGTTTTTAAATTCATTAGAATTGTTTGGACGCCCACCTCACAATTTAAAATTAAAAGTAGAACCAGTTGTGATCATGGTGCGTTGTTACTTAGTTTTATAAACGTTAAAAGGCGCTTTCATCCACGTAATCAAGCAGGGGCGGTTCCTCCATAAAGTTGCAGGTTTGCGCTACACACAATGATTCTGAATATACAACAGGTGCATTTTGCACATTAAAGTTGTACTTGTTTGCATTGTTTTATATACAAACATGTTTCAATTACGCTTATCGTCTGTAGCTGCCCATGACCGTAGAAGTCGAAATAAACAGTGATTAGCTGTAGGAGCCGCAGGTTTGCAGTGAAGAGTTAACCTAAGATTTCTCCCAAATGTTGGCTCTCTGAGGGGGTTGCAGGAAGGTGAAGAGATGGGAGGGGCTTCTTATACATTGCTTAAATGGAGGTTTATAAACCTAGCTCCTCCTACTCTTAGCAACGGCTATAGCGTAATCTTCAGGCTTAGCTTCTGTGTGCTCTGCTTTTCGAACACAGGGAGAATTTAATTAACTGCATGGAGGTTATTCAGAAGAGAGCTCTGTTAAACAACGCCACACTTGTTCAGGCTTCTGGGTTTATGGCCACTTTGAAAGATTATAATTTTGTATTCTGGCTGTCTTTCTTCTACAAGATCATGCCACATGTGGACATTTTGTACAATCAGCTGCAGAAACGAGACTGCAATGCAACGTTTGCCATCGCCCAGCTAAACGCATTTAAAAGGGAAGTGCAAAAGGTAAGAAATAGCGTGGATATCGAGGAACACGAAGAAACTGCAATTAAGAGGAGAAGAATAGAAGATCATGATGTGAAAAGAAGAGAAGCTCTTGAACTATGTGACATTCTTAGAGAAGCAAAGGACAGATTTAGCTTCTCGGGGCATCTGGTAGCCTCGACTTTGTTTCATCAAGAAAATTTCTAAGACATTTCAAGAGGATTCCCTTTAAGAAACAATAAGGTTCTATCCTTTTATCATTGGAACAAACATTCGTAGAGAACTGACTGTAATTTACAGTCGAGAGGAATTTCGTGGAATGTCCGGCGCTTTATGCTTGATGGACTTCAATAAGGAAAACAATTTATGTACTACATTCAGTGAATATGTCAAATTCCTCCGAGTATTGTTAACTATGCCAATGTCTACCGCTGAAGCAGAATGCTGTTTCTCAACTTTATAAAGAATAAAAACGTTCCTTAGGAACACAATGTCACAGGACCGACTGTCAGCATTAGCAGTGCTTTCAATTGAGAGAGATTTTGTTAATTAAGATCAGCGATTTCAACGCAAACGTTATCGATAGATTCGCCAGGTCTAAGGAGAGTACAGGAGAGAATCTGTATAAATAGGTGAATCATTACTACTCTGTATTTTATTTTCATTTGTGCACCACCAATAATTTAACCCACCAGCCGCCACTGTAATCAAGCAACCTTGCCGCTTGTAGGAACCTCATATTATATAAATAGCGAAACATTTAGATGAAATTTTGGTACCTGCTTAAAGCTTGAATATTTAAGTAGCTCAGATTTACGGACGGAGCGACTAAGAGTAGTGCCTCCATGCCACGGCACTATCAAAAAGGGAAGAAATGTGCATTGTAAATTTGTTTGTGTACTCCATGGTTATATAAACAATGCGCTCATACTTATTATTACTCAAGGCATAATGAAATTCCTTGCCTGATAATACACTATCATAAGACCTAAAGGAAGGAACTGCAGGTTGGAGGTTTGTAACACTTATTTTACTATTCTATGGACTTTGGCCTCCTTTGTCCAAGTACGATTGCCTAGCTTTTGCGGTTTTCAGTCTCAACTCTAGTGGGATTGGGAGCTACGACTACCTGCCACGACCTATCATTTATTGGCAACACACGCGAATCAGAAGTACCATCTTACCACACACTTATACTGAGAAATGAGAAATACTGCACAGTGACTACTTTTCAGCGTAAAATGTCGTGTTTTGTTATACAATCACATTCGTAATTAATTTTCCTTCTTCGGACTTTAAATGAATCATTGTTTTCTTATAATTTTACCAGCATCGCCAGCAGTCCAGCGATTTATGTAACATAAAGTAAGTTCTCCACTATGTAACCTATTATTAAATTAAGAAAATAAGTGAAAATGAACTATAGAAAGACCTGATATGCACATAAATATAGAACAGTACAGGTTAATCACATAGGAATTAAATATAATATTTACAAAAAAAAAAAAAAAAAAAAAATAGGTAGCTGTAGATGTGAAGTGAAAAATGCTTTTCTCTACTTTCCATGCGTTTTTGACTGGTACCAATAACCAATGGTCAAGAAAGTTGCCGTCGATTTAGTTCATTACTGTGGCATTGTTGTGCTGCTGCCACAAGCCGGAGCCGGGCGCGTGGGCAGGAGAGAAAGAGACAGAGAGAGGCTCCAGAGCGTTTGGTCCATTGTTGTTGCCGAGAAATTCCTCGGAAGGTCTGTAGCATTCTAGAAACAATGGCTGGGAGGTATAAATACCCCACAAGGTGTTGGAAGCGGCAGTTGTGTGTTGGTTATTGCGACAGTCGACGATTGAAGTGTACCGCAGTGATTTCATTCATTTGTTTTCGTGCCGCGAAGCACTGAGTCAGCCTTTAAGACAGCTGTTGTCATTTTTACATCTTTTTACTACAGCAAAAGTTGTTTTAAACTTCTGCAAACTGGATTTCCGAATCTACGTAACACAGGCAGTCACATTACGTATGCGGGAACCTTATTTGATATGTTGTTTGGTAATCTATTTGTCAAGCTTACAACAGTTTGATATCATTGGGCAACAATGAAAATGTTTCGGGCTTAAAAATAGTGAATTTACATGTATTTCCATCTGCTGAATTAAAAAATAACCATAGAAATGATAGATTAGCACTTGTTTTGAAGATAAACTGACATTAGGTTTTTTAGAGCGAAGATTTTAAATTTGGGGGAATTTTTTGGTGAGTTGGTACACCTGTCAAAATACATTAAATGACAACTACAAGCATTTGGTGACAGTGCTCCTGCAACATGTCCCTTAAGATCCATTTTCTCCACTCCCACCTAGACTTTTCCCCTCCTAGTTGTGGAGCTGTTAGTGATGAACATGGGGAGAGATTCCATCAGGACATTTCTGTTATGGAACAAAGATATCAGGGCCGTTGGAATGAAGTAATGCTTGCGGATTACTGTTGTCTTTGTATAGGGATTCTGCGGAACTCCATCACAAGAGGCAAGCTAAATGTCGACGAAGTCAGTAGGCCACCATAGGATTCTCTTCAGACACGACTATCTGCGAAGTATTTTTCCAGTAATTTAGAACTCTTAGCATGTAATTACCAGTTTAAAAAATCAAATTTACTTTTATTGTTAGCAAGGATGTAATTAAAATGTATCCTTTTCTCACAATCCGTTAATATGTAATACTTCCATCTTGTGTATATCATAGAAACTAGAGCTAATCAAAACTTTTTGATTGTCATATTTGTTTTTCTCAACCCAAAATTAGTAGGAATTACCTCATGAAGTGCTCGAAACATTCAAAAATTATTTTTTTGTTGCCCAGTAGTGTATTTGATCAACTATTGAAGGGGAGAAAGGGACTATAGTAACGATGGCGTCAATATTGCGTCATATAACTGTAGTACCATTTCAATAATTTCGTCCATTCCCCGTCCAATATCATCTACCCATTTAAAGGACGTAAATCAATCATAACTCCGCCAAAAAAAACAACAAAAACAACAACAATGCAATCGGGAAGTAATGTAGGTGCTACCAATACATTCATGCTTCAGCTGCACTGATTACAAAGACGAAAATGAAGTCGAAGGTTTTATGGGTACATCTCCAAATATATCAGCTATAGTGAAACTGTTGACTAGAATATCTGCTGGAAGGTATAAAAAGAGATCAACTACTTAATTAATAAAGGTTAAACCTGAACCGTGCTTGCTTGTTTTATTGAAACGGAGGCTTTTCTGATTTTATTTAAAATAGTGGATAGTGAATTCTTAGTCCTTCATATAAATACGAAGCCTAACATATTTCATTTATAAGACAGAAGTTTTGCGTGCAGGAAGTGCAGGTAAAAACATTTCCCACGCTGACTGCAGGATAGCATAGTATCAATGTCATTTCCGTGGCCGAAAAGCATGCAATCCCACAGTAACATCAAATAAATCATTTACACGAAAACAAAGCCATAAAAGACGGAATTCGGTGTGACAGAAATATTTTTTGGATTGTGTTTAACGTTCGTTCTTGTCAATAGGACACTCGGCACTGATTATACAGGAAGAGAAACGATGTTTGGTAAAACTTATCTTTAAGTCCTTTGTAGGCTTAAGTTTGGGGTACCTCTCCAACATTTAAAAGGACTGTGGTTACTTATTGGGGTATACCTTGCTCACGGTATACTTTGCTAGAGTCCCCACGAGGACAGAATGAACTAACGGAATCTAGGAGGCTACAAGCTGCACACAGGCAGATCCCTAACCTTTCCAGGGAAGATAAGAGATGAATTAGTCATCAATCAAGCAGCCCTCTAGTCTCCAAGGGGAATACTCTTCTTCCAGCAAGCATCCTACGCCGCCATACGTCCCAAAACACCTCAAAAATAAGAAGAAAACGGAAATTATGTAAATAAAATCGTCGTAGATGATAAAGCACCCCAACATTTACTTATAAACGAAGGAAAATAACAAAACTAAAGGGTTGTAGTAGGCTGAAATCGAACAAAAGACTCCCAAATGTGAGCTTCTGACATTACTGTGTAGCCATCTCTCGGTTTTATCAGGAGTAAACACTTCAGTCCATGCAGTAATAATTATAGAACTACTAGGGTCGGCTCATAAGTCCCGGGCCTCACATAGAGATGTCGCCACTGGGCCAGTTTGAAGGATGGCATCATATAGCTTAACTCTAGACTAGCTTGTATCCATAGTTACAGGCCAATAGCTTGTTTAGTTTTTGAATCGCAGCATTTTAAACAAGACAAGTGTAGATCTTTTACGAAAATGGAGGATTTCGAAAAAGGAGCAGTAATTAAATACTTCCATTTGAAACGTTTAACGCCTAAATAAATCAAGGAGTATATTGAAAGACTTTGCCCCTTCATATACAATGATTAAAAGGTGGGTTGCATAGTTTAAAATGGGACGTACTAGCTCTAGTGATAAGCCTCGCTCTGGACGTCCTGTAGAAGTCATAACTCCAGAGATCATTGATAAAAATCATCATTTAGTACTGGAAGACCGCAGATTAAAGTTGTTTGAGATATCAGTGACCGTAAATATATCAAAAGAATGTGCAGGTAATATTTTAGGTAATGTTTTAAGCTTTCATAACGTCTGTGCAAGATGGGTGCCGCGCTTGTTGACACCTCATCAAAAGTTGTAAAGGAAAACTGTTTCTGTTAAGAATTTGGAGCTCTACCGAAAAAATCTCAGTGAATTTTTGAGACAGCTTATTACCATGGATGAAACTTGGATACATCACTACATCCCAGAAAGTAAATCACAGTCAACACAGTGGACTGCGCCAGGTGAAGCAACTCCTAAAAAGGCAAAGTCATGCTCACTTTCTTCTCGGGCAACAAGCTAGGTGAAAAGACGATTAGATATCGACGTTTAGGGAGTGTACATCGCTCCCATCATCAGATATTTATAAAATGTTATAACCACAAATGAAACACTGGATATAACACAAATATAAACAAAGACAAAACACTATCAAAATTCGCATTACTGAACAAAAGACTGTTTTCAGTAAATTAAATGCCAGGTCTGGAGATGGCGTGAGTATAGGAAACTGTGTCAAAGAAACGTAACTACTTATATCAAGCTGTATTGGTATTTGCCTTTTAAATCGACGGATTTCCATTCCTAAGGCCGGTTTCCATAAGGAGCTGAACTGAAATCCAGTATCACGATTAAGCGTGCTTCTCTCGGAGGAAATGGCCAAAGCCTCCTCAATTCTCCGCTCCCTGTAACTGTTACATATTGCCAAGATGGACGTCTCCCGAAAATTTGCTCTGTGGTCGTTATCAAAACAATGCTCTGCCAGCCCAGACTTCTCAAGTTGCATTAAACGAATGCTCCGTTCATGTTCGTTTATTCTTATAGCGATGGTCCTTCGGTGTGTCCTATATACGGTGTCCCACATTCACATGGAATGCGGTATACTCTCGGAATTTGATTTCAGTTCAGCGGTAAACATGTTTTGAGGACCGTGATAAATCGTACTACAGAGATGGTTTAATTAAATTAGAACACCGATATGACATATGTATTAGCCTTTATGTTGAGAAACTAAGAAAAACAAATTTTAGAATGTTTTTTTTATTGTGAAGTCCGGGACTTATCAGTCGACCCTCGTATATCGAACAGAGAAAATGCAAATGATGTTTAACAACAAAATTATCATTAGTTATTATTGCCTTAAAGTTAACTTGAGATGAAAAAAATACAAAACAAATCCTACGAGAACATCACTTTAGCACCATTTATAATTGCAAATTACTGTTGAAAATAACTTCCTTGTTGCATCACAGAGTAGAAGTTTGTTTAGAAACATTTGCAGTTATATAACTAACTCGGGATACGTACTGCAATAATTCCCATTGCTTTTTATTTTAATTTCTATATGTGTACATAGTTTACCGTGAGTAGATTGTGGAAATCACGAAAGAGTCCTTAAGCCCAGAAGGATGGATGTCGATAAGAGCTGATGAGAGCAGATAAATGTAAATGATAACGCAGAGCTGGGTGCCTGAAAATAACGGTTGCTATTGGAAAAAAATGACCTGAAAAAAGGTGCGGAATTTTATGCTTACAAAACAAAATTGATTCAAGATTGTTCAGTCTTACGAAAGGGTAGAGCCACACTGAAAAATTCAATGCCATAGCCGGGATTTGAACCACGGATATTCTGGTTTCCGTCCAGACGCTCTAACCATTTGAGCTACTATGATCAACAAACCCGTGTCTCATGTGTTTATCAGAACTCCTAGTGGTTTACCGGAAAAAACACAGGTCATTTGGAGAATATAACGTCATGTTGGCATGTTGACCATAGTAGCTCAAAAGGTTAGAGCGGCTGGACGGAAACCAGAAGATCCGTGGTTCAAATCCCGGCTATGGCATTGAATTTTTCAGTCTGGCTCTACCCTTTCATAGTGCCTCCTACACACGGCTAGTGTAAAAACACAATTAATTTCAATTAATTGTACCTAATAGTGGTTAACTATAAAGCCCGGGCCTTAGAGTACTTACAGCATAGTAAGTCGCCATTAAGGTAGTTGTCTCATGTGTTTATGAGAACTCCTCTGCCCGATTTCACCAACAGATTTTAAAATCGACGTTAACAAATGTAACGTAACAAATGTCACAGCGCTAAAACTAATGTTAAATTTCTTGCATTTCACCAACCTGTTTTCTTAAAATGTTAACAAACCTGTGTTAACGCCAAGAAACTTGTAAATATCACAGTTATAGAAGGCTATGGATGAGCTGCGATGCGCTTTTGTTTTCATTTTCGTCTACACAAATGGCGGATGAACAAAATCCTAAATAAAGCCGTGAGACAAATTTCTTATCGACGGAGAAAGAATTGTTAATTGAAATGGTGACGAAGTATAAGGATATCGTGGAAAATAAGAGGACAGATGCAGTGAATGTAAAGTAGAAAGATGTCACGGGGAAAATATTGGAAACTAATTTAATTCAAATGCATGTGTCACTATTACAAGCTCCAAACAACTTGTCAGTATTACGTAAATTTAAAAAGAGGTGCGAAGAACAAGTGCCTTAAACGTTTCAAGACGGGAGGTGGACAATGTATTATCCACATAATTCAGTGAATTATAAAATCGCAAAGTTATTAATACTTGAAGCAAAGGCGAGATCGTCATATTCCTTTCGATGTATGTTCTAACTCAGTATTACGTAAATTTAAAACGAGGTCGAAGAAGGACAAGTGACTTGAACGTTTCAAGACGGGAGATGGACAGTGTTTTATCCACATAATTCAGTAAATTATAAAATCGCAAGGTTATCAATACTTGAAGCTAGTGCGAGATCGTCATATTCCTTTCGATGCATGTTTTAACTCAGTATTAAGTAAATTTAAAATCAGGTGCGAAGAAGGACAAGTGACTTAAACGTTTCAAGACGAGAGGTGGACAGTGTATTATCCACATAATTCAGTGAATTATAAAATCGCAAGGTTATTAATGCTTGAAGCTAATGCGAGATCGTCATATTCCTTTCGATGTATGTTCTAACTCAGTATTACGTAAATTTAAAACGAGGAGCGAAGAAGGGCAAGTGACTCGAACATTTCAAGACGGCAGGTAGACAGTGTATTATCCACATAATTCAGTGAATTATAAAATCGCAAGGTTATTAATACTTAAAGCAAAGGCGAGATCGGCATATTCCTTTCGATGAATGTTCTAACCTCTCTTGTACTTCCGCAGTAACCTTCATAGCAACATGTTTCGACAGTCTATACCTCCGTAAAACAATTTTCTTCGGATAGTTCCTCAAAATCATTTCTCCTCATAGGCCGTACTCTTATTACGAATGCCATTTAGACGGTCTTAAATATAGCAAATCGACATCAACAGCTGAGTTCATGCTCGCCATCGTGACTATTTACAATTGTTAAGGACTTAACATAAGAAATTCGTCTTGTTAGTTTAACATGAGATTTAACACGACTGTTACGCTAACACTTGTTGGTGAAATGCAATTTTTGTTTTAACTATTGCTAAACTCGTGTTAAGTCTTAACATTTCTTGGTGAAATCGGGCACTAGTGGTTTACCGGGAGAAACACGAGTCAGTTGGAGAATATAATATCATGTTGGCACGTTGGCCATAGTAGCTCAAATGGTTAGAGCGTCTGGAAGGAAACCAGAAGAACTGTGGTTCAAATCCCGGCTAAGGCATTGAATTTTTCAGTCTGGCTCTACCCTTTCATAGTGCATCCTACACACTGCTAGTGTGAAAGAACAATTTCCATGATCAGTCTTAGTTTGTGCTTTGCAAGTCGAGGGTCAGTGACACGACGGTGTGGTTTATTGTTCAACTTATCACCAAGATAAAAACAATGTTAAATGTTTTTCCTGAATTTGTGGACGTTGCAATTTTGTTTTGTTTAGACCGCCTCGTGAAGTATTTAAAAACAAGGTCGTTTAGCAGAACGTGTACTCAGCTGGAGTTATTGTGTTAACCCTATCATTATCACACTCTCTCCCTTCTATACCTATCTTTGTGCACGTGTATGTCACGTGATGTTATGAAAACTGGCAATAAAACTGCTTTGTGTTATATGTTCGTCTATAATTAATATTACTATATACAGGATAGATGCCAAAACAGTGTACTTGGAGATTTAACATATAATAAGAGTTTTTCTGTAATAATTTCTTCCTGTTAATTTCAAAGAAGTACGAGTATCGTATAAGTTTATTGTAATAAAAAGTAATAAGAGAATGTGAATACATATTAAAAGTATTTTTATTTGACAATAATTTCTATCAACAACGATTCTTATATCAACATAGTACTTCTATGGCAGATATGTGATTAATCTAAGCTCCCATATTTTGTTTTTATATCATCTCTTTATCACGATTTTCATTTGTTACAAACCTGTGATTCATGGCCCACGACAATGAAATAAAGTTAATCATGTACAACATTGACAAAATATTTGTATTATTATTTCGTATAAAACTAGAAAAATAAGTCTACTCTATTTGAATACTATCCCATTTTTAATGTTCTTAGAATATACTTATAAAATTTAATATATAAACATATATATAAATTATATATAACATATATACGAAGGGGGCCCAAAAGAAACCGGATTGTCATAAAAAACTTTATTGATGAACCTTTTTACAAAATTACTTCAGTCACCTTCAAAATACTATCCATTAGATGCGATGCACTTGTCAAGTCTCTTTTCCCACTGTTTGAAGCATGTTTGGAACTCTTCAAGTTTGATATTGTCCAGTGCCCTTTGCGAAGCTGTTTTTACCGCCTCCACATCCTCATACGCTCCCTTTTTAGCTTTTTTTTTTTTTTTTTTCATTCGTGGAAATAGGAAAACGTCGCACGGGGCTAGGTCCGGCGTGGGAGCGTGGGGAACGACAGACCACCTCTGAGATGCCAAATAGTGAGTCACTCGTAAGGCCGTGTGTGCTGGAGCGTTGTCGTGATGCAGAAACCAGTCACCTGATCGCCAAAGTTCCGGGCGTTTCCTCCTCACATCCTCTCGCAGACGCCTTAAAACATCCAAGTAAAAGTGCTGGTTAAGTCTGGCAAAGGGCTACGAATTCCTGATGCACAATTCTAAAAACATCTAAAAAGAAAATGATCATCGTCTTCACATTTGACCTCACTTGCCTTGCTTTTTTTTTTTTTTTTTTTTTTTTTTTTTTTTTTTTTGTCTGGGAGAGTTGGGAGTCCTCCACTGGTTTGACGCTCGCTTGGTTTCTGGGTCATACCCATAACACCAACTTTCATTCCCTGTAATGACTTTGTTCAAGAAGTTTGGATCACGTGCAATCTCTGTTTTCAAGTCCTTACACACATTCATGCGGATGGTTTTGTGTTCCTGTGTGAGAAGGTGCGGACAAATTTAGCAGCAACACGTCTCATGTGCAAGTCCTCCCTCAAAATCCGCTGGTACGAGCTCCAACTGATTCCTGTCGCTGCTGAAATTTGTTCGATCGTTTGGCGACGATCCTCGTTGATCTTTTGGCGGACCTTTTCAATGCTCTCATTTCGCGATGTTGAAGGGCGTCCAGAACGAGTTTGGTCTTCAACAAACATCTCACCACGTTTAAAGCGCCCAAACCACTCGAAAACCTATGTGCGGCTCATAGCGTCCTCCTGGAAAACTTCCTGAAGCATTTGGTGTGTCTCCGTTGCAGCTTTTTAAGCAGGAAACAAAATTTCACACACACTCGTTGTTCTTTTAAAGTTGTCATAACGACTTCGCAGAGGTAACCCGCCAACAGTCAGAGAAACACAAAAGCACACTTGCACGTTCAGATCTACACTAACGCCGTCTGCACAGCTGTTTCATGAAGGTCTCTACTAACACCATCTAGCGTGAGAACCCTGCACTACTTCTACGAGTGGCAGCGCCCTCGGAGTCCGTTTTATTTTGGGTCCCCTCTCGTATATATAACGTTAAATCATATCGGACGATGAATGAAATGGGTGAAGTGATTCTCAAATGAATCCTGGGTCCATGGAGCTTAGAGTTACCCGACATTCGTCTTTCAGGATAAGAGAAAAGCCCGGAAAGGAACCTTATCCAAGTATCTCACCCTGATCGAAATTCGAACCCGGGAGCTCTTGAACGTGAGGCACACACACCACCATTCACGCTACCGAGGCGTGTCAGAGTGTGTGTGTGTGTGTGTGTGTGTGTGTGTGTGTGTGTGTGTGTGTGTGTGTGTGTGAAATCAGCAGATGAGAAAAATGTAATCCTTACTAGGCCTAGGTTTTAGAATGGAAATATATTGAAAGAAACTTGCGAAGAAACCCTTTTGGTGACAATGCCATGGAGTAGTAAATAGCTGTATGACTTACTCCATAGAAAATATATGTAATATTAAACAAAAGCCGCAGAATTTTGCTAAAAGCAATATATGTGCCTATCGAGCATGATGGCTCAAGCTCCCGTGGCTGACCTACCTCTCCCATGGGGTTTTCGGGTTTTTTCCCGGGTCGCTAGGCGTATGCTGGATAGGTTAATTAGATCCTTCGAATTTCTTGTCCCTCCATTTCATCTCCATTATCATTTCACATCTCATCTCTTGGTTTCTTTCAGGGTAGAAATGTCGATGGGAGTCTCGGCGGTGTATGGCAGCATGATATACCCTGAGTGAACCACTTCCTCCTCCGATAGGTCGGTTGCCGTTTTCCGAACCTGATCTGGTGCGGCCTTTGACGGACCGCAGTCGTTTGAGCTGCCGGGGAGTTTCAAACTGGTAAAACGTAGGGACCCTGCCCTCTGCACTGTCGTGGCTCCTTGTTACGTCCACCTTCTGTCTCCTCCCGCCTCATCCTTCCTCCCGGGGATGCCCCACCTGGGTCATAGGTACAATATATCAAGACTAGTTGCAGTGCCGAATCCCCTCCGTACCGTAATCCAATGCAAAAACAGAAGTTATTTAAAATATATCGTGACTTTGTGGGTTCGTAGAATTAAATCTCCAAGTTGCAGAAATTCAAAATGTTCTTTATTTCCGTAGAAATACACTTTGGTCAACCCTTACAGTAGCAGAATTACGTAACATACGCAAATACAATGCTCAAGTCTGTTGACCACAAACAAGAGTTCACTCAACTTCCAGTTCAATTACCACTCTCTCGTTACTACTCCGTTTACGACTATCCCACTGGCGTATCGCGATCTCTTATATATACCTCCATTGATAATTCTAGACTGTTCTGTAACAAACAAGAAATCGACGACACTAGACGAAACACGAACGTTCCAGACGCGTAACTTTATCAGTGCCGGCAAGCCTTTTATCTCCGCGCTATATTTATCTGCAGGCTCTTTATCTCTGCCCTGCACCATCTGTTTTTGTGCGTCGCCGCGCTATCTTAAATAATGGGTTCGCAACAATATTTATAATAAAAAAAGTGAACATATTTATATTTTAGTTAATTGATGGAAATTAATCATTTCTCCACACTAGCCATTTATAGGCTAAGGTGGTCTACCGGGGAAATATATGAGTCAACTGGAGAATTTAATGTCAGGACGGCACGTTGGCCATGGTAGCTCAAAGGTTAAGAGCGACTGGACGGAAACCAGGAGATCCGTGGTTCAAATCCCGGCCATGGCATTGAATTTTTCATGTTGACTCTATCCATATTTATATTTGTTTATATTGTGTAAATTTTCAAAAACTTTAAAGTTATGGCCTGAGGATTGTGAGTCTTTCTTTATATTGAACAATTTTATTGGTATTTCATTGTTATTATTAGGGGTTTCTATATTATGTGAAAACTGTGTAAACTTTATTATTAAGGAGGGAGAAGGCACAAAGTTTTAACATTCCTTCCACTGTGGTTATAATTATGAAATTATAAATAAAATAATTTCTGGAAATGTTTATATCGATTTACATAAAGTAGAAAGAGGAATAAGCGTTCCTAAGAATAGTACATTGGATTCCTTTTTGTAATGATAACTTTGATCAAGTTTTCTGTCCTATATCAGTTTCATCATTTTCTGCTATTCTTAGTTATTTATTAATATTTATTAATTTAATTTTAACCTTAGTAAGTCATTCTCGGCACATGCTTGAGGAAGTTTGTAATTCATTGCATAACGTCATTAGCTACATTGTAATAATAAAATAGTGCATAGTTATGCAATAAGTTTTCAGCTACGGAAAGCTGTTGGTTTAGACTGATAAATCGACTATGTTAGTATTAAGTCATCGCTTTGTCCATTAATACGATGGCTTTATTGTTTTCTACTACCCACGTGGACGAGGAAAACAAAATACTGACCTTAAACTACTAGATTTACTATCTGGTTAAACAAACAGTTCATTCTGTCAGCTTGAAAGCACTTGCGAGACGTGTACGCCACGTGTAGTTTGAACCGACTTCACATTTGTATCTAAGTATTTCAGTATTCATAAAAGGTAATTTAGGTTCACCAATTCGAGATGTTTGTTAAATGTTGAGAATTCTAATCCTATTTTCAGCAATAAGTTACCCACATATCATTTGCTTCCCATTAAATTCCATCTCATTGAAGGCGTTTTTGAAACTCACTTTCTTGTACAGCAATTGTACACATTACATCCAAATACCACTTTCTCAAATGCATCCAGATTTGTAATCTACGTCTTACATTGGTGTTTCTTCCCCGGAGTATCAAGCAGTAACTTCGACGGTTCGACTTCTGTCTGATTTTTAATGCGACGGCTATTTTTCTGCAATGGTATCGTTATTTTCCGGTCCCAGTGTAGAGTCTGTCTAGTAGTTTGCGAGTCTAGTTGCCCCTCAAAGGAAACTCACTCTACCGCCCACTAATGACCGTCATAAATCTATCTCCACACTTCAGAAATGGAACACTGTCGTTGAGGACCAATAGCAACCCTGATTTTCTGGAAGTGACAGTCGCATGTTTACTCCACGTGGAGTCTCATTTGCCAAAATTCCAACTTCCAGTTGATCTGTTTCATTATGTGCAGCAATTCTTTGTGTGTCACGATGTGGAGAATGTGGGAGGGAAATGCAAATGAAGTAGTAGATAACTATCAGTCAAGTGAAAATAATCAAAGTAATGACAATAGTGTGAATAACTGGGTCGAGTTATATTAGTGGAAAAGTCTCAAAAAGCAAAGTTATAACGGGAACTGTTTCTAAGCAAATTCAAGTGCTTGTTTTGAACACATATAAATATGTGCTGATAAATAATCCTGGTAAATGGGTCGTGCAATGAACCTGATGATAAATGCTGGATACTCACAGAAATACAGTAAGAAATATTGTGACGAAAAGAATACCAAAGACCCGATTAAGTGTGAAAACAAAAGGAAACGTTTCTCTAAAGTAGATAATTTCACATGTGATTTAATTCGCTGAGAAATTTACAGATTCTATGCAAAAGGGAGAGCGCCCACCTTAGACGAATTGGTTGCACATTTGCAAGGAATTTGTGATTTTCCATATGGGTACTGCACTTTGCGCGGTCTCCTAAAGGAGCCGTGTTTCAAATACCGCATGTTGAATAAGTTAAGGGTTATTATGGAATCTAGTAGAATATCAAGTAATATATCAAAACTAAGGAAGTTTTGCAGTAATGGAAATAAGATAATTTATTTAGACGAAACCTCGTACGATACCCATGACGTATCGAGAAATGTGGCAGCCTTGCAGATCGGACTGGGAGAAGGAGGGCCGGGGTTGTAAAACGATTATAAGGGTTCGTCAAAGGAAGTGGCTGACGTGCACATGAGTTAACTAAACAGACTCTACACCAGTGCTATGAAGAACCATTCCACTGTCACATTTTCGCTTACTTTGAAGGACAAAGCGGTGGATGAACTCCAGGTCGTTTTTTTATTTTTTATTTTCCCAGTACTTTGCGACATAAAGAATAAACTGAACACTAACAAAACAATTCACTGACTTATTAGCAGATCACCAAAAGGCACGTATACGAGAGTGGTCTGAAAAGTTTCCGATCTCAACATGAAGATGGCAGCACTCGTAAATAAAAGCTAGTAAATTTCGTTGTTCATCTGTTGGCAGTTACTTACCAAAGTTTCAGCCATTTTAGACGCTCAGTTGTTATGTAACAGTCGTTTGAGTGAGTTGATGTGATTGTTTTTATAAAAATTGACAAAATCGAGCATCGAGCTGTCATTAAATATTTGTTTTTAAAAGGCAATACGCCTACGCAAATTCTGTGTATGGGGACTCTGCACCATCATTTACCTCAGTGAAATTTGGGCAGCTGAATTTAAACGAGGTCGTAAGAGCTTGGGAGACAATAAACGTTCGGGACGTCCAAAAACTGTAACTACCGACGAAAACATCGCCAAAGTTCACCAAATGGTGCTAGACGACCGCTGAATTAAAGTGAGACGGATAGCAGAGGCTATGAACATGTCAAAAGAACGCGTTTGCAAATATTAAATCAACATTTAGACATGATTAAGCTGTCTGTGCGTTGGGTGCCGTGTTTGCTCATGCTAGACCAAAAACGTGTTCGAATGAATATTTCCAAAGCTTTGTTGGCGCAGTTTAGGCGTAATAAATCCGAGTTTTGGCGCCGATTAATTACTGTAGATGAAACTTGGATACACCATTATGCACCCGAAACAAAAGTACAGTCCAAACAGTGGACTGCAAAGGGGGAACCGGCTTAAAAAAAGCAAAAACTGTTTTTTGGGCTGGGAAAGTGATGGTGTTTTTTGGGATAGTCATGGAGTTATTTTATTCGACTATCTTCACAAAGGAAAAACCATTACAGGAGCATATTACGCATCATTACTTGACAAGCTGAAGGCAGAACTTGCGGGAAAACGGCCACATTTGCAGAAAAAGTAAATCATGTTTCACCAAGACAACGCACTGTCTCACACCTCTGCGGTTGCAATGGCGAAAATCCACGAATTACGGTTTTGAACTGCTTTTCCATCCGCCTTACTCCACAGATCTAGCCTCAAGCTACTTCTTTTTGTTCCCTCATCTGAAAATTGCGCACGGAGGACAGAGATTTTCGTTAAATGAAGAGGCAATTACCTTCGTGAACAATTATTTAGCAGGGAAAAACGCCGAGTACTATTTGGACGGGTTGTAGAGATGGGAGCATCCCTGGGAGAAGTGTGTAGAGTTACAAGGAGACTATGCTGAAAAAAAAAATTCTGAAAAAAATATTTTGTATCTTTATTAGGTCGGAAACTTTTCAGACCACCTTCGTACAAGCTCAGCCAAGGTGAAGATTTCTGAGCAACCAGTGATTGGTAGTCTGAACCGTTGCCATGGCAATTGGCCGGAATGCAACGTCTGCTACCGAGCTGTCAAAAAGGACTTGCTTGTTTAATCAGACTGTAATTTCATTGCAAACGCAACAATAGCCTATTTAACGAGACATACAACTTAATAATAATTACAAATCAGCAAGAGTGTAAAACGTATTCTAAATCATAGTATATTAATTTCATAAAAATAATCATTGGAAGTTTCAAAGGTCATTCATACAACGTAGCTTAAGTCACCCAGTAAATCTGTAAGACAACATTAATCTTTTTTAAATTTGGGTATACTCAAAGCACGACAATTGATTATAAAAATATGTTTCCTAGAAATGTTGATTTTCCTATGTGTTAAGTTTTGTAAAATTAGTCTACAATTGTAGTTCCAAATTTCATTTAATATTCAGTTATTAGAGTTTAGCTGATATATTTTCCAGCTGAGAACAAACAGTTTAAAGTCAAAGTACCTCTCGGATGTTGACGTAAGATGGTGCAGCAGCCCTTTGTTACTAAGTCTCAAGTACACAACATTATGTCACGTTTAGTCCATTACAAAGATCGACGACCCCGTTATATTTATTATATAACCGTGGTCAAACTTGTTCTCAAATACTCTTTGGTGCTATAGACTCAGTTGAGTTGAAAGGTTGAGTCAACAGTCATTTGTAGAAACAGTCAAGTGATCAAACAGGCTGAGGGTGTATTTAGCTCGGCGATAATGGCCCCATCGCAAATAAGATTCAAACTTGCAGCGATAAAATATTTGGGTCTAGGGAAGATTTGAAACTACTTAGAGAGCTCATTGTTCAACGCGTTTAGAAGTCTTTTTCTTTTGAGCTATGGAGATTAGAAATACCTAATTACATGGGAATAAAGAGTCAATATTATATTTGCACTTTCCATTGTTGTAAAGTGGCATCATGTATTTGAATCCTACCTCAAAATACACAAAAATATGATGGTTAAATGCGTACAACGTATCTACTCAGTATTCCATGAAGTATTCTAAGTAAAACTGAAGTTACCGTTGGTATGTCGTATTGGATAGTATTGGATGAATTAATGAAATGATACACAAGCTAGCTGGGGTCCTTACAGTTTAGCGTTGCTCAACAAGTGGCTTTTCACAATAAGGTAAAACCCATTATATCTGTGTAATTCAAGCTATTTGAGGCTCAAACTGGAGACTCTTGCATGTGGGGAGACAACTAACCTCACGCCTCAAAGAGGATGCCATTTGTATACTTCTTGATAATCGAGATAAACTTTGAATACACTTTACATGGTAACCATAAGGATACCGTAAGCTAAACAGATACTAGATTTTTAAACAAAAAATCATGAAGGTCCTCCCGCGCGTGTACAAATAGGTTGATTCAAAACAAAAAGTCGGCTATATACAAAATCGGTATATTATATTTAAATTCAACAGTTCCCAAATTTGACATGTATGTATTCAAGAAGTACTATTCTTTTTACATGGAACATGTTTCATTATTTTTTTCTCTAGAAATGGCTCTAAGGATTTTGATTAAATTACTATCAACTAATTTTTGAGAATATTCTCTAAACCTGTGTTCATTCTAAATGAATTTTGTATAACTTGCAAACCTAAGAGATATATGTATATAAACTTATTACATAAGCAAATATGCAAATTTTCAAACAGTTTTCCAGAATAGTTCCCGCGATATTTACATTCTTGTTGTGTTTTATTGTTATTTAATTGAACTGTTCCACACGGTGCAATTTTAGGTTGAAAAAAATAATACTTGAAAATTATGTTCTTCGGTACATTATTAGTAAATTGATGAGATGAAATTTTAATATTCCTAATAGTTTAGGATGTACCATCACATGGTATCTGTCACACTGTTTTCCACATAATCTGCATGGAACTCTTCTGTCTTGCACACTCGATGGTGGAATCCGTTGACCGCTAGTCTTGTCATCAGACGGCGAAGGTCATATTCTGCTCTCATCCATTCTTTGTTGATCATGGCATCTGCGTCATAAAAATCTTGCCATATGTCATTTCGTTTGCCCTCCAGCTCCTTCAGAAGATCGTAGTATGCTGCTGTGCAGGGTAAAAGCATGTCCAGCCGTAGTTCTTCATCGAGGGAAGGTTCACTTGCCAGGATATAGACAAATCGAGTTGTGGTACGAGGTGTGCTCGTAAAATAAAGTCTCCTAGGCGCTGGAGCCGTGAGCAACGCTATTACACGAGATCTAGCAACACTGGCGTGTAGCTTGGTTTCACCCCTTCAAATCCTCACCACAATGAACTCGTAACCATTAGTCTTGGCTGGGCAGTCGTTTGCGATGGAGCTTCCTATCACATCCGCCACCAAGTGCGAGTTGCGTGCAGTGATTCTTTTTTGAGTACCAAGGGCACTAACCCCACTGAAATTCATTGTCAGTTATGCGAAGTCTATGGACCACAGTGTATGGACGTCAAAAACGTGCGAAAGTGGATCAGAGAGTTCAAAGACGGACGTACACACGTCCATGACGAACAGCGTTCTGATCGACCTTCGGTTTCAGCCGAAACAATTGCAAAAGTGGAGCAAGAAATGCTTAAAGATCGGCGTGTGACAGCTCGCGAGCTGTGCGAACTTATCCCTGAAGTCAGTAAGACTACGATTGACAAGATTTTGACCGAACATTATCGCAAGGCTGATCTCCTGGCCCAGTTCGGATGGGACATCCTCACCTATCCCCCCTACAGTCCAGACTTAGCACCTAGTGATTATCATTTGTTTCCTGAGTTGAAGTCACACCTGAGGGAACACATTTCCAGACCGACGATGATTTGAAAAACGAGGTTGAGCGCTACCTGCGCAACTTGGCGGGAGAGTGATATGACAAGGATATACAAAAACTGTCACAGCGCATGCAGAAAAGCATCGATCGCAATGATGATTACGTTAAAAAATAGGTGTAAGTGCCGCCTTTCCATCAATGTAATATTCATTGAAAATAAACATGTTTTCTATATTAAATAAAATTGGAGACCTTATTTTACTGGCACGCCTCGTAAATTTTGATAAGCATAATGCTTTTTTTTTTTTTTTTTTTTTTTTTTTTTTTTTTTTTTTTTTTTTTTTTTTTTTTAGAAAAGTTCCTTTGACATTTTCTGTCTTTCAGATTCAATTTGCCAAGATGTTCCGAATAATCTCTATACCATACGTGAGTATGGACAATATATCTAAGCAGAAGAGGGTCAAAGCTGTATTCAGTGATAATCGTCTTAAATTTCGTATGCCGTTAATTATCTACGTTGCTGCTGGTGTCCGCTCTTTGATGTGCATAACGTATACAAATTTGAAGGATGATTGCTAGGTACTTAAAATGTATTACATGTCTTAATGTTATCTGCTTATATGTGATATTGTCGCTCTCAGTGCGTCTTCCTCCTTTCCTGAAAGTTATTACAGTTTTGTCTTCATTTAGTTTTAAATAATTTTCTTCTGAAGCTATCTGTAGGTTTTTATGCTTGGGATACTAGGGCCATATCATCAGCGTACGTACAGATGTATTTTTTTATCTTGAAAAGTGCAGAGCGATGCGCAGAGGTATCTGGACGAGTCCACCTCAGAACTGTTGCAACTGGAGGGGATGGGAGGGCAGGTCAGTTGCGTACCAGTTGCGAGCAAGTGAACACGTGCAGAGCTACTCTATAACACTACAGCTTGTTTCAAAATGTGCTTGTCTCCTGCTTCCAAGAGGGCATTTATAAATGACGCCTCCTAGCAGCATACTAGGAAATAAAGTGCTACATTTAAAAACACGAGAAGTAATAACCAATATCCATAGATTTATATAAAAAAAAAGGAACAATGGTCTGGGTCAGCTATAAAAATCTGGGGAAGGGTATCTGAGGCAACAGTTGTGTCTGAAAGCAGTTTAGGAGAGTTATTAAGGAAAGAAAAGCTATTGGTGCTAGTGCAACAACGTCCTTCTCTATACCCAGTAAACAAAGATTAAGAACATGCACAAAATCTAATTTGGATATTTTAATTCAGAAGTAGTTAGGCGAACTATGAATAATTTTTAAAGCACAGAAAAACAAAGACCAACTTTGAAGAAAGCGCTTATGAAGCTAAAAATTCTACTGACTTCCAAGGCAGTGCCTGAACATTAAGAAGAGTTCTTTTGAAGTTAGGATTATTTGAAAAAAAATAAAAATAAAAAACTAAGCGTGACAGACATATTTTAATCCAACATCGCACCATACGTGCAAAAAGGCTTAAGTATTTACGAAATATTCGGAGATATCGAAGTGAAGTTTATATAGTTTATATGGATGAAACTTATATAAATACAGCACATACTGGACCATATGCCTGGAGTGAAATACGTTACAGGGACTCTGCAGCAATATTGAAAGGCCGACAGTTGTTTATCATGCCTGCTGGAGGAGAACAGGGGTTTGTTCCAAATGCCTATGTACCATTTGAGATCCAACAAAAGCGTGGAGATTACTATCATAGTACGAATTACAACTCAGTTTATAAGAGCTGCAAAACTGGCTTCGAGAATGAAATTTGTTTTTAGACACCTTATGCACCACCCTCCCCTCTCGTAATCTTACGCGAGTGACGCATTGTGGCGATAGGTGCACTATCCCCACCACAGTTGCTACTCATCCCTACCGCTCAGAATTCCTGTCAAGATAAAATAATACATCTGTATATATTTGTTGTACAATTTCGGTATCAATGGCTTTCGGAATTTCAGCTGGGGTTATTATGAAGAGGAAGGGCTGATGGGGTCTCTCTGTAGTACTCTATTTGTTTGCTCATTTGGGTCATATCTTGTCACTGTGTCATCCATTTCAGCGATGTTTCTTGCTAGTATGTTCTTTAATAGACCTGTTTCGTATGTTCTTCCTGTTATCTCGTCTACTTTTTCCATTATTAGCTTCCTTCACATCAGATCAAATGCTTTTGTGTAGTCAATAAATACCACATTTAGTTTCCTTCCTGTGTACTGCAGTTGTTTGGATATCATCCTGCAGACATTTTACTGCCTCAATTGTTGATCATCCCCTCATGAAGCCAAATTGCTCTTCTGTAAAAGCCCTTTTGGTCATATTATATATCCGTCGCGTTAGTACTTGTTAGGATCTTGAAGGCTGTACACTCAAGGGTTATGCTCCTGTATGAATAAGATCTCCAGCTTCTCCTTGTCCTTTATACAACACCTTGAGGGTGGCTTATCTAATTTTATTTATTTGTGTATATAAGTGTGTATACACTACATTATGGCTATTTGGCTGCAATTATTATTATTATTATTATTATTATTATTATTATTATTATTATTATTATTATTATTATTATTATTATTATTATTATTATTATTATTATTATTATTATTATTATTATTATTATTATTATTATTATTATTATTATTATTATTATTATTATTATTATTATTATTATTATTATTATTATTATTATTATTATTATTATTATTATTATTATTATTATTATTATTATTATTATTATTATTATTATTATTATTATTATTATTATTATTATTATTATTATTATTATTATTATTATTATTATTATTATTATTATTATTATTATTATTATTATTATTATTATTATTATTATTATTATTATTATTATTATTATTATTATTATTATTATTATTATTATTATTATTATTATTATTATTATTATTATTATTATTATTATTATTATTATTATTATTATTATTATTATTATTATTAGTTTAAGAGGAAAAATACACGATGATATTTAAGCGTTAATGTGCGCTGGTACTTTCAAAAATGGCCGAACGATGGATTCAATAGTGTCATTTGAAACACAACATAACCCTCTAGTTTCTAATGTTGAAAACAAATTTCGTTTGCTTCATAAAATATAATAAATCGCCTTTTAAAGATTTGACAAAGTCTTCAGCCACTCGTATTTCACCTTTACTATTCTGCGAAAACTTATTTTGCTTAGTGTGAAGTAAATAAAAAATAGCCTTTATTTTCAATGTATGTGAATAACGTATTTAAATAAAGAAATGTTAGATAAATGCCAAATTTGGTATTTTACCTCCTCCAAGTACCGACAGGGATATTTTCTTGAAATTTATCTTACCCCAACCTACGCTTTATATAGAAGAATTTTCTTTGTTATTTTCTCAAAGCTAAATAATGATTTAGTTAAACTATCAAATAATTTAGATATTCAGGTGATGTATCTTAACTTTTCTGGTAATAGTCGATAAATTCCTCTTCATTCTTAATGACTTCAGTTGGTAATCTACCTTAAATAGGATGGGGGGGGGGGGGAGGAACGCAACACATATGTTTGATATGAATTTCCGAATGTGTTACGCATAGGTATATTTCATGTTCTAATTTGCTATATTTTCTCTCGTGGTCATCCAAAGAATGTAGTTTGAAGATCATCACATAACAATCCACCTTTTGAATATCAATCGGTTCTGCCTTGTGATTGCTTGTAATCAACGAAATGTATAATTAACAGTTAATACACAAAGTATAGCTTTAGCGGATGTGTTGCATACAAATAGTTTTAGTCAAATGTTTCTAAATTACATTAAATAAAATAAATGCCTATAATGTAAGTGCAGTATATAGGAGTATATAAAGACGTAGTCAGTCTTCTGTTCTCACAGCCACCTAAAGTTATGAACCGTGATGCGGATGTAGATGACATTACCTATTCTAAGTGGTTGTTTCTAAACAAGCTGGGTGAAAACCCCAGGGAATTTTATTCCGAGCCAGAAACATCGTATCGGAGCTGCTACCAGCAAAATCTCGGTAGGTTTTGGTCTTTACTTTTTTGTTGCTTTTAATTTACCTCCTCCAACATTAGGTCATATCAGGCGAAGCATGAAATGGGTGAAATGATGCTCAAATGTGTCCAGGATCCATAGAGCTTAGAGTTACTGACATTCGTCTTTCAGAATAAGGGATTAATCCCGAAAAGCCCCTATCCAGACTACTGTGACCAGACCGAGATTCGAACTCGTCACTTCTTGAACGTGAAGCAGGCACGCTACCAACTATGCTACAGAGGTGGGCTAGGAAAGTAACATGAGAAATAATATATTGTATTTAAAACTGGTAAGCAACTTTGGATTCTGTTTATTACGTTCACTAAAGGTTTCCATGATGACTTCAGTGGTCCAAGTCGCTAAAGCACCATTTTAGACATATTAATCCCCGAAAAACAGCCACTTTAGCGAGTGTATACTAAAAAGACAGTTTTGCAAACGTTTATTTGGATAAACAAGGAGTAGCAAACTATGTTTTTATCACTACTTTGGTGAAGAAAGGGTAGAGAAAATCCTATGAATATAACACTTTTTTTCTGTTGGTGAAAAGAAATCTTGTGCATAAGTTGTAACACAATACAAATATTTTTAAAAGATGAGAATATAACAAAGCTCTTGTAGAGGTGAAGGAATTGCGAATCCGTCGCAGAGGAGTAAAGAACACAACGAACTGTTATCTGAATTATCACCAGCACTTTCATAATCAGTAAATGGTTCTCTCATACAACATTGCCTTCACTCACGTTAGATTTTTCAAAGTCTCAATTTCCGATACAGTTTTGTGTACCAAAAGGGCGTGCCAACTCAATTTATATTATTGAAGCTCAAACATCAATTGTATGTTGTCGGATCCTTCCGTTGTGAAACAAAGATACTTTGTCACAATTAGGAAGATTACTTTCCTATATAGTATCAATAGACGAGGGCTTTCAATTGTTTGTTCAGAATGTTCATTAAAAAGCTTTGTTCAACTCCCATTTAAAGCGTCAAGATAAATTGTGTCGTTTAATTTGCAAATATGCTTTAAGATTTTGTGTAGGATGTAGCTATAACCTAAAATACGAATTTTAAGGTTTTTACATTCAGTATTCTTGTTTTCTCCAACTATGAAGGTACTCATGAAAGAACATAACCTTTCACGGCCGGAGTCAATTTTACAATTATTTCCGGGCGGTTTTGCCGTGGTCTGTTGGCGTAAGAACGTCCAAACGTTTCGTCCACAACTGCGGTAGACATCTTCAGTGGCGAGGCTGAAGTTTCCTCGAAGAGTTTCGCAACGCCACTGAAGATGTTTAACGCAGTTCTTCTTCTTCTTCTTCTTCTTCTTCTTCTTCTTCTTCTTCTTCTTCTTCTTCTTCTTCTTCTTCTTCTTCTTCTTCTTCTTCTTCTTCTTCTTCACTCCATGGTTTGGGCATATCGCCCGTTCCGGCTTCATAGATCTCTCCAGCGTTTCCTGGGTCGTCCTCTGTGTCTTCTTCATTTTGGGTTATAGTTTAATACTGCATTTGGATATCTTCCATCCTCCATTCTTAATATAAGTTCATGCCATTGTTGCTTTCGTTCTGATATTTTGTCATGGATTGGCTCGATTTCTAATTCGTTTCTAATATCCTCATTTCTTATTTTGTCCAATATTGCACAACCTTTAACACTTCTTAAAAATTTCATTTCTGCAGTCTTTATTTTATTTAAATCCTTTTGCGTTGCCACCCAGGTTTCGCTTCCATAGAGTAAAGTTGGAATAGCCATTACCTTATACATTTTCATTTTTGTATCCTTTCTCACTCTGTTTTTAAAAGTTCTTTGGATTGTCTCACATATTGCTCGAATATGTGTTTACTTTTTCTTATATATCAGCATTGTTTCTAAAACTTATGTTACATCCCAAATATTTAAAACTCCTTATTTGTTCTAAAATCTTATTTCCTTGATCTTACTCCTTTAAAATCCATAATTTTTGTTTTTTCTTCTGATTCTTTAAAATTATAATTTTTTACTACATTATTTAGTATATACATTGACTTTTTCAGTTGATTTTCATTCCGGTGAATCAATATTTGGTCATCCGCAAACAGCAGGATATTAATATAAATATTTTCCTTTATTTTGATTCCTGGGTCTACTAAAATCTTCCATTCATTAGAATATCGTCCATATATATACTAAAAGGAGTAGGTGATAAGGTACACCCTTGTCTTAGTCCAGTATTGGTAGAAATTTGTTCTGTTAACCTATCTCCAGTATCAGTTCTTATAGATGTATTTGTGTATATGCCTTTTATTACATTAATAATATGTGGTGGGTAATCCTTACTTTCTAATATTTGCAACAGTTTTGTTCTATTTATTCTATCAAAAGCCTTTTCCAGGTCAATGAATGCGATATGTGTTTCCAAATTCTTTTCCCTTCGTTGTTCAATTATTTGATTAAGGACAAATACATTATCTGTACAGGATCGGCCTTTGCGGAATGCACTCTGCTCTTCTCCTATAAGGCAGTCTGTAATAGTTTTCAGTCTATTATTTATAATTTTAGTATATATTTTGTAACTAGTGTTCGTTAAACTTATCCCTCTATAATTTCCACAGTTTTTGCGATCTCCTGTTTAAATATATTTTTAATTAGAGCTATTAACCATGATTCAGTTATTTTACATTTTTGCCAACAGTTATTAATTAAATGTAGTATTCTTAATTTGCAAATTATTCCACTGAATTTTATAAGTTCTCCATTCATTTCATCTATTCCTGGTGCTTTTCGATTTTTAATAGTGTTCAATACATCGTCTAATTCTGCAAGGGTTATTGGATCTACTTCTTGTTGCTTTGCTTCTTCTTTTGAGATGTTTTCTTGTAAATAATTTTCTGCATTACTAAAATACAGGTTAGTGTAGTGCTCTATCCATTTATCTTCAGATATTATGTTTAATCTTGCTACATATTTTTCGTTTTTATTTAAATATTTAATTAGTTTATATCCTATTGTTTGTCTCTCATTATGTCATGCTCTACCTCACTTATAAATTTATTCCATGATTCTTCATGTGCTTGTCTTGTCTAACACAGTTCTGGATGAAACGTTTGGACATTCTTACGCCAACAGACCACGGTAAAACAGCCCAGAAATAATTAATTGTAATATGAAGGTTTTCCCCCAAAACACGATATTGAGATTTCATAGAAACACTTGCCGTGAGGTTCAGAGATCTTTGCCCAGTCCTTGGTATTAGAGCATAGTTTCGGAGATTCTATGGGACCTTAAATGACTCATCCAGTTGCCCTGGTAGGTGTGTACAAAATGGAGAACCATCTCGTATATGCTCGCATCTCTGTTATTCTGTTTTCATGCCCACGTTTCATTACCACAACAGTACTGTCCTTGCTATTATTTCACATACACATAATCTAGAAGTTACAGGACGTTAAAAACAGAGATAGCACAGCATTGCGAAGTGCTTACGTGTTAGAAAAGAATGTAGAAAGATCACACAGCCAAGATAATATACAAATTCATTTGCCTGTTTTATTATTGTTTCTGAAGAAAATTAAAGGTCTTCTCAGAATGACTAGGTACTACATATTGTGTAATACCTACAAACAAAACTGTGCAGTTTATCAAACAGGAAACAATGCCAGTGACAGGAAACTGTGGTTTCGCATGCAAATTTATTCATCTTTTTTTTTTACGTAACGTTCACACGTAGGTCTTCCCCAGCGGTTAGCTATCTTCTGTTTGTATAAATTCCGATTATTCTACCCACTTTACGTTAGAAATTCAAATTAGGCAATATGTATATTTATGCCCTGGTTTCGGAAACAACAGTCAACTGTTTTTGCACAAGGCAGGAATGTGCTGGTCCAAGAATAGGAGTGGCAAAAGTACACATCCTTTGTTTCTTCCACGTGTGGTACAAGAACTGCAGAGAAATATTCCTGACTTTTAATAATGTCATCATTAACCAAACTATTTGGTAATACTGCTTACCAAAAGAGAGTAATTGTGCACAGTTCATTAGTAGAAGTTCACTGACACGAATTATGCTTGTTATTTCATCTCAGCGTTTATTTCTGTTGAAATCGAGTTCAGTGGACTTTGACTGATCTAAATTACAATAACTGATGCAAGGCATATTATGATAGTGTTGGATGAGATACACTTTTGTTAAATATAGCTATAAATAACAATACATGTGTAAAATTGACCAGTTTCCTTTCACGTGTCCAAATGTCCAAGAAACAACGACTGTTTGACTCTAGTATGTATATTCAAAAACATTTTATTAAGAAAAACGACCATATTACTTACAAACTAAACTTACTTTACTTCTCCACATAATCATCTCCGTTATTTAAGCGTTTGTTTATGTGTGTAAAATCAAAAGTCCGTGTCAGTCTATTAACTCAATATACTCGGACATAATTTTACCAAGCAAAGAATGAGAAATGTTTGGGAAAGAAATCTCTAGCTCATCTGCAACTCACGACTGACTTGTACGATGCTGAATGTTCACTTTTCAAATCACCTGTGATGAATAATGGTAATTGATTCGAGTTTTCATGCACGTTCCATACTCAGTTCTTGAACATTTACTACCCCTTACTCATATTTATTACTCGACAGAGCGTTGTGGCGTACTGACCTTCAGGTGACCAGCGCTGTGATCGTCTCTTATAAGGTCTTATCTGGTCGATTAGAAGACTGAAATATCGGTAAGTTGACTTACAGTAAGAACGAAACACAAATAGAGCGATTGGAAGCTACGTGTGTCTACATGATATGTTTTCTCGTGCCTGTTGATGTATGACACATTGCTGTCCAGAAGACATGATTATATCTGAACAGACTATACGTACACTGGACTCACCGTGTATGTGCGATAAGCTGAGGTAAACATCTCTGTATTGCTATCTTTTCCCGATACTCCTTCTCACTTTGTCATGTAGTAATTAATTACTTACACCTTATTTTATTTAAATTTCTGCAGATTCCAGGTTCAAATACCCAATACGTCTCATGTCACAGTTGGTGGGACGTTGTATCACACAGTTTATTTGGAACAATCACAGAATACACAATAACATCTTCTTTCAACTGGTACTCACACAACACTTGAGAAAAGATGCTGAGGAAATTGTTCGACAGCGATTTGCTCTGCGGGGATATAGAAATGGTTGTTACCTCCTGGGATATCTTCGTATGCATAATTGTCAGCTAAATATTCTCTAAAATTATATATTAAACTGTATTTTCGTTTCAATTAAAAATATATAAACCCATGTGGATCTCTGCCAAGTGTAATCAAATCACCTATATTAGTTTCTATAGAGGAATGCTATCCAACAATTTTATGTGTTCGGGCACATTTAACTCATCCTTAAAGCCTTCATAACAACCACTGTATTATTATTATTATTATTATTATTATTATTATTATTATTATTATTATTATTATTATTATTATTATTATTATTATTATTATTATTATTATTATTATTATTATTATTATTATTATTATTATTATTATTATTATTATTATTATTATTATTATTATTATTATTATTATTATTATTATTATTATTATTATTATTATTATTATTATTATTATTATTATTATTATTATTATTATTATTATTATTATTATTATTATTATTATTATTATTATTATTATTATTATTATTATTATTATTATTATTATTATTATTATTATTATTATTATTATTATTATTATTATTATTATTATTATTATTATTATTATTATTATTATTATTATTATTATTATTATTATTATTATTATTATTATTATTATTATTATTATTATTATTATTATTATTATTATTATTATTATTATTATTATTATTATTATTATTATTATTATTATTATTATTATTATTATTATTATTATTATTATTATTATTATTATTATTATTATTATTATTATTATTATTATTATTATTATTATTATTATTATTATTATTATTATTATTATTATTATTATTATTATTATTATTATTATTATTATTATTATTATTATTATTATTATTATTATTATTATTATTATTATTATTATTATTATTATTATTATTATTATTATTATTATTAGTATTACTACTACTATGGCCGCGCCATGGCTGAGTGATTAGATCCCTTGGCTCTCACTTCGATCCCAGGTGACCGCAAAGTGGGATTTGTGTTGGACAACATGGCGCTGGGGTGGGTTTCCTCCGGGTCCTCCGATTTCCCTCACCATCATTCCACCAATTACTCCATCAATCATTCATCTCGGGTGTTGGGTCGACCCCTCAACCCTGATTTCATCTCTCAGGTCAGATGCTTCGGCTCCCTCGCTCTGAGGGAACCCAAGTGCCTCCTAACGTCAGCATTGACGAGAAAGGGAGAAAAAAATTATTGTTACTGCTACATAGTGTAATGATGTACACGTATTTCAAAGAATTACAATTGAAATTGTTTAGACTTAAAACTTACATAATAAATGTGTCATTTGCCCGCTTCTGTAGCGTGGTGGTAGCGTCTACCTCACGTTCAAGAGGTCCCGAGTTGGAATCTCGGTCAGGGTGAGTTATCTGGACATGGTTTTGCTGGGGTTCTCCCTCATCCTGGAAGATGAATGTCGCGTAAGTCTAAGCTCTATGGATTCTTGGTTCATTTTAGTATCATTTCGACCATTTCACCGAATTAGATGTCTCAGGCGGTTTCGTCTGTGGCCCTCTTTGGATTCCCGTGGCCGACCTACCTGATTCATGGGTTTTACGGTGTACCTCTGCCTTGCGTATGTGGAAGTGAAGCCCACAGTCAGATTGGCAGGCCTTGGCCCGCTATGGGCTTCGAGCCATGGGTAGAAAGAAAAAGTCATAAGCTTAATATTTTGTTAAATATTAATAATTCTCTGCTTTAAAGGAAGCAATTCGTACATCCACATTACTTTTTTATTTTGTCTCCGTCTGTGGACAAATCTCAATGTCACCTATTCATAAGATACATATTCCTGCCCCGGATGTTTTTCCCAACTGTTTTTCCCCATTCATAATCCCTTGGAATGTTTCTCTAGGCAAACACTGTTCTCGTTCACTGTCCCAGTTGATTTAGGTTTCCTTCCTTCCTACCTTTATTTATTTAGTTTTTCTTATTTTGCTTATTATTTATTTCTCTCCTTCCTTTCCTCTTTATGATTAGTTTCCTTCACCTACTGTTTCTAAAACAGCTCTATTTTATAAGCCCCTTCTCCAACTCCACGTTTCAAATTATTCCAGTTGGTCCTCACTTCGCCGCAATGTTCAGTGTGCTCAGACACCACACTTCACCATGCGATAGGGTCGCATTCAGTTGATTTTTTTTGTGTGTGTTTTTGTTTTTTGTAATTTATACGTCCTCCAACGTTAAGTCATATGGGACGATGAATGCAACTGGTGAAATGATGCTCATGTGAGTCCGGGGTCCATGGAGCTTAGAACTAACCGACATTCGTCTTTAAGGATAAGGGAAAACCCCGGAAAAAACTTATCCAGGTAGCTCACTCTGACCGAGATTCGAACTCGGGACCTCTTGAACGTGAGGTAGACACGCTACCGAGGCGGGAAATCTTGGGTTTGATTGTCGTTTAGCCAAACGATGCAGTAGATCATATACTACCACAAAACTGCTTCTCTTTTCATTTTGTAGGATAAAAAAGTTATGTAGATTTAGCAGTGGAAGTTCTCTGAGGGGAATATAGCTTTTTGTTCCCTGGTATATGTTCCTCTATCCGAACCTGTCCATGTGAATGAGTTGGCATTGAAGGGAAGACCAGGGTGGTTCAGTTTGGAAACATTAGGGATCCCGCCTGTCATTAGATCTGGCTGTCCTTTGTACCTGCTCCCTCAAAATCGCAAATTGTATGTTTGCCTCAGCTGGATTCCAGCTGGATTCCAGCTGGATTCCAGCAAGTACCCAGCTAGAATCCTCTTAAGATGCTCGTCGGAGCTATGAGCGAAACGTCAGGAGAATTTTCATCCTCTGGACGACAGCCCACAAGCCCGGGAAATACATTCAATTGGATTAACGCCGGTCGTGAAAGCCTAAGCATGTATATTTGCCTTCTCCAAAGCACTTGTTTTTTTTTTGCAATACGTATTCCTCCTTATTGTTATTAATTCTTTTAGCTCTTCTTCTGATAACACGATCATATCACATTAATTATAATGTATTTTATTGTTATTCCACCTTCTACCACTCCTTCCTTGTTCGACGTTCGTCAAGTTGTTCAAAATTAATGATGCAAAAGTTAAATAGTGAGGGGCCTTCCTATCTTACACATTTTCCTACTTTATTTTCTTAAGCCATATAGTCATTTAACTGACTACTAGCTAATTCATATTAAAATTACTTTTTCCAGAGTCTACAAACTATATCTTTTATGCTCATTCACTCCGTCAGACTGTTTTCAGTTCTGCAAATGTCAGATATATTTCTTAATCCATTTTAAGGTATCCTTCGCCGAATAAATAAGTCCCTTGTGCCCTTTTATTTTCTGATATCGTGCTTTTCTTTCCATTCATGAAATCTAAGTGCTTATTCAAAATTCTCAATACACCTTCTGAAACTTATAAGCATTACTTTGCACGAGACTAACGAACCTTGAAAGCACGTACTCATGATATGGCGTAAAATCACGTGGTATGCTGTTACCTGTCACAATGAGACAATGTGGTGACACGTTTTCAGTTATCTCTCCGTCGCCTCTTGAGCAAAGAAAAACAAACGAACACTGGGCGCAGATTTGTCATATCTTTCAAGGCGTTATTGAGATTTAATTGCGATTTACAAATATTTATCAGAAGTAATAGGTAAAATATGTTAGTAAAGAATAAAGTTTATATGTGGAAAACATATTTAGAAATTGGGTAGATAGAGAGTGGTTAAGTACAAATATGAGTTTTTGTTTCCCTTTTGGTTAACAAATACGAAAATCATGTGTCTTGCATGTGGTCAGTGAATGTACTATATTTTAAAGTAACATTTGGATATATATATGCCATGTGGCATTAACCATTTCTCGAGATATTCACTGTTGTAGGTTTTAATTTTCTACATTTCTGAACTGCCTTCATAATTTAATTGATTCTCTCGAAAGCTTGCAATTTCAAAGTCGCATACAGCAAACTGCTTTTTAAATATTTGACTATCACTTCACACGACATGTATAACGAGGCTCAAATGCTTATTTAGATAAATATAAATTAGATTGAAAATATGCTTATGTAAAAGAGATACAATGATAAACCACAATGGGCAGAAAAATTGTGAGTTTTCTTCTTTTTTCGTTTATTTTGTTTGCCTAGCTTCCGTATATTTAACCTGAGACCATTTATGAGTAAGCGCATGTTACAACCGAGCGAGGTGATGCAGGCCTTAAAGCATGTGGCTTCCATTTGGGAGGTCGCGGAATTGATTCCTGTGGTTGACCTTTGTGACCCATGGGTTCTTTGAAGGGCTTCTCCTGATCGCTATGTGAGTGCTGATAAGGCTAATATACTTTATGCTCGATCATGCCAAACTTTAGTATTTATATGACTGGTATCAGTACGTTAATGGGCCGCAATGTAAACGTTGGCCATGGTGGCTCAATGGATTAGAGCGACTGGACGGAAACCAGGAGATTCGTGGTTCATGTTGACTCTGTCTATCAAAATAATAATAATAATAATAATAATAATAATAATAATAATAATAATAATAATAATAATAATAATAATAATAATAATAATAATAATAATAATAATAATAATAATAATAATAATAATAATAATAATAATAATAATAATAATAATAATAATAATAATAATAATAATAATAATAATAATAATAATAATAATAATAATAATAATAATAATAATAATAATAATAATAATAATAATAATAATAATAATAATAATAATAATAATAATAATAATAATAATAATAATAATAATAATAATAATAATAATAATAATAATAATAATAATAATAATAATAATAATAATAATAATAATAATAATAATAATAATAATAATAATAATAATAATAATAATAATAATAATAATAATAATAATAATAATAATAATAATAATAATAATAATAATAATAATAATAATAATAATAATAATAATAATAATAATAATAATAATAATAATAATAATAATAATAATAATAATAATAATAATAATAATAATAATAATAATAATAATAATAATAATAATAATAATAATAATAATAATAATAATAATAATAATAATAATAATAATAATAATAATAATAATAATAATAATAATAATAATAATAATAATAATAATAATAATAATAATAATAATAATAATAATAATAATAATAACAATAACAATAACAATAATAATAATGATGGAAATTAATTGTTATTTCACACTAGCCGTGTGTAGAACGCACTATGAAAGGGTAGAGTCAGACTGAAAAATTCAATGCCATAGCCGGGATTTGAACCACGAATCTTTTGGTTTTCGTCCAGCCGCTCTATTTGAGCTACTATGGCCAACGTGCCAGCATGACATTAAATTCTCCAACTGACCCGTGTTTTTCCCGGTAAACCAGTAGGAGTTCTTATAAACAGAAGATCCGTGGTTCAAATCCCGGCTACGGAATTGAATTTTTCAGTCTGGATCTACCATTTCATAGTGCGTCCTACACACGGCTAGTGTGAAAGAACAATTAATTTCCATTACCTAGTACCCAATAGTGGTCCGAACTATAAAGCCCGGGCCTTAAAGTACTCACAGGCCGTGCCGTGGCTCAGTGGTTAGACCGCTTGGCTCTCACCAGGGCGGCCCGGGTTCGATCCCAGGTGACCGCAAAGTGAGCAACACGGCGCTGGGGCGGGTTTTCTCCGGGACCTCCGGTTTCCCCCGCCATCTCATTCCACCGGTGCTCCATCTTCACCTCATGTATCATCAGTGTCACCGCCTGCGGTACCGTATGTAGTAAAAACGGGCGTTAAACACTACACACACACATTAAAGTACTTACATGTTGAAAGTCGCCATTAAGGTAGTTGTCTCATGTGTTTATGAGAACTCCTAGTGGTTTACCGGGAAAAACACGAGTCAGTTGGAGAATTTAATGTCATGTCGGCACATTGGCCATAATAGTTCAATGGTTTAGAGCGGCTGCACGGAGACCAGTAGATCCGTGGTTCAAATCCCGGCTGTAGTTCAGTCTGTCTCTACCCTTTCATAATAATAATAATAATAATAATAATAATAATAATAATAATAATAATAATAATAATAATAATAATAATAATAATAATAATAATAATAATAATAATAATAATAATAATAATAATAATAATAATAATAATAATTAATAATAAAGCACACTCGTTTCGATCGACAACGATACTAGTGCCAGTTTAGAAAAAAGTCAAAATGTCAGACACTAGTAACAGAGACAGCAAAAGTACTCCATGTTACCAATAACTTGCCACAAAAGTCAAGAAATATGTACGAGAAATTCTACTCACAATTCATGAATTGGAGAATATCAAAAGATTCGTTCTCAGAAAATGTATTCCTAGTTTGTTTCGAAGAATTGTCTCAAAATATGAAATCAGCGACCTTGTGGACTCACTATTCTATTTTGAAATCAACACTCAGCATTAGGCACCAAATTGACTTATCTAAATACTCAAAACTGAACTTTTTTTTTCGTAATTTACGTCCGCCCCAACGTCAAGTCATATCGGACGGTGAATGAATTGGGTGAAATGATGCTCAAATGAGTCCAGGGTCCATGGAACTTAGAGTTACCCGACATTTGTCTTGGAGGATAAGGGAAAACCCCGGAAAAAAACCTTATCCCGGTAACTCACCCTGACCAAGATTCGAACTCGAGACCTCTTGAACGTGAGGCAGACATGTTACCACCACGCGGGCTCAAAACTGAACAGCTTACTAAAACACAAATCAGAAGTATATAAAGGGAAAAAAGCCAGAACATTTAAACCTGATAAGTTGAAAACACTTATAAATGAAGCACCTGATGTTGAATACCTTGTGATAAAAGTAAGTTTCTTTTTTTAATGTTACAAATGTTTTGTTTTAATGTTTTTAGGTTAAACTGTGTCACACGTTAACTGTTTATAAGGAAGTAATCGTACTACGTACTACGTCTCACTTTAGACAAAACAATAACGCACATCACTCAAACCGGAAATAAATACTTTGAAATGAAACCTTTAATTTAGATACATGATCGAGCATAAACAGTCCTATGCAACGAGACTACAATGGTAGTAATTAAAACGCGAGTATCATAGTTATTAAGCTCGCTTCGCTTCGCTCGGTTATTAATAATACTCGCGTTTTAATTACTACCATTATAGTCTCGTTGCATAATATACGAGGCATGTTTTTTAAGTCAGTACCGTTTTGCTATTCCGCCACCGCAGCGCTACGGTCAGCGTTCCGCGCATGCGCGCTGGTTACCTACATCTCTTGTCTACGCACTGACGCCATTACAGTCTGATTCTTCGTTGTATACGTTGGTTACTGAGTGTTTAAGATGCCTCCGACAATCGTGAGTCCCGCTGATTGTGAAGTAGCGGCTATTATACGATTTCTTAGTGCTAAAGGCGTAACACGATCGATATTCATCGTGAGATCTGTGAAGTTTACGGACAAAACATTATGAGTGATGGAATGGTAAGGAAATGGGTGAGAGCATTTAAAGTTGACCGCACAAATGTACATGATGAAGAACGGAGTGGGCGTCCTTCGGTCGTTACTGAAGATTTGGTGCAGAAAGTGGACGAAAAGATGAGAGAAAACAGACACTTTACAATTTCATCATTGTGCGACTATTTTCCTCAATATTCTCGTAGTGTTTTGTATCGCATTGTGACCGAGAACTTGAAGTACCGGAAATTATGTTCACGTTGCGTTCCGAAAATGTTGACGGATTTGCACAAAACCCAACGTTTAGGCAGTGCATTGACTTTCCTTGAGCGGTACCACAATGAAGGTGAAGGTTTTTTAGACCAAATTGTTACTGGTGACGAAACATGGATGGCCTACGTCACACCAGAATCGAAACAACAATCCATGGAATGGCGACATTCATCATCACCCACAAAAATGAAGTTTAAGCAGACAGTTTCTGCCCGGAAAATCATGTGCACAGTTTTTTGGTACAGAAAAGGAGTATTGCTAGTGGAGTTTCTGCCTCGTAATGAGACAATCAATGCAGCGTCTTATTGTGAGACATGATCAATCTGCGCCGTGCAATCCAGAACAAAAGATGTGGCAAGTTGAGTAAGGGTATCGTTTTGCTGCATGACAATGCCCGTCCACATATGGCTAATCGGACCAAAGATCTCATCAAATCTTTTCAATGGGAAACTCTAGATCATCCTCTAGATCTGGCGCCCAGCGACTACCATTTGTTCCTGCACTTGAAGAAACATCTGGGCGGTCGGCATCTTCAAGACGATAACGAAATCAAAACAGTTTTGATACAGTGTTTAACAAGTCAGGCGGCAGAATTTTATGAGGAGGGTATTCAAAAACTGGTGCCACGTTATGACAAGTGTCTCAATATTCACGGAAATTATGTAGAAAAGTAGATTAAGGTACAGGCTTTCATGTAAAAATAAAATTATTGCAATATCTATGCACGTCTTTTTTAATTCCAAAACGGTACGGACTTAAAAAAACATGCCTCGTACTATTCTGAATCTCCTGTTCTTCCATTTAATCTTGATTGTTATTTCACTTCACCTTTAATCTACTTAATTCAGAATGTCGGCGTTGCATGGCAGAGAAAAAGGATACTCTCTGTAAAACTCACTGCCTCGGAATGGCGGTCTCTACGTCCACTGGGATTGCTTTAATTGCTACATGATCTAAACGATATCCCTACAATCTGCGTATCATTAGTCATGCATAATACTACTAATTACTACTATTATTATTATTATTATTATTATTATTATTATTATTATTATTATTATTATTATTATTATTATTATTATTATTATTATTATTATTATTATTATTATTATTATTATTATTATTATTATTATTATTATTATTATTATTATTATTATTATTATTATTATTATTATTATTATTATTATTATTATTATTATTATTATTATTATTATTATTATTATTATTATTATTATTATTATTATTATTATTATTATTATTATTATTATTATTATTATTATTATTATTATTATTATTATTATTATTATTATTTTCACTTCATTCTACCTATATAATTCCTTCAACTATTTCGTAATTTGTATTCAAACACAATCTTCTGTAAGACGGGAACCTGTGTAAAGCAGAGAGTAAATGCTCGAAGGATTGCATTTCATTTAAACAGGTTTTACTGTACTAAGACGGTTTTTAAACTATGAAGAGTTAAATATTAAGTTATGAGATACAAGAACTAATAGGCAAACAAGATATTTCGAGATTTATAAAGGCTAAAAGAATAAAATGCCTAGGGCATGTTGAGAGCTCACGGAAGATGGCATACCTGAAAGGAAGGCTTTGTGCCAGAAGAAAGCAAGGAAGCCCAAAAAACAAGGCGATTAGCTGATGTAACAGAAGATTTAAAGGAGATTGGAATTAGAAGCTGGAGAAGTAAAGTGGAAGGGATAGAGATCTGCGGAGGAAGATTTTACAGGAGGCGAAACTCTATCCATGTACAGAGGCACAAGTCGTAAACGTCCTGAAACCTAAGAAACATTACCGGCACGCAGTGCACCGCAGTGGGAAATATCTACAACAGCTGGACAGGAACTTGGGAACACTGTTTATAAAGAACAATAGTAACGCTTAGAAACAGGCGATATGAGAATTATAACGACGGATTACGTAACAAACTATCTGTAGGAAGATTAACATAAAGTGAATGAGGAGATAACAATTGATAAGTAAAACCGCTATGTTATTGCTCAGCTACAATGGATACACAAACTTCAGATAGTTCCCCTCTCTGGATTATCAGTATCAGCGATAAACCGCTAACACTGAGCTCATTCCGAACTTATCTGGCAAAATCACGGTTTTGCATTCGATAACCGAATGCTATTGCAAAATATTAGCGAGTCGAAATATTAGAACAGGCCAAATGCTGACGTGTGAGGAATATAAAGATCTGTAGCTACAACTTGCCAAACGGGAGGGAAAAGGGGCTGCAGGACACAGAGAAGGCTCGTCCCGCTTCTAGAACTGTCTAGAGAGGGCGATGAACGACTCGTCGACCAAGCAGACATCTGGTGTGTATTGGGAATACTCATTTCCTTTGAGCAAGCTTCCGGGTAATCTATTCGACACGCTATATAGCAGAACTGAAAGATAAGGAATCGGAAATAAAAAAGAAATGGTGTAAACGAAATTGTGTAGATCTTTCTTGGGGGTGTAATTTACGTCCACCAACGTTAAGTCATGTCGGACGAAGAATGAAATGAGTGAAATGGTGCTCAAATGCGTCCGGAGTCCATGGAGGTTAGAGTAACCTGACATTCGTCTATCAGGATAAGGGAAAATCCCGGAAAAAACCTTAGCCAGGTAACTCAACCTAAACGAGATTCGAACTCGGGACCTCTCGAGGCGGGGCAAATTGTGTAGATAAGAAACTACCCCAGCATTTGCCTCTCGACCAGGAAAAACTACGAAAAGTCGAAGCTCAGAGTAGGGGGTCGACGGTCATCAATACTGAGACCTCCTGAATTCGCGCATTACATTTTACTGTGGAGTAACCTCACACGGTAACACCTTCACCCCTACACACCATGAAAGAGGGAGCGAGAAAGAGAGAGAGAATCGTTTCAAATAATACAGTTTCTTTAAATAATCGATTGTAACTATTTTAAGAAGTGAACGGAAGAAAATAATTGTATTCCAAATAAATATATGCGATAAACTTTTTAAAATCTGATATGTTAAATTCACGCGACCCTGTCAGGTTCTCTCGAACGTCCTTTGTTCCTTTGGGCTTCGAAGGGACGATCTTCTTTTGTCGTAATCGTTGTTGTTGTGACTGAGGCGCTATGATCTCAAGGTGCGCCTCGACGAGTATCTGTATCGCTGCTAATTGTTATGGAGTTGGTGCGGTAGTTGGAAGAGGAATTTGGGGTTTTTCAAGTTTCTTCGTGAAATAAAGTCTTTTAATTCTTTTGTGCCTGTGTTCCGAGTTACTCGGATGTCTGCAGAATTTCAGTAAATTACGCGCCACTCAGGAAATGTAAATATATACTGCCCAGGCTTTAAAATATTTAATTATCAAAATAACTTGGGATGTACCTTCGCACTTCGCTGGATGCAAATTATATCGCGCTGGTTGGAGTTGCTACGTTCGTCCTTCGCCAGACTGTCTCGATTTCACCCCAAATATCGACTTTTCTACAACTGTGGGAAGCTTCAGATTTTTTCTAACCCACGCCAATGCTCTTTATCTTTATATTTATTGGTAACTAATAAGTATCAAGGTTCATGTCATTTTATACTATTTTAAAGGACTTTCCCGTGATACATTTTACTAGTACAAAAACCTAGATGTTTGCTATTGAATAATACATATTTGTTACTAACTCCTGAATTACTAATATCTAATAGTTCATTTTTATACGAGAATGCACACGCGGAAATATCGCTACAACCTAATCTTTAAACACCTATCTTTAAAAAGATCTTATTCTTCTTCTGCATGTTAACGGAGAGAAAGATTTTAGAAATGATTTTATTACAAATATCATTATAAATATAATAGGAATTGATAAATACAGTAGTCTTAAGCGAGTCAACTTTTAAAGAATTGGTTGCTAAGCGATAGCTTATCTTCGCATGGCTAGGAGATGAAAAAAGGAATGCCTTCCTATTTGACAAAAACTGTAAGAGGAATTCTCCTTACATTGAAAACAATTCCCGTAGTTTTTATTTTGCCAAAACACCCTATATTTAAGATGTTTACAAGATAAATAACATTTATATATTGAATTTAGACGAATAGCCCATGAAGTCCTCATAAGAATGCATTTTGTATCTCTTTGTACGAATAAATGGTAATCCATAACAGTTAGATAAAAGCTGAGTTGCTATTGATTTACAGTTTTCAAATCACTGTGATTTTTAAAAAGTTGTCACCATTTAATTATTTCTCCCAATGGAAAGAGTGCTTCAGAGGCAACTCATAGCAACTCATGTTGTACTCTACACACCCACGACAAGAAGGCAAGAGAGGAATGAAGGGGAGAGGGGTTTGAACTGTTTATCTGCTCTGTTAGTAGATCTGTTTACTAGGAAATGAGTGTATGAAAGTGCATATGAGTCACTCGTGCTGCCAGATCTACTATTTGTTGTAGTAAATGTAGTGATAGGTATTATGCATGGGTGAGTAATGGGACAACACTTCTGTATTTAAACGAATCTAGCACCCTTGTCATATTCGGAAGGCAAGCATAAACATCGTTGGGATATCAACAGTGATTACATTACACATTCCTCTAGCTTGCCTTCTTGTTGTGGGTCTACAGTAAACGCCCTTCTCGGTACCGTAGGTGGTAGCGTGTCGGCCTCACGTTCAGGAGGTTCCGCGTTCGAATCTCGGTCAGTGAGTTACGGGATAAGGTTTCTTTTCGGGATGTTCTCTTATTAAAGATAAATGTCGGATTACTTTAAGCTCTATGGACCCATGTAACATGAGCATCATGTTACCCATTTCATTTGTCGTCCGATATCTCTTGTACCTAAAACGAAATATACCAACTTCTGGCATGAAGTAGATAGAAGAATAAACTTTGGCAACAATAGTAATTTATAGAAGATATATAAAAATAATGGGTAGAGAAAGTCATACGAATGTACCGTATATGAAGGAATGTGTGTTATATAATTGCCTCTCGCCCAATGTGCCAATAACGTCGCTGGAAGACTATAAATACACCAGACTTTCATCCTTGACTGGAAGAAACAATAGACAAGAAGCTCAAAGTGAGTTTAGACACGGATGTCCGACGTGACAACCTTGTCGTTTCCGATCAGCGAAGGTTCTCATTGACCCCTTTCTGCAACAAACGTATCTTTTTGTTATATTTGGATTTCAAAGGACATATAAGCTGGACCACACACGTGGCGTTCTTCATTGAAGTTTCACTTGGTTGAATACGTCGAAGGTTCTGGGAGGATTATTGTCGCCACTGCTTACTGCCTGCTTTCAAGTAATTATGTCCTCATGGTACAGCACTTCAACTTAAACTGAGTCTTGATACAAAGATTTTCCATAGCTCTAAACCATAGTATTCTCGTTTATCGTCTATCGAGCGAGAGACGCCGCCGTAACGCGGAGTCGCTCGTTCGACGCTTGTTAGGAAATTCCGCGCGTTTTTGTGGCCTGTTTGCTGCCACCTTGTGGCCTCCTGCGGTTCTCTCACTTCATACCTCCCTCGTTAGCAATAGCGTGCGAAGCGACCTAGTCCACATCACCCTTTATCCCTAATCCAATTCTACCTAGGATTTTGCAATAAGAATTTTCAACAAATGTTTATGTAAATCAATGTATATATAAAAGAAAAAGGTTTTCTGTGCCTGGGGCAGAATAAAGAGTAGTGTACATAGACATTTCTGCTTTTCATTTTAACATGTAGGATGGTTAGTAGATCGACCCTATCCCAGGTTTTATGGTATGGTAAAATTTAAAGGTAGCAAGTTTTATAATGCTCTGCCAACATAATTGATTTACATAAATGAATGTCTTTACTTTGCTTCTAATACATTATAAGTTATTATATCTTATGACTGTAGCCATATGAGAGAATTTTCCAGTATTCCACTTCACTATCACTGCATGTGTTTGTATAAGAACAATTTAGGTTTAATAGTCAACAAATACTGTAGGAAAAGCTACAATTCTGAATAGACCAGAACAGTTGCATGACACGAAACGGCACCCCTACTACCTCTATCACCCTTCAGGCCTAAACCGACCCTGACCCTCCACTCTCGTGGTCTCACACATACTGTTGTAGTTCACGCCCCTGGGGTTCACATTCTGCCACTTGTTCCTACTGACGTTGCCAGTATCGCTCGTATTGTGCCAGGAATCTACTGTCTACCCATCACAATGAGGCTAGAAGGGAATGAATGGGATAGGAGCTTGAACGGTTTCTCTGCTTTGTTAATGGTTCTGTTTACTATGAAATAAGTGTATGAGAGTACACTCGTGCTGCCAGATCTAATGCTCGTTTCAGTAACTGCAGTCACAGGTATTTTGCATGGGTGAGCTATGTAACAACACTGTGTATTGTGACTCTGTGGACGCGTAGAATTAAAAGTCCGAGTTGCAGAAATTCAAAATGTTATTTATTTGCGTAGAAATATACTTTGTCCACCAGCAGAATTACGGAACACACAAATTCAATCTTCTAAGGTCGTTGATCACAACAAAGAGTTCACTTCCAAAGCACCAGTTTCAATTACAACTCACGCCAGGACTACTGTTTACAACTGTCTTTACAACTTTCCAGTTCGTCTGCCGTAGGTCCACACTGCAGTCACTATCCCGGCTCCTTACTGTCAAATGAGCCCTCTGCCAAGAACCAAGAGCAGGTGCAGGTCGCCCCGGTTCTCCCGGGCGGAGGGTTACACGCCACGGTACCTATCCACTGTGCGGATTTACCCGTGCGGTATAAAAGATATAGCAATTTGCGCGAGCTTGCGTGTAGCTGCATAAGACGGCGCAGTTGGCCTCTACTGATGCTTCTGGTGCCGGGATGTTCCTCCGATGGAGGGGGGACAGTGCCCGTTCCACCTCGTCTTGGGCGCTCGCTAGCGATCCGTCAAGCAGAGGGAGGGGGGACCAGTAGTGAGAGTCCAGATGGAATTTTGGTATTTAGGTTTAGAATTTATCCAGGTCGTGCGCGCGCTTTCGGGCGCAGCTGCAGGTGTTAACCTTACAACCACGGCTAAGGCGCGGCGTGACCTGTCGGTGATTGGGGGTTATACCCAATGCATCGCTTATATACACGCCAACTGCAGTATCTAGAAGTTTCACGAAGGCTAGCGAAACTTTCCGAAGCTTCACGGACCCTTGCGATGGCGAACGAATCAACCAGAGCTTTCTCTGACTCTTCTCTCCCCACTCCATCAGCAAGTGCCATTCCGTCACACGAGTAGGCGTGGCCTCGACGCTATCTGTCTCTTTTGCCAGCTAGTTCTATCGTAACTTCGACGATCGGGTGACAGTATTTTAGATGAACCTAGCATCCGAAAGGTGAGCATAAACACAGCAAACACATTCCTCTGCCTTGCCTTCTTGTATTGTGAGACAGTACTATGAAATCCGGAAGGGAATACAATGCTTGTGCAATCATGATGTAGTTGCAACTGAGATGATCCCAAATCAAGCCCATGTTGCTGTTAGATAACAATCCAATCGATGGAGATGTTGAGATGGTACATCATAGAATACATACACACTTCTTCCCAAAATGTTCGATTTTTATTTTTCTAAAAATACTTTTTTTAGATTTAGAACATTATTTCCAGTATTAAATTTTTGTTCGTAATGCATTACTTTTCCTACTTACCATACATACTAAAGAAAGTAAAAATAAATCAATGTTCAAAGCATTCATATTGTTCCAAAACCCTGGTAGATCATGTTCTATGGACTTGGTTTTCTCATTCTCTACATCTGATCAATAGTAGCCTGGAATGGAAAGATTGAGTTCTTGAAACATGTCAACCAGCAGCCAGAACTGAGGACAACAAATCCTGTCCTGCCAGCAATTTAGTATGTGAGGCGATATGGCTACTTAACAATGATTCATTTTCCATAATTTCAGCACAGTGGTAGGTAAAAGTTGACTGTGATTAATGCAATACAAGGAGAAAAATATGAATACTGTAATATATAGTGGATATATGTGGATCTGACATTGGTAGAGGAAGTCATGTCAATTATTGTACAACTATAGTGAAACATCTGCACATTCCTTTTTTGTTGCAGACAAACTCCTGGGTATACGGCATCTGCAGACGTTGCTCATGTTCCTTTGCCTCACCATTGCCTATGCTCTCCGAGTCATTCTATCTGTTGCCATTGTTGCCATGGTGGACATGGAGGCTAATGATGGTTTTCCTGTAAGTTGCATCAAAAGTTTCTCAATTAGTGATGCGACAATACTAATATTTCTTGATACTTGATATTGATACTGTTTTTAAGCATCAATATTTGATACTTGATACTCAATATGTACTTTATAGGTAGATTCTTCACTACATTGTATTCTTATTAGCAGTTTTCTATGTATAAACATATGTAACCAAAATAAGACCTAAAACTTTCCTGGCGACAAATATATTCAAGATGTTCTCAGGCTTCAGGATGACGGGTGATATGCATGCTCCCAAAACATTGGTGTCTAATTGTTTTTACATCTGGCTTTAAATCCGAGAACATCTTGAATATATGTAACCAATTTTGTTTCTGCTCATCATTTTCAGATATCGCAGCAATTGGAAACTTCTACATTGCTCTTTTTAATAAATGTTCCATAAACCACTAGGTATATGAAACTAAAATGCTTTTTTAAATTTGTTCTACTGTATATTCATATAATACACCACCATGCCATGCAAAAATATTTTCCTGCATATTTCAAACATCGTTCTGTTACTATTAGTCGTGTCTACTAGAAAATAGTCCTACGCTTGCTCATGTTTTATTCAACATCACTGTTGTAAATTAGTAAGACAAAATATTTAGAGAAATTAGTTTTACAGTATACCTGAAAGGTAGGGCTGTGACCTGAGTTTTAGAGATAGAAATAAAGAACTAGTATTTCTATGCACTATATTATCTCAAGTATTAAGTTCTGATTTGTTACCACTGGATTCACAGATTTTAGTCACTGGCAGCTGCAAGCTGTGACTTTCAAAGCGAGGGAAGCTCCAAATAATAATTTTCATTAAAATAAGAGAGAATAATGACTCAAAGAACTAAGGCTACTCTTCAGTACTCTTTCTATTTTATATTCACGCATAGACCCTTCTTGTAATTTTGTAATTTCTAATTTGTAATTTATTTCTCATCTTTCCTTTACATCATCAAATGGAAATAAAAAATCAAGATTACAATTATAAAATCCATACTGGAAAATGCCATATATTCCTAAATCCTGAAAATCCTACCATGTTGCCCGCCATTGACTAATAATTCGGTCCCCATACACCTAATCCTAGGTTTTTGTGTATTAGAGGCCATCTACTCCTTTTTACACTTTTTGCCATTTCACCTATCCTACTTTATATTTTTCTCTTAATTGTTCTTAGCCATCTCTCTTTAACTTTCCCTAAATAATTCCCTATAATTCTCCTGTTCTTTTTCCCTTTTACTGACAAAATTTTTCTAATTACTACTTCACCCCCCAAATTGTCCCATTTACGTAGCCAGGCCTGCTCTCTCCATATCTTTGTTTGACTACAATATAATATGCAATGGAAGTCTGCATTCTCTTCTCCACACAATGGGCATTTATCTAGCTCCCTCTCTTGACCTATACATTTCAAGTTTTTCACTCCCGTTCTTGCCCAAGCAAAACCTTCTTGCCCTAACTTACTGCATATATCTATATATCGTTCTCTCCCCCAGGTTGTTTTTATTTCTCCTTTCTTGTATTACAAGACTGGTCACACTTCAGGCAGACATATACCTGACTCCCCTCTCCACTCAGACGTTCCAATTTTCCCTAGAGCTGGCCCACACCACGTGAACGTTAGCCTAAATGGAGAAAGTATACAATTCACACACTTTTGCTAAAACTTAAAACTTCACAAGAATTTCCTATTTGTCCCTACTAAATACCAATCAATAACAATACTATTGCTAGTGCTATTGAAATATACCTACCGTTGTATTTAAAAGCATCACTTAGGACAAAAAAAGGCAAACTTTTTACACATGCTACAAAGACTTCAAGTGATAAAATCTGTCAGTAGTTTCTAACTATTGGATAGTCATGATTTATTCCGGAAACCTATAAAGCATGGTATTTAAGGTTATGAATGCATAAATACAGAAATGTTCAGTATTGAATGAGTTTGTGCAACTGGTCACTCAAATCTAAGTAGCTGTCAAATTGTCTGCAGCACTGCAGATTTTCTTACATCAATTTTGAAAATGTATCCAGAGCAAATAAAATATTATTTGGCATGAATTTTCTTATTAAATTTTAGATGAGTCGTATTTCTTACACATCTGCTTCACTTTCGTACCTATTTTGAGGACATGTTTCGCAAATCTTCGTTTGCATCTACGGCTCTTGTGCGACTGACGCCAGATCCAGCGGTGTGGGTAATTCTGGGGTTCTAAAATTTAATAATTTTTCGCTTCACTGTGGTGTTCCAATACAGTTAAATCTCGATATATGAATTTTCTTGTTTTTCTTTTTCTCCTGAAATTCTTGAGGAAGCAGTGCTTCTAGCGCTCTGTTGCATGTTTCGTCACTGCTACTCTACGTGGTCTAATTGGAGTATATAAATGAATGGTCAAGAGTGAGTTATCAAGTCAGGCTATCACAGAAATGTGATTTAGTGCTTCAGCTAAACCATCTTCATTCACAACTCAGTTAACTCCCAGTTACATGAGTACCTCTATTCCTTCAGTCATTGTTTTGTATGTTTCATTTGGACACAAGAGGCTATAGAATGTTGTGTTCATTCACTCACAAGAAACATCAAGATCTGTCACAAACTAGTCCAGCAACTCTTTAAGAACAAGGCAGTAACTTAAGTCTGAACTTCTCTCATTCCAAGTTAACTCCAACAACTTTCAGAAATAAAACTTAAAAAGTATTAGTTTATTTTGGAGTATTGTACATATTTCAATACCATGAGTATCAAGAGTTTCAAGCTGGTATAGAGCTCCCAACACTAATTACAATCATGGTTGTATCTTTTCTGCAGCACTACAACTGGGAGAAACCACTGCCTGATACCATTTTGAGCTCCTTCTTCTGGGGATATGTAGTAACACAAGTTCCTGCAGGACAACTGGCCCAGCGATTTGGGCCCAAGATCCTACTAACTATAGCTGTGGCTGCATGTTCAGTTTTCAGCATTTTGACACCCCTTGCTGCTGATGTTGGGGACTGGGGCATGGTCTGCGGTTGCAGAGTCATTCAAGGTCTTGGACAGGTAATGTTATTAATTACTTTTTGTATGTGAAGAAAATCTTGTATTCCACCCTTTGCTTAATACTTTCTCTATTACATTCCATCTAAAAGTTTAATTCAAATAGAAATACATTTTTTGAGGTTCTTTCTCTTTATGTCTTAGAACACATAATTTAAAAAGAAAAAGTTTTTTACAATGCCCTATAATGAGACGTAGGATTTTAAGTGTCCTCCCATCCCAACCTACCCTTTATAAAATGTTCAATAATTTTCTATTTTTTCAAAAATGGTCTAATAAATTTGATTAAAGGATCATTTGTGTAAGATATATATTTGAAAACAAAATAGCTATTACTGAATTTTTTGAGAATAACCTGTGAACTACAGCTCATTCTGAGTTTTGTATACCCTTAAGACACAAAATAAAATCTTAGGCACAAAGATGTATAAATCCTTTCATGGAAGTGTTGAAAACAGTGTTGTATAAATTAAATTAATCGACTCCCAATTAATTTAATTAACAAAGATGTATATTTGGCTGAAGCATGCAATTTTTTTGGCTTAGCTATTTCTGAGATATTCCTAGTTAATGGTTTGAATTTGAAAATCTTTTTTTTTGTTTGTTTGTTTCCCATACTGGTCATGCAAAGAGAGAAAAATTTGAAAGCCCTCACATAGCAACCAACCCTTAAAAGTTTGAATTTGCTTAAGCCTACTGCTATTTCCATTCCACCTACCAGGGAATAAACAAATAAGCCATTTTTGCAAATGTTCATATATATAAACATGAAGTAGATAGAATAATAAGCTTTTGTAATAATAATTTGTTGAAGATTGTGTACAGAAGTCTTGTGAATGTAATCCATCAGTTTTTATGTGTTACATGTTTTTAAAAGCAGTGTTTTGTCTTTGCATTTTGAATGTTAGCAAGTTTATATTGCATAACTTAAAATAAGTTTGACTAACCCTCCATCAGTTGCAATACATCAAAAAAAGCACCAGCTGTCTGTTTCTCCAGCACTGCTTTTAGTTTTTTGACTTTTAAACACCACTGCTCTCATTACCTTCTTGCTGACAATGTACTACTGGTCTTTTGATAAGCTGTTATAATTGGGGTTACATGTACCCCAAATTTCAGCATTTGTATCCACTGGAGGCCACATGACCGAACCCATCCATTCTTCCTATAATGTCTGGAATGTGCAAGACAGATGGTCTAAGTAAATCAAATGACTTAGAATTAGCTGTCTGTTTACTATAGAGCGACGATGTCGATATTGGGCAACTAGATGAACAATGTGAACAAGACCTGATACAGATACAATTGATTTTCTATCTGAGAGAAGAGAAGAAAATTCTGACACAGAGGAATGTGACACACAAGATTTGAGCTGCCTTCTACCAGTTAGGAAGGGATAGAAATACAAAGTGGGGAAAGCATCGTGAACCCAGAGTTACACTTAGAACAAGTTCACATAAGCTATACCAAGTGTAAAAGGTATTTTTGTTCGTAACATGGTAGAATGCTTTGTAAGTTGGGAGTTGGAAAAATAAGATAGTGTCAAATACGAAAACAGAAGGGAAAGAGGAGAAAAAAGCCAGCATAATAATAATACCTAAAAATTGTTCATATGCTTTATTTTGCTATAATAAGTTGTTTTATTCTTTCATACTATATTTTAACATCTGCTCCCTTTTTGGTTAATACTAACTCTGTCGTTTGTGTTAATTTACCATTAATATTAATAGGATTAAAAAATATAATTGAATGAACCGTTTTAAAAATAATGAAATACATTCACAAAAATTAATAAAAGTAGTTAAGAAGTAACTGGTTTGTACTAGATACTGTGCAAGCAACACTGTCAAAATTGAGGTGTGACCAAAGTAGGGTAAAAAATAGATAGAATAAAGCATTATTTTTGTTTAAACCTGAAATACTTATCAGAAGAATAGAATTCTTTAATGTTATCACAAGTAATAAGATGTATTCGCTTCTAGGGTTTCATATTTCCATCTATACATACCTTAATATCAAGTTGGACTCCAACAGGTGAAAGAGGAAGACTAGCAACTTACGTCTATGCAGGTGAGAAATGTTTTACTTTTTTTACCACACATCTACAGTAAGTAGAAGTAGTCTGTATTACACATAAATATTTGATTTACAAACTTTATGGAAGGTAGACATTAGAAATAATGTAGCAAGAAAAGAAAGAACTGTATGTGTATGAGAGAGAGAAAAAGAAGCATAACTTGAACGAACACGAAAGTTGTAAAATCATCTTCATTCTGAATGTTTTGTACAATATTGTATATTAATAAACCATAAAATATGGTTATAGCCATAACCAATAAATTATAACCAGTTATAATAAGTTATAACCAATAAATACAGGTTATGTCAAACTAAGGCATATCAGACGGTGAATGAAATAGGTGAAATGATGCTCAAATGTACCCAGAGCTACCTGACATTCATCTTTCAGGAGAAGGGAGAACCCTGGAAAAGTCTTATCCAGATAACTCACCCTCACCAAGATTCAAATATGGGACCTGTTGAACATGAGGTAGACACTGTACCAACTGCACTACAGAGGCGGGCAGCTATGTCTAATATTGGTATTAACCATTTACTAGAACATTTCCTAAAACGTTTGTCATATACTTTTTGAAGTGCTATGTGCCCCTAGAAAGAATTTAGAATTTCTTATCTAGTGTATACAGCCTTAAAAATTTGACTATTACTGTAGCCTACTTGTTCTCGTTGCACTTCAGTAAAATGTGTAACAAACTATTTTAGCAAACATTTACTGTGATTAATATGAAATAACTGACAAAATAGAATAGTATGTAGAAGATATAGGTACAAAAATAAACAATAATGGATAGAGAGTCATATAGTTTCAATATATCAGAATTTGTTATATACTTATCCCAAAATAATTACAACAGTTTTGGTTAAAAAATATCTTTGATACCATAATTACAGTGTATAGCTTGTATTTTTTGTTACCGCTGTGAATTTGTTGCTTATGAGCTTCAAAATCATAAGAAGTATACAAAAGCTTACTATGCAAAAGATATAGAGTCCATTTAAGTACATTATTTCAGTCAAATAAAGGTTAATATAATATTAGCTAGTTACATAAAGAAAAATGAATACAACCCAGTTTCACATCCACTAGCTGCCTTTAGAAGTCTAATTCACCGGCTATACAACATCCCACTAAGTAAGGAGGAATTTTTGAAAAAACAACAACACATAAAAGACATAGCGGTATTAAATGGAATTTACCCAGCCATTATAAGGAACATGATGAAGAGAAAAGAAAAACTGAAGATAATATCAAAAAATACCACACTCACACCAATTAAAAACACAAATTGGCAATATAGAAAATTCACCTACCATCCGTGGGCTTTTAGAAAATTTGAACGAATCTTCAAAAGACTAAACTTAAAACTAGCACCCCAAAACAAATTCAGTCTGAGGAACCTGCTAAATAAACCACTGAAAAATACAATCCCCAACAATTTGAAATCAGGAATATATCAGATTAATTGTGAAACCTGTGAAAAAAGCTACATAGGAAAAACTAAGAGAAACTTGTTAACCAGGCAAAAAGAACACCAGAGGAACATTAAGTTGAAACAAACAGAAAAATCTGCAGTTTCACACCATTTTTGGACAGAAAACCACAACATTGGCCACAACATTAAACTGTTAAAATCTTTAAGTACACCCATAGAATTGGATATTTGGGAAAAAATATTCATAAACAAAAACCGTGATAAAGTTATAAATTTTGAAATCCCGGCATTTATTGAAGTATTAAAACTTAGTGCCCCTAACACCAGATGGCAGAGTGATCGGAGCTCCGTAGTAGTGGAAGAAGAGGAAGGTTCATTTAGTCACCAAACAGCTGAGGATGAGATCGAATGGTCTTGAAAACGTTTCCAATTATACAACAACAAGTAAGTGAAGTTTGAGTGTAAACATAGTGACTCACAAATCAAACTCAAATATAATATTAGCTCGAGATTCAACTGTATTGGAACACCACAGTGAAGCGAAAAATTATTAAATTTTAGATGAGTCGCATTTTTTAACACATCTGCTTCACTTTCGTACCTATTTTGAGGACATGTTTCGCAAATCTTCGCTTGCATCTACGGCTCCTGAGTCGCACAAGAGCCGTAGATACAAGCGAAGATTTGCGAAACATGTCCTCAAAATAGGTACGAAAGTGAAGCAGATGTGTTAAAAAATGCGACTCATCTAAAATTTAATAATATTAGCTCTTTCCAAAGTTTTCGTGTTGTGTATTTACATTCTCTAAGCTATGTCCTCTGATAACATGTTTGAGAGTTTGCAGTTTTTCTTTTTACTTTCTCTGCTGCTTACCTATAGTAAGTAGAGGAAGCATTACATTCCACCCAAAAAGTTTATATGGTGATTTCACTGAAAATACACATATTGAGTGCACTGAATTAAGGAAGAAAGCCTTTTAGAAATGCTGTATGTCTGTGTGTCTGAGAACTACAACTATAACTCAATAGCAAAAAGTGCCAAACTTTGCTGTGCTTAAGTTCAGCAACTTCTAAGGATGTAACATTAGATTTTCAAGAAAATCCCCCCACTGAAAATTTATTCTTTACATAGACAATTTTGTTATTTCTTTTAAATTCATTTTAATGGATTTGACTAAAACACCACATGCTTAAAATTTTTGTATAAAAATAAAATATGTATTTTGAATATTTCATTTGGAAGGAATTTTGTATAATTTATATCAAAATGTATAATTTGTTTATCTGCTACACGTGAAACAATCAGAACAAAAACACACTACATAAAAACATAATTCTATGTCGCACAAATTTACCTCAAATAACTGTTTTTATATCAACCATTTCTGATGCATTCATTACTATTGCTTTGGATTTTTCAGTCTTTGTCATTTTTTAAAAGTTCTGTCATTACTCAGTTGTTTCTCATAATTACATCAATTTGTTAATATGTCCTTAATGTTTAACAAATGGTTAAAGCTGTTAATTAGTTGCTATGTAGTATCTGTAACATCATATCAAAAAGGGCATCATCTTGTTTGAATGAAACCAAATTATTGTTAACAATACCAAGTGATATATAATCATTGTATGATTAATGCTTATAATACTATTTTGGGCTGCAAATGGATGCTTCTAGAGTTAACATTGACAATCTTCTTAACCTGAAAGTTTCAGAACAACCCTAAATGTGCCCGCCTCTATAGCTTAGATATTAGTGTCTGCCTCATGTTCTAGAGGTCCCTAGTTCCAATCTCGGTTGGGGTGAGTTATCTTGATAAGGTTTTTTTCTGGTACTCTCCCTTACCCTTTTCCTTTATCATCTTGAAAGTTGAATGACAGGTAACTCTAAGCACTATGGACCCTAGGCTCATTCATTGTTCGATATGATATAACGTTGGAGGATGTAAATTTAAATATCAGCAAGGAGGCTGAGATTCAATCCCAGGCAACCGCAAAGTAATATTTGTAGTGGACAACACAGAGCTGGGGCGGGTTTTCTCCGACATCTGCGGTTTCTCTTGCCATCTCATTCCACCAGTGCTCCATTTTCATCTTATGTATCATCAGTGTCACCGTCTACGATGCTGTATGTAGTAAAAGCGAGTGTTAAACACTGCACATGTAAATTTCAATAAATAAACCCCAAATGTTATAGAAGGGTGCTTCTTGTAACTACAATGAAATATGTCACAAAAAGAATCCTGCAAAGATTTCTCTGAAGTAACTTCAAGTTTGATAGAAAAATAGGAGTCACAAGAATACTTTGTGAAAGCTTTAGAAAAATAAATAATAGTGGGCAGAGAAGGCCATCTGACTGTAATTCATCAGATTTTTTTTTCATAACATTAACGGTATCCACAGTATTCCTTATATATGTTTAAATTTTCCAAAGTTGGATATCTGATCAAACGTATTTGGAAATTATTAATTTTTCTATTTTCTTTTCGGTCCACAAGTTTGTTTTACTATATTTTATAATATAAATAGTTGACTGGTGTTTCTGTGTGTAATACTGATTATTTTGTTCTCCAAAATGCTGTAGAGAAGCAATAATTTTTTAACTACGAGGGTTATTCGTAAAGTAAGGTCCGATTCGCCGTAGCACATCGAATTTCGCGTGAACATTGAAACTCGCATGCGGACCAACTCCCGGCATGCCTTGCGCGTAAGCGATACCATTCGCATTGGTAGTGGTGCAGTGTGCTATTAATAGTGACAGTTAAAAATGTTTCAAACAATCGAGTGGCCCGCCGATTGTGAAATACGGTCTGTGATTCGGTTTTAGACGGCAAGGAACATTTCAGCAGCGGACATTCATCGACAGATCAGTGAAGTGTAATACCCCAATACGATGAGTGACAGCAAAGTGTGTAAGTGGGTTCGAGCTTTCAAAGGCGGATGCAACAATGTCCATAATGAACCGTGATCAGGCAGGCCATCAGTGATTACAGAAGATTTGGTCAATGCCGTGGATGAAAAGATCCGTGAAAAGCGGTGATTCACAGTTTCCACTTTAGCAGTGGAATTTCCGGATGTGGGTAGAACAACTCTGTACAAAATTGTCTCTGAAAATTAGCAATTTCACAAATAGTGTTCACGTTGGGTTCCAAGGCTGCTTACTGAGGAACACAAAATGACAAGAATGGCTTGTACACTGAACTTTTTGAGCCGATATCGTGAGGAAGGAAATCAACTATTAGAACACATTGTCACTGGAGATGAGACGTGGGTTTCTCACATGACTCCTGAGTCTAAACGTCAATCGATGGAATGGCGCCACACATCACCAGTCAAGGTCAAGGCCAAGCAGACAATCTCAACACAGAAAGTGGTGGCATTCGTGTTTTGGGATAGACATGGAGTGTTGCTAGTCCAGTTAAAGGAGCGAGGGACAACCATCAATGTAGACGCTTACTGCGCTACTCTGACCACCACATGGTAGGCAAACCCAAGTTCTCATTAGCTCTTTTGGATGGAAACAGATTGACCACCCACCGTATAGCCCAGACCTGGCGCCGAGCAATTTTCACATGTTCCGCTACCTAAAGGAGTTTCTTGGTGGCAAGCACTTCTGCACAAATGGTGAGGTGAAAGAAGCAGTTGAAGATTGGTTATCCTCACAGGCGGCAGACGTGTATGACATCTGTATACTGAAGCTTGTAGAATGTTATGAGAAATGTTTAAACAAATATGGCATCTCTGTAGAAAAATAGAGAAAGATGTAAGGAATCCAATACATTTTTTTTTTCAAATATCTATTATTTATAAAATTATATTATTTATAAAAATTATATTATATTATATTATATTATTTATAAAAATTATGGACCTTACTTTACAAATAACTCTCGTATCTTGATGTAAGCTGTTGAGATATATATTTGATTAACTTGGTTACAGGAGCACAATTTGGCACCATCATAGCTCTGGGCTGTTCTGGAGTATTGGCATCTTCTAGCATAGGCTGGCCATCTATATTTTACATATTTGGTACTGCTGGAGTGCTTTGGGCCATTCTATGGTTCTTCTTGGGAGCAGATTCCCCAGCAACTCATAGAAGCATTTCAGATGAAGAGAAACAATACATTGAGAATAGCCTTGGTTCACAACCAAGCACAGATTCGGTAAGGAGTTTGTATGTTTAAAGAGGAATATTTTAATTGTATCAAATGGTAATATTTCAGTAGGCCTTTTTATTTAACATTTTAATTTACTTGTTTTTTCCAAACGTCTAAGGTTGTATGAGCTGAATTGACTACAGAAACAAAACATTGTCCAACTTAATCTATTTATTTTATTTATTTTCAGTCATATAGTATACACAAAAACAGTGCTACAAAGACTACGTCAGTTTATAATACAAAATAATTACGATATAAAATAACACTATACACATATAGACAATTGTTCATAAGACCACATCAGTCATGTGATAAAAAATATAAGTTTATAAAATTAACCTAAAGATTGATAATGTAAATCTGTGCATACTATTATGTCAAAAACTCAACTATGCTTAAAATGTGATTAATTTCCATTATGGATAAGAAACTCATCTTCATTATAAAAGCAATGGATTAACAAATACATTTTGAGCTCTTTTTTAAAAGTATTTCTATCATTGACTTCAGTCTTTTTGGTAATATGTTGAAATACTTTGATCCAGCATAAATAATATTTTTATTTCCAAACTGGCCCCTATATGATTGAAGAAAAAAGTCATTTTGTCTGCGAGTGTGGTGTTTGTGTATATCTATATTTAGGCAAGGGGATATTGTTGAGTGTTGTTTTACATACAAAATAACATAATTTACGTATATACAAAAGGGGCGTAAGATTTTGAATTTCTTAAAGTATGGTCTACATGACACAGATTGTGGCAGCTTAGCTAAAACTTTAATAGTCCTCTTTTGGACTGAAAATAGGTGTGCAAATAGAGTCTTATCAGCAGAACCCCATATCATAGCTCCATATTCCAGATGTGAATGAAATAAAGAAAAATATACGTTATGAATTACTTGAGGATGTAAAATGTTAACAAGTTGACGTAACAAAAACACAGTCTTGTTAAGTTTAGAGTAAACAATCGAAATGTGATTTTTCCAGGAGAGATTATCATCAATGTTAATGCCTAAGAATTTTGTGTTTTGCACTCTATAGATATATTTTCCTCTTTGTATGTCAAATTCAGTCCATTATAGATATAGCTCCTGCCCAGAAAATAGTAAGTAATTTTTTTATTAATATTTGGGTTAAGATTGTGAGAATAAGTATTTATCCAGACTTAGTAACACCTCCACACATTTGCTACTTAACTGCTCTTCATTTTCTGCTGAAACAAGTTAAGTGGTGCTGTCTGCATATAATGTGATATCAGTGCCTTTAGTTGGTAGATGTTCAGGCAAGTCATTTATGTATAATAAGAACAGTATGGGACCTGGAATTGAACCTTGAGGGACTCCATATTCATTAGTTTGTAACAATGATAAATGTTGTTTTATGTAACCTTTACTATCAGTCGACCTAATTTTGGTACCCTGTTTCCTGTCTAACAAATAAGATATTACCCAGTTACCTGCTATTCCTCTAATGCCATATGCTTCAAGTTTCTTTCTTAATAACTGATGATCCACACAGTCAAAAGCTTTTGAAAGATCAAGAAAAAGTCCTGTGACTTTCTCCTTGCTATTCAGTTTATTTATAATGATATTAATTGTTTTGGTTAGTGCATCTCTTGTGGACATATTTTTTTGAAAGCCATAGTGCCTATCACACAATATTTTATGTTTCTTAATGAAATTAAATAATCTATTTAAAAATACTTTTTCAAAAACTTTGGATACTGCTGATGTAATTGTAACTGGCCGGTAATTACAAATTTCTTCGGGATTGTCGTTTTTAAATACAGGTGTTACCTTACTCTTCTTTAGGCAAAAGGGGAACATACCTTCTGACATGGATGTGTTTATGATATCTATTAATGGCTGTGCTATACAGTGCTTACATACTTTCAGGATATTTCTTGTTATACCATCAAATCCTGTAACCTGTTTAAAGACATTAAATCTTATAAAGAAAGAAGAGGGGAGAAATCAAAATATTGAAAAAAACATTATTTTAGGAAACATAAATATGGAACTACTAACAGAAAGAAAAAAAAAAAAGCACTGCAACCAGTTTGATCTATTGTACCTATGCCCCCAAATGGGGCAGCCCTGGGAGGAAGGATGAAGCAGAAGGAGAGAGAGGGCGGCCCCGAAGAAGGCACGACAATGTATAGGGCAGACCTCTACATTTTTCTTAAATGGAAACTTTCCCGAGTAGGCCAGGACAATGGACATACCCCATACTGTGGTTCAGAAAACGTCTCCGCAGCCAGTTCGTAAATGGTCCCAGCAGCCGGTTTGGAGACAACCTACTCGAGGAGGAAGTAGTTTCCTTAGAGCATATCATCCTGCCATGTACTGCCAAGACACCCGCCGACACTTCTACCCTGAAAGAGACCACCAGATGATGGAGGTGAAATGAAGGGAAAGGAAATTAACCTACCCAGCATTTGCCTGGCATCCTGGGAAAAACCCTGGAAAAACCCATGGGTCACACAGGTCGGACATGGGAATCGAACTTGGGCTCCCCGAATGAAACTGCCTGAACCATTCCACTTCGTAAATATCATATACCTTTATGAATACTTTAAGGGCATGTTTAGAACAACTAGTACCAGCTCAAAAAGTAATATGTAACAAACAAAATATAATTGATCTACCATAGGAATAAAAAAATTTGAAAAAAGAACACAATTCCTAAACAGTCTGAAAACTCTTAAATTAGATGAAAAATCTTAGTTACATAAAAGAACTACAAAAACACACTAAATGCAGTGATAAAGAAGTAAGGAAGCTTCACAACAAATCACTTTTTAAATACTGAACATAGAATTACAGAGACATGAATATTATTAAATAAGTTCATAAAAACCTTTAAATAGGTAGAGAATTTGAAAAATGTAAAGGATGACTGCCTATTTTAGAGCTAATGATCATAAATAATGTTTTCATTTCATTTCATTTTATTTCATCTATATGATCCAAAATACATAGGATACATCAACAGGTTTAACAAATATAATGTGTACACAATATAAAAATAATAAAATACTCAGAGGGTACATATACTACTTAAGCTTTATTTAACCTTTTATAGTCATCTATAGAGTAGACTGGGTTTTCTACGAGGTACTTTTTAATTGCTTTAAGTTTAAATTTTTCTTCTGTTCCCTGTTTTATTTGATTCGGGAAATGAGTGTACAATTCTTTAGATTTATTTTCTATGTTTTTGTTACTTAATATTCCTCTTAATCTGTTTAAGAAGTAATTTTGTTTTGTTCTTGTGTTATGTGTATGCATGTACATATTTTTAAGTTCCATATCTTTCAGAGATACAACATAAAAGTTTTCAAGAAAATTTCCCCACCCCAAACAATCCCTTGCATTGAAAATGTTCTACATTTTTTATTTCTCATAAATGGTTTTAACAATTTTGATTGAAATGCCAAATATTTAAAACATTTATATGACAAAGAAGCCATATAACTGGTATTTTCTGTAAAGTTCTCTTCATCTGAAACAAATTAGTATAATTTTGATTACCTGATAAACTATAAAACAGAGATGAAAAATTATTAAACATCAAATCTAGATTAAAAATTTTTTGTTATGAAATTTATTTAACCGGTGTGATTAGTGGTCCGTCCAGGAGAATTTAGTGTCACGACAGCAAGTTGGCCATGATAGCTCAATGGGTTAGAGCGACTGGATGGAAACCAGGAGATCCGTGGTTCAAATCCTGGCCATGGCATTGAATTTTTCATGTTGACTCTATCTATCAAAAACCTTAGCCTATATATGGCTAGTGTGAAGAAATGATTAATTTCCATCAATTAACTAAAATAATAAGAGTTAATGGTGAAGCCTGGGATTCAAGTACTTACAACAGTAAGTCACTACAAACGGTGTATCTCGAATGCGAGAGCCCCTAGTGGTCTACCGGGTAAATATATGAATTAGTTGGAGAATTTAGTGTCATGATGGCAAGTTGGGTTAGAGCTCAATGGGTCAGAGCGACTGGACGGAAACCAGGAGATCCGTGGCTCAAATCCCAGCCATGTCATTGAATTTTTCATGTTGACTCTATCTATAAAAAACTTTAGCCTATATATGGCTAGTGTGAAGATATTAACTAAAATAATAAGAGTTAAATGGTGAAGCCTGGGACTAAAGTACTTATGATAGTAAGTCGCCACAAGCGGTGTATCTCAAATGCGAGAGCCCCTAGTGGTTTACCAGGGAAATTTATGAGTCAAATGGAGAATTTAATGTTGTGACGGCAAGTTGGCCATGGTAGTTCAATGGGTTAGAGTGACTGGACGGAAACCAGGAGATCCGTGGTTCAAATCCTGGCCATATCATTGAATTTTTCATGTTGATTCTATCTACCTCAGTTAGTATAATTTTGATTACCTGATAAACTATAAGACAGAGATGAAAAATTATATCTCAAATCTAGATACCTTAAATAAATTTTGTTATGAAATTTATTTAACTGGGGTGATTAGAAGATAAAATAAACTGCACACTATTTCACATAACCTTTTATATGGAATCACCCATTTTATAAGCTATTCGTTTTTATTGGTTTGAACTTTCAATACTTTTGCAATGTTTTGAATTGCGATAATCAGTTTTTCTCAGAGTGTATGGTGAAGAGTATGGGATTTCAACCTATCATATTGTCACACACTCTTATACACTTAGCTATTGCTTCAGTTTGTATATTTTATATAAAATGTTTATATAAACATAAATGATATCGGATAAAAAAAAGAGATGTGAATGTCAAATATAAGATTTTCTTGTAATAGGTATTCCAACTTTTATTTGCAGAATCGATCAACACCATGGATAGCAATATTCACATCCATGCCAATGTGGGCATTGATTATTGCTCACTGTGGTCAAAACTGGGGCTTCTGGACTCTTCTAACAGAAATGCCCAGTTACATGAAGGATGTGTTGGAATTTGACATAAAATCAGTAAGTATAGTCCTTCATAATTTATCTACAATTGAAGAATAGTTACTGGAAATTATAGTAAAACAAGATAAATCACCTAGACCATTAAAAACAAAAATGAACGTTTTACTTTAAGCTGGCAAGCATATTCCAGAATATTGTTACATAAACATAGTGTTAACATGACATATTGGTTGGATGCAGATCGTGGCCCACCCTGCAGTACTACATCCCACTTGTGACATGTGTGAGGCAGAGGTGGGGGAAAATGGTAGGCCTTGCTCAGAAAGGACTGTTGTGAAGTATGATTTTACTTAAAATCAAAAGCTTTTACAGCATTAATGTAACACCTCACATGTGTCATAAGCTTACATAAATTTTGAGGAGTAAATATTACATTCTGTGTAGTCCTTTACAGAGTGAAGTCTTTCTAAGCTGTATTTTTTATTTGGATGGCAAGTCTGTTTGTGATAGTTGTTTTAAATTTACAGGTAATTTATTTAAAAGGCTTTCTATTGAGAGTAGTAGTTTTTGATGTGACGGCTTATTTAGTAACATGTTCACCTAAATAAGATTTATCTCTATAAAAGCAGTTTAGAAAGACATCTATGACAGTAAATATATGTAAGGAAGGTAATGCCATTATCTTAAGATCTATGAAACTAGTTTTAACTGTTTCTTATCATCCTAATCCTGCTACCGGGTAATTAAATTATAATCAAACCTACTCATTGAGATAAACAAATATGACGGTGAAAATTTTTTATTAGCTCTAGTTTCTATGATATACACAAGGTGGAAGTATTACATATTAACGGATTGAGAGAAAAGGATACATTTTAATTACATACATGCTAAAAACAATGAAAGTGCAGCATGCTAAAAGTTCTAAATTGCTGGAAAAATACTTCGCAGATAGTCGTGTCTGAAGAGAATCATGTGGTGGCCTATTGACTTCGTCGTCTGTTAGCTTGCCTCTTGTAATGGAGTTCCGCAGAATCCCTATACAAAGACCAACAGAAATCCATTAGCATTACTTCATTCCAATGGCCCTGATATCTTTGTTCCATAACAGAAATGTCCTGATGCAATCTCTCCTCACGTTCATCATTAACAGCTCCACAACTAGGAGGGAAAAAGTCTAGGTGGGAGTGGAGAAAATGGATCTTAAAGGACATGTTGCATCCAAGGTTATGGTATTTTTGCAGGGGCACTGTCACCAAATGCTTGTAGTTGTCATCTCTTTTGTTGCCTAAAAAGCCATGAACAACACCCTTGAAGGCTTCCCAAGCTTCCTTTCCTTTCCCCTCCAAAATTTGGTCAGATGCAGGTTCATTTACAAGCTCTCTTATTTGTAGTCCGACAAAAATGCCTTCCTTAACTTTTGCATCACTTAATTTCCAATATTTCTCGCTGATTGTCTTTTGTTATTTGACAGGTGTGCCAACTTCCAAAAAAAAATTCCCCCAAATTTAAAATCTTCACTCTAAAATATGAAATGTCACTTTATCTTCAAAACAAGAGTTAATCTATCATTTTTATGGTGATTTTTGAATTCAGCAGATGGAAATACATGTAAATGTACTATTTTTAATCCAAAAACATTCTCATTGTTGCCCAGTTATATCAAACTTGGTATTATAAGTTTTCTGTAGGCATGATGCAGCTTTTCTGCACCGCATTGCTACAGGATCTAAGGGATGGGATGATGTAACGTCTAGATATAGTTATAAAACTTTAAAAGATTTTTTTGAACTCATTATATTCTGTTGCAAACAGAACGCTCTTAATTTTTTCTTACGCTTAAGAAACTTACACTTAAATTTTTCATAGAAAATAAACAGTTAAATGAAAGTTAAATAAAATAAAAACAAAAGCATTTTCCCTAGCCAAATTAATGTTATGTTTTAAAATACCTATATCTTTCCTGCAGTTCAATAAAGTGCATTGTCTCTATACAGTATAGATCTACAAGAAATAGTACATTTTAAATGATGGACATAAAAAATAAAAAGTGTTCCAGTGCAGATGCACTGGATAACAGTGATAACAGTTTTTGCATCAGATTTTATATTTCTGATACAAACCATTTGTTTTACACAAATATAACTATTTGTCACAAAAACTTCACTCATCTTAAGAAAATGGTGTAAATTTTTCTTATTAATAATAACATAGTAACCGGTATCCTTGACGACGAAGTGTGTGGACTGATGATGCAAACGAGTTGTCTGCAAAATTGATCTCAATTAATAAGAAAAATTGACATCATATTCTTAAGATAAGTGAAGTTTTTGTTAAAAATTGTTATATTTGTGTAATATTCATTTCTTCACTGTAGCTAGCTTCATTTTATGCGTAACCATTTGTTTCTTTAATCCAAATAGAATATTATACTAAATCTCACTTACTTGTGGAAAATTATAACATCTAAGTGACATATAGTGTAAACGTAATCAATCTTTAAAATTATTGCTATTTTTAATTTGTATGTACTCTCCCCTCCAATAATAAGCAGCTGTTTTGAATTAATATAGTGCTATATACTATTTGGGAAACATCATATGATTATGCAAAAATATATTGTTTCTCTTACAGAATGGTTTACTATCAGCGCTGCCATATTTTGTTATGTGGCTGATGAGCTTTGTGTTTAGCTGGTTTTCAGACTTCTTCAACAGGAGAAAGATGGTGTCTCTAGCAGTTTCAAGAAAAATTTTCAATACTATAGGTAGGATTTAGACATTAATGACAGAGTATAATTAATAAGGCTCAGAAGTTGATGACTCAAAAATCAGAGAAAAATAACAATAAAATGCCCTTAAATTTTTGAGAAAATGACATTAAAATTTAAAAAAATGACCATTGATTCCTTTTTTAATTTTAAGATTCAAAATTTAAAAAGTATATATCTTGTTTACTAGATTTTATAATTAGAAGTATTTTGTTATGTATGCCATACTATTTATACACTGGGAAAACTTTATACATTAGGCATATATCTTATTCAGCATTGCAATAAAGAACCATCGCCATTCGAAAGTTCCCGTGTTTGAAGAAATCACCACTTGTCTTGAGGAATGGTCCTATACTTTGAAAAACTCCTTTTTAATTCACTGACGCCATGGGCGCATACTTAAAGTAACCAACGTCCTCCAGTGAAAAACCATCTTTAAAACAATTAAAGTCAAAATGTCCACCTTGCATAACTATCTCAATTTCACACAGTGCTTTTTTCTAGTAAATTTTTCATTTTCTCACAAATTTATTAACCAATATTATAATCAATTATTATTTTGTTTTCTAAAACTATGTGAAAAAAAAATATACTTTTCAAAAACAAGAAAAAAAATTGTCTTTGTGAAAAATTTAATGTTAAAATTCTTAAGATCAATGTATACATTGATCTTTGAGGAAGATCAATGTATACATTGATCTTTGAGGAAGCAAGGCAGAGATGTTACAAGTGACTGTTTTGATTAACACAAATAGTAGTTCATTTGATTGCAGAAGTATGTGTACCACTCCTTCACCCTTTGGATAGTAAGTTTGTGTAAGCCGGTTTTATGCTCTCTGTGAGTAGCCATCGTCTGAAGCAGACGTATATACCCGCAGTGGGTAAGGGACAGGAACTGGTCGGTGTGGCCAACTATGTGTCTCTCTTTATATCTATGGTAAACCTTTTCTTGTCTAAATTGTTGTTTCGGCATATGATTATATAATTACACCTGACAGAAAACCCCAACATCTCGCAAAGCATGTAGTTCCTACCTTGAGCAATTCCCCTGTGTACAATCTAGCAATGTGTTGATTATCCATTACCATCTTTGGTTAGGTCATCACAATATTTCCCACTTTTGGCATTTTTACAGCTTCACTTGTGAGTGGTATAATGTTGACTGGATGACGGATGCAGTTGTAACAAGTGTACCTCTCACAAGAATACGTCTGTGAGGAATGCATTGACATAACAACTCTAGCATTATCTGAGAAAGATTACAGCTTTACTATTAAAATATCAACAAGGTTTACTGGCCTCTTATAAAACAATCACTCTTGCACCAGCAGAGCTGAATATAAGATGCAAGCGAATTAATAGAGATTGTTTTCAATGTAGATAGTACATATATATTTTTTAAGACATCATCATGAGCTGATATAATAGTATTTCTCCCCTGATTCCCCCAGAAAAGCATCCGACATAGGTACACATTTTCCTGTGAGAGCAAGTGTTGTTTTTCTTAACGCGGGGTGCACCACCATTATTTACATTGTTAACAACAACTGCATAAACACATATCCAATACCTCACTAAGAGACCATACAAAATACTACACACTGTATACTGCTTGCAGCGGGAGAATAAAGTAGATGTAAACAAAACCATGTAACCATCGATAGTAGCGCACCTTCTTCACAATTTCCATGATGCTTCCACCTTGTAGGTAAATAGTCCCTTGAAAAAGTAATGCTACTGAGGTGTGGAGTCTTGAGTTCGTTTTGCTCTAGCACATAAGTGCCTGCTAAACATATTTCAACTATAAAAAAAAAACATATACTTAGTCTGTAATTAAAGTAAATCAAGCTGCGGACGCATATTGAAGCTGAGAGACGTATCCAGTTGTAAACAATGGCGGAACTGACGAGTACTGTTAATCATACGCGCGGAAAGCCTTTACGAAGTGGTGAAAAGATAATAATATTGAGTGTATTTAACAAGTTCTGTGAAAAATTTCCAGAACTTGCTATCGATGAAGTGGTGAAGTTAACATCTGAGTTTACCGGTGTGTCGGTTTCCAGCATTTATAGTGCACGCAAGTAAAAAGCCACATTCGATGAAGTTTCAACTCCCAGCAAGAAGAGACCATGTGCCAGATCAGTGTTGGATGTTGTCTTTGAGGTCAGCAATCCGCCGAAATGATCAATTCTTTGTTAACAATGAACCTCCCACTTTAAACAAAGTGATGTTGGTTCCAGCTTCAGACTCCAAACGATCTTCCCTCCACAAACTGCTGCTGGAAATTGGTTTCGAATTTGTGAACAGAAAAAGCCAGAGTATCATTGTTGACAGAGATGATATTATTTTATGGCGAAGAGATTTTCTCCGCAAAATAATGGAACACCATAAAACGCGGGAAGTTTATTATTTAGACGAGTGGTGGGTTAACGAAGGACACACGATAAGCAAAGTATGGACTGACACCACAGTGAAATAAAATAAAATATGCATTTCGATCCGGTTTAAATGCAGGACTTAGAAATCCTACGGGGAGGGGTAAGCGTCTTATAGTTTTGCACATAGAAAGAGATGATGGCGTAGGTTCCCTAATGGACACGATATAAGTTAAAAAGAGGAACACAATGAATCATAAATTTCTCTTTTTCTTTTGTTTTACCCTTTGATATATATATATCAAAAGAAATTAATGGCGACGTTTTCAAATCCTGGCTTGAAAATATCTCCCCAAATTACAACCGAATAGCGTTATTGTAATGGACAATGCCCCCTATCACACTGTGAGGTTAGAATGCATGCCAAACAAGTGACATCATAACATGGCTACAGAGTAAAAATATAATTTTCCACGAGGGTCATCATGTTAAGCCGGAATTGCTGGCAACGGTCAAGTCTAGTGCTAAAGAGTATGAAAAATACGTAAGTAGCAGTTCATTTTCATGGATATTAATAGTGATACTTAGCTCGAAAAATCTGCCTTTAGTGTTGGAAATGTATATTAATATTATAGTTAACGAAGCGATTAAGCGGTTGGCTTGAATAAATACGCGTTTTTTTGTGTTGAAAATGTATATTCATATTATTAATACATATTAATGCTATACTTCACGTAGCAGTAACAGTCCATCATTCCGAACGCATGTGGACGCGGAGTGATACAAACCGGTGTTTTGTTTATGGTACTTTATTCTCTCGTTGCACTTACGGTATACCACAGGAAAGAAAGTTTCCGGGCGCCCGCCTCGGTAGCGTAGATGGTAGCATGTCTGCCTCACGTTCAAGAGGTCCCGAGTTCGAATCTCGATCAGGGTGAATTACCTGGATAAGGTTTTTCTGGGGGTTTCCCTTATCCAATAAGGTGAATGTCAGGTAACTCTAAGCTCCATGAACCCTGGGCCCATTTGAGCATCATTTCACCCATTCCATTCAATTCCATTCCATTCAATTCCATTCCATTCTATCGTCCGATATGACTTAGAAAAAATTAAAGGACGTAAATTTAAAAAAAAAGTCTCCGGGAGATGAGATGCAGGGGGCTTGGAAAAGGTTCCTACACCCTCCCTCTGTAGTTTATGACAGCCCCATGTCAATTCAGTTACAGTTACCATTCAAAAACATTCTGATGGCTTCTACTTTTGTAAATGAATCTTCTCGGTTTTAAGGTACAGAGTAAATAGGGTGCATGTTTTTTTTAACGGTTCTGCTCCTTGTTTAGCATGCGTCCTTTGTCACACACATTCGCTGTCCTTGTCCCTATGTGTAAGGGGGCGCATTCCCTTCAAGATGTTCTCTACGTTGGTGGAGAGTAGTATAGTGTTCAGTAAACAGCCTCAACAATTACGGCATGTGAATAACATAAAAAGGTGTGATTAAAGCAAAAATGGAGGAAAATGCAACAAAAGGTATATTTCTTAAAACATGACCAATAGAATTAAAATCCCAAAATATGCAAGAAAATGCAAAATAAAAGTAGTTAATATTGGTTCATTTTTAACAGAAATGAATTTATATTGCATTCTGCACTGTCTGTGATGACACAGAAAAAAGATGACATTTCATCAAGTTCCGAGTCCTAATAATTAGATTTTGAACAGCCATGGTATACCCTAGAAATTCTATTGAAGTGTTATTAACACATTATTTCAGCAAACTAGTCACTTAGCTATAGTTGATAAAGGAAATATTGCATTCTACCCAAAAATTCTAAAATTTCATTACAAATATATGTGCAAATCGTGTGAGGTCTATAAAGGTATAACTAAAAACAACATATTGATTCCAAACTTTCTATTTCAGTCCAGCATTTTCAGGGAGTGACACAAACATTTTCAAGGGAGTCATCCAATACAAATTAACCTTATGTGGGATATTTTTTGTTCCTTTTGATTTTCTTGTTGAACGAATTTTATATAAATAATAAACCATATAAGATAGATGAGATCTTACTACACAGAAAGATAAATCTCTTTGAAATACTTGAAAGTAATGAGACGGTAATTCAAAAACAAACATCACTTAAATTTATCGAGATTCAACTGTATTGGAACACCACAGTGAAGCGAAAAATTATTAAATTTTAGATGAGTCGCATTTTTTACACATCTGCTTCACTTTCGTACCTATTTTGAGGACATGTTTCGCAAATCTTCGTTTGCATCTACGGCTCTTGTGCGACTGCTAAATTTACTTACCACCCCTGAGCCACAAAAAAGTTCCAAAAAATATTCAAGAAATACGATATAACATTGGCACCAAAAAACAATTACAACATTAAAAACCTACTTCACAGTAATAATACTGATAAGATAAAACCAGAGGAAAAGTCAGGCATTTACAAAATTAAGTGTAAAGACTGTGAAAAAATTTACATAGGAAGGACAAAAAGGAACATAGGCACTAGAAAGAAAGAACACTTCAGGCACTTAAGATACAAAAATATTGATAAGTCCGCAATAGCAGCTCATTTCTGGTCTGAAAATCATGAAATTGAAGATAGCACAGAATTACTAAAATACGTACAAAAACATAGTGAACTCGTCATATGGGAGAGGATATACATAGAAAAACATAAAAACCAACTAATGAACTTTGAAATCCCGCTAGAAGAGAATCCCACATTTCAGTTCATCACTAAATCAACAGATGGCAGCAACAACCCCAGAATTACCCACACCGCTGGATCTAGCGTCAGTCGCACAAGAGCCGTAGATGCAAACGAAGATTTGCGAAACATGTCCTCAAAATAGGTACGAAAGTGAAGCAGATGTTTAAAAAATGCGACTCATCTAAAATTTAATAATCACTTAAATTATCCTTATTTGGACATGTTTCGGAGAACGTTTTGTCCCCATCCTCAGCAGTTATCCGACTGGTTGGATCCATGGTTTTTTGAAGTGAGCTGGTTGTCTGTGGCAGCATCTGTTATCTGTGAGATGAACTTCCAAAGAGAGTTTTCAGGCGGCAATTCGAAATTTAAAGAAAACTGTTTGTTTTTTATAATTAGCAACTTTTCCCAAACATCGAGTTCAGCTGCATTACTGGCTGATTTTAATAGTTTTGTATTTGGTACAATTTCATGATAGGTAGACCAGAAATGGTGAGCTATTGCTGATTTTTCTATTTGTTTGTATTTCATGCATATCATATAGTTTGTTAGATAATTTTTTTGTTAGCATTATCATTTTCTAGATTTTTTGTTGCTATTGGTATGAATTTTCAAATACTGTCATTATACATTTTTTGAAGTCTTAGTGTATTCTGTGATGTTCTAAAAAGGGTGGAATTTCAAAGGGAGCATATGTTGTTGTTTTCAAATGCTAGGTTTTGGCAATGAAGCCATCAGCTCTCTTGCTCTCCAATATTTCTGTGTAGTGGGTCCGGCAGGTAGGGCTTCACAGGTTAAAAGATGTTCTTCAGTCATTTCCTCTTCTTTGTTGCACAGAGGACAATTTGGTCTTGTATAAATTCCTATTCTGTGTAAGTGTTTGGCCAAATAATCATGTTCTGTAAGTAATCTAAAATTTGCTACTGCAGCTTTACGTGGGATTTCTGGAATAATTTTTGGATTTTTAATAAAAAAATTATCCATTTTTTTATCTTCGGCTTTGTTAGATATTGATTATTTTTGTTTGTTTTTATACTTGTTCTTAATTAATCTTTTTATGGATGTAAAGGATAAGTTTTTACTTTTATTCTGAATTAAATTTGCACCTTTTTTGGCAAGAAAATCAGCTGATTCATTTCCAGCAATTCCACAATGTGCAGGTATCCACTGTAATATAATTCTTTTCTGTAGTTTTTAAAGTTGTTGGATAATTTTGTGACTTTCTTTAATTTGGATTGACCTCATTTTATATGAACTTGTACATAATGCTGCTTTAGAATCAGAAAGTATGACAGCATTTTTGAATTTATCTATTCTGTATAGGTGTTGGAGTGAAATATGAATAGCCATTACATCTGCATAAAATTTTGTTGTGTTGTATCAAAGGCAGCATATAGCAACATACTTTTAAAGATTTGACTATTGCTTCAAACTCCAGTATTCCTCGTCTGTCTTAAAAGAAATGTATAATGAAGGCAATTCGTAAACATTATCTAGGTTAACATGACATAAATAAAAATGTAAGCTTTCAAAAGACTGATTTTTTTTTAATTTACGTCCGCCCCAATGTTAAGTTATATCGGACGGTGAATGAATTGGGTGAAATGGTGCTCAAATGAGTCCAGGGTCCATGGAGCTTAGAGTTACCCGACATTCATCTTGAAGGATAAGGGAAAACCCCGGGCAAAACCTTATCCAGGTAACTCACCCTAACCAAGATTCGAACTCGGGACCTCTTGAACGTGAGGCAGACATGCTACCATCTACGCTACTGAGGCGGGCAAAAGACTGATGTATAATAAGTTGTTTTCCTGGGAAGTGTAGTATGTGCCAAAATAAAATCCATAAAACATTTACAGAGTCCTTAGAAGCAAGCATACTTCAAAGCAAATACTTACTGCCTATTTCCATTTTAAGCAGCTACAGATGACTTCATACTATTCAGGAAAGATTATAAATGAAGTATATAATATCTGCCACCCCCATAATATTTGTCTGAAATAGACCAGGTTATTTGTTGCCTGATTTTGGCAAGTCTCATTGTTATGTGTGTTTTGAAGAATTTAGGAACAGTGACATCAAAATTAATTGTAAGAACTATTTGTAGTCAGTTTATTGATATTCGTCACTTTTTATATATTATTGAGAGACTAGTTTCAAAGGCCATTGCCTCCATTTTCAACCTCTCTGCAACTAGCATCTGTTGTTTGTTCTCTCTCTTGTGGTGGAACTATGAACTTCTTTGTCAAATTGGGATTTTGAAATTCATTACGCGATCCTTATTTTTCCATATGAATATGTTCTCCCATGTTGTTAGTTTCTTTTGGTGTTATCATTCCTTTTAATAATTTTGGATTTGAATCAATGTCATGATTTTCGTTCCAAAAATGAAATGCTACTGCTGACTTTTCTTCTTCTTTCAATCTGATGTTTCTAAAGTGCTCTTTGACTATGGTTTTTAGATTTCTTTTTGTTAGACCTATGTAGCATTTTTCACAATTTTTACAACTTATAAGGAATATACAAAATGGGATATAAAAAGTAAGTTATTAAAAAGGAGTGATAAACCAAAATAAACTAACGACATGGGAGAACATATTCTTATGGAAAAATAAGGACCGCTTAATGAACTTTGAAATCCCACCAGTGGATAGTTTGACAAAGAAGTTCATAGTTCCACCACCAGAGAGAGAAGAGCAGACTACAACAGATGCTAGTTGGAGAGAGGTTGGAAATGGAGGCAATGACCTTTGAAACTAGTCCCTCAATAATATAAAAAAGTAAGTGACGAGTGTCAATGAACTGTCTACAAATAGTTTTTATGATTAAGTCCCATTGTATTTTCAAAATGTTAATTTTCCAGGCAGGTAGCTATCACTGGTAGAATTTGACATGATTATCATCATTATTATATACAAAATACTTTTATGTTACAGGACACTGGATACCTGGTGTGGCATTGATAGGGCTGGCCTATATTCCTAAAGGTGACAATATTTCACCAGTAGCCCTATTAACCCTTGCTGTAGGTGTAAACTCTGCGACATATTTGGGCTTTCAACTAAATCACATTGATCTCTCACCTAACTATGCTGGCACCATGATGGGTATCACAAACTGTGCAGCAAATATCATGTCCATAATAGGACCACTGCTTGTTGGTGTTGTAGTCACAGACAATGTAAGTAAAAAACAATTCTACTCATTTTCTCATTATGCCATGTTTTTAATTGTATTGCCTTTTAGATCTAGCAACCAGTTTCTTTTGCACAGAACTTCATTGGCTACAAATCCTTTGCCAGATTTATTAAGTAACTTTATTACTTCTCATATTATTACTCAAATGTTAAATAAAGATCTAAATATTGTACAGGACCTGATATTGGTATTATCTGTTGGTTTAGTTCAGTATTATGCATGATTGGAGAATTTAGTAACAGTCAAACTAAAAGAAACCTAACAACCAGAGTAAAAGAGCACTTAAGAAACATCAAAATGAAACAAGAAGATAAGTCAGCAGTAGCATTTCAGTTTTGGAATGAAAATCATGACATTAATCCAAAAATAAAATTACTCAAAGGAGTGATAAACCAAAACAAGCTGACATGGGAGAACAAATTCATATGGAAAAATAGGCACCTAGTAATGAACTTTGAAATAACACCAGTAGATAATTTGACAAAGAAGTTCATAGTTCCAGCACCAGAGAGAAGAGAGTAAACAACACAGACGTTAGTTGGAAAGAGGTTGAAGATGGAAGCTACAGCTTCCAAAACCAATCCCTCAATAATATAAAAATGTAAGTGATGAAGTGTCAAAAAATTGACTACAATTAGTTCAGTATATTTCATATACAAGATATACACTAACCTTTATTGCGATCTTTGAAGTTCTGTATGCATATGCAATCATATTACTATTGATTCAGAAGTCTGAAATCCATAATGAACTAAATGACTGTCGAAAGTTCCCCCAATTCTGGAAATTGAGTCCAAAAAATGAGGACTTTTTTATGAGTAAATGTTGGGTATTCGCTCAATAAATGGGTTGGTGTCTTTTACCTGCAGGCAGAAGTCAACCTCTATCCTATTCTGTGCAGGTGCATATTAAGGGAACAGTATCCTGTAAAATTCTCCATTGCCCAAGAAAACTTTTTAATGCTTAAGTTCAACAATTACTGCAACCTTTATCTGTCTGATCTCTGTATGAGAGCTTTGGAATGTCAGAAATTTACAGATAATTTCAGCATTCCTAGTGTTCTTTGAGCAATCAGTCCTTGATAACCAGCTTAAGTGGTTCTGATGACAATCCAGTACTGGTTAAAGTCCAATAGAAAGTTGCTCAATTCCATTTTTAGCAGTTTCATATACTATTTCATTACCGTGAATTTCCACATGACTTTGCATCCACCTCAACTGAATTGAAGTGTGGGTAACCAGTGCTGTGAAGAATGTGCAGCATTCTAAAGCAAATTTAGACTTAAGCCAATTGGTTATCAAATACTTGCAGATACATCCGATTATTATCAGAGATTCCTATTTCGATAACATCTATCTAATCTGTCTCATTTACTAAGTGCAATAGCAAATTTTTCTGCCTAAAAGACCATGGTGTATTATCCCATACTCAATGAAAACTTGACTCATTGTCAGAGTCCAGTCTCTGTCCCAAATCTGGTTTTAGAAGCATCAGGGTTTCTGATAGGTGTTTAGACTTAACCTGTCCTTCCCAAATACTATGTTTAGAATAAGTGGCAGTGAAAGTTTTATCAAAGATATCCATCCTTATACTAGGCATCATAAATAATTTTCTTTGTCCCCGGTAGTTTGAGATGATTCAAGTGCCCATCAAGAGGAACTTTGGTGTGATTTAAATAATGAATGTCTAAAATGGGAGAGAAGCAGGTCCCAATAACACTTTTATGGTGCAGTGGGGGAGGCCTGTATTGCTTAACAAATGAAATGAACATGGAGCACTTAAGTTTGTAATAATTTCACCTCCGTTAGCTTATTTTTCATAAACTTTGCCACTTGTATGGTGGGATTTTGATGCAAGGAATGACAATATATAAATTTGGTTTAATTATGCAGCAGTAATTTAACATTAAACAAGAATGGAGTGCATCATACTTCAAGTGTCATTAAAAGACAGAATCTGCATCAAGGAAATGAACAAACACTACATGATCCACATAGCAGCTACCTCAAATGGAAATAGGGTAGATATGTGGCGAGAATGGAAGGAGCAAGACAACCATGTGAAACCTCCAAAGAGGAAGGAGGTATGTTGGCAGAGAGAGAAACAGTTGGGCAAAACCTTTTCACATAACCAGCAGGGAAACAATGGTCAAGACAGGCAAAGAACAGTGACCAATGAAAAGAACTAGCAAAAAGACAAAACTTCTAAACAGCAGAATGTGATCAAGTGTAACAAACCTAGCTAAATGTCAATAATAAACCAAAGTGGCAAAAGAGAAATGCCAGGGAGCAAATGTGCTCTTTAAGGGTAGCTCCCTACTGATATGCTTAGTACTTGATGAATTAAATGTTTTCCCAAAAATGATTTCAATAGGCATATTGCTATTACCAGCCTAGAAAAGTAGAAGCACAATTTTTATTCACAACAGTTTGTTAGTGCACTTCTTATTACGTGGATCTACAATTAACATTTCTAATGACTGTGGTTTACTATTTAGATGCAGGAATACTTTTCCTTATAATAGGTCTCATGCATTAATTACTTATTGTACATTTTGTTATTGATGTTTCATTAGGAATAAGTTAACAATTTTGTGTTATAAGCAATCTCTTTATTTCTAATAGTTTGAACATACATGTTGAAGGAATCTGATTGGCTGTACATTCAAATACTCACATACTGAAGTGAAGCATGAATATAGAATACAGATAAGATTGCACTATTTCTGTTAGTAGCTGATTTTAATCCTCTGTTAAGCCTGTGCCTTGGCAGAACACCGTTAGTAGCGTGGCGCCTGGGGGACCTGCGCTATATTTTGACGATTATATGCCTGTATTTCTTTTTGTTTTCACTTTTCTTTTTTCCTTCCAATATTTGGCTTTATTTGTTAAATATTCATGACTTTTATTACGAGGGCTGTTTAATAAAGAATGATCATAATTTCTTTATGGTCATAATTTTTCGCACTAAAATTCAATCTTATTATATTCTGTTAGCTTAATGTGAAACAAACACGCCGTGGTAGTTTCATTGTTGATACTCCTGGTTCCCACCTGTGAGAACCAGGCAAGTTCAGACAGGTTCAGTATCGCCTACCGCTGCAATGGAGGTAACATGCGAGGAACAATATGTGTCTTTGAAATTCTGCTTTCATCTCAACAAATCTTCAGTTGAGGCCTATACAATGGTTACAGGAGGCATATGGAGAGCCTATTCTTCCCTACAGCACAGCTCGAAGGTGGGCGAAGGCAGACAATTTCAAAGGAAGGTGGACCTGGTGCTCCAGTTACTGCTCTTAAAGAAGAAAAACTGCTGTTGCCATTGTAAATGAGGATCGACGAATTACCTTAAGATCACTTTCTGAAATACTGAACATTTCATTGGGTGCCACCCACACATTGGTGACAGAAACATTACACATGAGACGTGTTTGTGTGCGATGGGTTCCAAGACTGTTGATTCCCAAACAAAAGGACATTTACATGCAGGTCTGCATGCAGTTAAAGTTGATGTTAGAGGAAGATCCGGAGTTTCTTTCAAACGTAATCACTGCTGATGAAACTTGGCTACATCATTTTGATCCTGAGAGCAAACAGCAAAGCTCAGTGTGGAAATCTCGTTCATCACCAACCCCCAAAAAAGCAAAAGTGGTTGCTTCTGCTGGGAAAGTTATGTTCATCTCATTCTTTGATATTCATGGAATGGTTTATCAGCATGTTGTACCTGCACACACATCAGTAACTGGACAATACTACTGGGATGTTCTGAAAATATTGCAAGTCCATATTAGGCGCAAAAGACCACATTTCCATGAAGCAGGCTGGATGCTGCACCACGATAATGCGTGGCCGCATATTGCCAATGTTGTTGCTGAATATCTTGCAAAAATCAATGTGAAGTGCATCCCTCACACTCCCTATAGTCCGGATTTAGCTCCATATTTTTTCTATTCCCCAACTTGAAGAAATGCCTTCGTGGGAGGCATTATTCATCAGAAGCAGTGGTGAAGGCTGCGGAGGCGATTTTGAAGGATCTCTCAAAAAATGGTTTCTAGCTTGTCTTTGAAGACTGGCAGAAACGCTGGGACAAGTGCATTGCATTCAGGGGAGACTATTTTGAGGGGGACCATCAAAATTATGAGGATGAGTAAAGGTACGTTGTCAAAAAAAAATTGTGATCATTCTTTATTGAACAGCCCTCGTAGTATAGTAATTAAATACATTAGCTAAAATATAATTGAATAAATTATACATTATAATTTGTATCAAATATACATAAAGAAAACAACCTATTCTTTTAAAATACATCTTGTCATTTGAAATGTTCAGTTACTCAGAGTCATCAGCTATTTTTTCTGTTTTCCCCAACTTAGTTGCTTTCACAAATAATTTTGGTATGTTTTCTCAAACAGAGAGGAGCATTGTATTTCCCATTTGCATATTTAGTTTTGCTGTTCTTTTTGTCTTTACTGCAGGGTTCATATCATTTCTCTTTGAATGATTCTGGTGTATTTGGCAGCTCATCAGCTTTATATTTTTGTTGGTTGTTCAAATTTATATTTCTTTAGCTCTTTCAGATCATTGGGTAGCTTTGATTATGTTGCTCTTCTCTGTAGCTGTTGTGACAGTAAAACTAAGTACAGCACTTTCAAATATTTCTGTCTTGTGGAATATTTGTTTTGGTTTCCAAGAAGGATAACCCTAGAATTAATACCTGCATTATTCAACATAAGATTAAAAATTACCATAGGCCACCTTCATGTTGATCTGGCTACATTATACGTAGCATACAATTTACCTATTACATCAACTCCAGATTTAGTATTGTAATATATGATTATTTCAGGCATTTTTTGGCAGCTTCTGACAGTTGCTCTGACAAAACATGTAGCCTTGAGATCAAAACTATTGTTTTGCCCTTTTTGAAGCATATGAAACAAGTGTTTCGTTGTTTATGAAGCCAAATATGCTTTCATATTGGCTGCAACCTTTTGGAGAAGTAAAATTACAGGGAAAATCCTTCTTGTGCATGTATATTGTCCCGACAAAAGAAAGTTGTCTTTTGCCCAGCTCATTCATCAGGGATACACTAATGAACCAATTATGTGCTGTAACATTTCTGCCAGTGTTACAGATTGGTTCAGTTACTCTTATCACTACAGCTTCTGTGAAATTATTTAGCAAATGTGGTCCGTCTGGCTACTGTCCATTATAAATTTTCATATTAGTGGTGTAAAACATTTGCATCACTCAAAATAATATTTTTATGCCATACTTGTTTGGCTTAGATGGTTTGTTTGTTTTTTTATCTGCCATAGGAATCAGCCAGACTCATGGCATCGTCAAAAATACAGTTTATGTACAATAATTTTCAAAGATAAAAATATGAATTACAAATATGATTGAAAATGTTACAAATTAATACAAAGTCTAACACAATGGAACAATTTAAAAAATACATACAGTAAAATAAAATGCATTATTACAATTTTATATTAAAACTTGACTGATGCTAAAAGGTAAAAGTTTTAATAATATAAGTTGCACTGATTACCTAAACCTTCTGTATTTCCTTTTACACAAAATCTGTAGAAAAATCAACACTAAATTAATATTTTAATTATCTGCTTAAGTATTCCTCAAGTGTATAAAAACTAACATTTATACAGAACTTTTTTAACTCTCTTTTAAATCTATTTGTCACTTGTATACCTTTTATTTCCTCTGGCAATTTATTGTACAAGTAACAAGCTGCAAAACTGGATTTGGATTTGTAAAGTTCAATCCTGTGAGCTACAGCATGAAAGTTATTGATTTTCCTAGTTTCATACTTAGGTAGTATTTGACTGTTTTCTGACTTATAAATTTTGTTTTTGCAAGCATTATTACTTCAAATATATATATATAGGGACTGTAAGGTCAAGATATTTAGCTTTCTAAATGCATCTCTTCATGAGTCAGTTTGTTTTAAACCTTACATGATTCTAACTGCTCTCTTTTAAAACCACATCGACCACAAAATGCAGGTCGAGTGCAACATTTTGTCCAAAGAGAATAATGCTTCTAACAGTCATTTACAAGCATTTCTTTAACATCAGCCAATTTTTGCAATAGCAATGAATTCCATTTGGTACTTACGACAAAGCACTAATAGCTCCTTCCACTGGCAAAGCAATATTCTACAAGTTATTATCGAAGAAAAATATGTCATCAGCATGTAACGAGAATAGGCGCAAGGGGCCCGCTAGACCTGTATGACACCTAACTGCTGATTTGTCATTCTTGCAGCTACAATAATAAACAGAAAAGTTGTCCCCGCAGCAAACATTCGAGTAAGGTGTAATGTCAGATGTTCTAGACAGACAATTACGTAGGTGCGTTTATTTGTAAAATACAACATTTAAATAAAGCTAGGGGCCTCCCAGACCCCATGTGACTAACGGAGGGTTAAACCAATGCATAACATATTCTAATATATGGAGTTATAGATGAAGTAAAAAACTGATAGTGTGAGAGACAACAAAAGCATAAACAGAAAGTATGTAATATTTCACTTATGTCTATGTGTTTCTTCTATTATTTTACAGAAATCAGTAACACAATGGAGAACAATATTTTTTATTGCTTCTGGTATCTACTTTGCTGGCAATCTGGTATTTATTCTCTTTGGAAAAGCAACAATTCAGCCTTGGAATGAACCTCAGCCATCTAAAATGGGTGAGTTACTATGACATTCCTACTGAAAAGAGGTTATATTATTTGTTGTTATTGGTAAATTCTTCATACACTTTATCAAGTTTTTGAAGTGCTAAAGACTGTAGTCCTTTGTTTCTTATGATATATAAATAGTGGAGTTTCAGTCAGCATATCCATTGTTTCTTTCTCTGCTATGTACTTAATAAGCAGAGAAAGTAAAGTATACCATCATCCGGGGTTTTCCCTTATCCTTCAAGACGAATGTTGGGTAACCTAAGCTCCATGGACCCTGGACTCATTTGAGCATCATTTCACCCAACGCATTCACCGTCCAATATGACTTAACGTTGGAGGACAGTGGCAAATACATTTTAGGGTCACAAACGAAAAGTATTTTTAGAAAAAAAGTGTATACACAGTATAATTAAAAAACAAAGATTCATTAACTTTAAAGAGAGTCGATTAAAGACACTAGACAACACTTACTTTTAAATTTTTCCGGAACTAGTTTCAGAGGCTTTGCCTCTATCATCGGCCGGCTCTCGACTGATTCTCATTGGTGTAGCTGACGATACCTTGTCACAGGTCTCCTCTGGTGGCGGCTCAAGGAACTTGCTGAACAAATCCTTCTGGGGGATGTCGAAATTGAATACTTTGTTCCTATTTTTTGAAATGAATATTTGTTCCCATGTGGATAGTTCTTGTTTTCCTGATGTATGTTTCAGTAGTTTTGGTTCTGGATTTATGTTGTGGTTTTTTTCCGAAAAATGTGTGGCAACTGCTGATTTTTCTAATTGTTTATATTTTATGTTTCTAAAGTGTTCCTTTGCTCTTGTTTCTAAATTTCTTTTTGTTTTTCCAATATAAATTTGACTACAGTCATTGCATTCAATTTGATATATACCAGATTTTTTGTTTGATGGAATAGCATCTTTGATGTTTGAGCAAATTAGGTTTTTTAAGGAGAAATGGTTGACTGGTGCTAGTTGAATATTTTGTTTTTTGAAGACTTTTTTGAATTTATCATAGGCCCATGGATGGTAAGTGAATTTTTTGAAAATCATATTAGTTTCTGTAGATGAGAGAGTTGTGGTTTCCTTTAGTAGCTTCTTCTTTTTTGCTAAGCTCACTAAAGGAAGAAGCTACTAAAGGAAACCACAACTCTCTCATCTACAGAAACTAATATGATTTTCAAAAAATTCACTTACCATCCATGGGCCTATGATAAATTCAAAAAAGTCTTCAAAAAACAAAATATTCAACTAGCACCAGTCAACCATTTCTCCTTAAAAAACCTAATTTGCTCAAACATCAAAGATGCTATTCCATCAAACAAAAAATCTGGTATATATCAAATTGAATGCAATGACTGTAGTCAAATTTATATTGGAAAAACAAAAAGAAATTTAGAAACAAGAGCAAAGGAACACTTTAGAAACATAAAATATAAACAATTAGAAAAATCAGCAGTTGCCACACATTTTTGGGAAAAAAACCACAACATAAATCCAGAACCAAAACTACTGAAACATACATCAGGAAAACAAGAACTATCCACATGGGAACAAATATTCATTTCAAAAAATAGGAACAAAGTATTCAATTTCGACATCCCCCAGAAGGATTTGTTCAGCAAGTTCCTTGAGCCGCCACCAGAGGAGACCTGTGACAAGGTATCGTCAGCTACACCAATGAGAATCAGTCGAGAGCCGGCCGATGATAGAGGCAAAGCCTCTGAAACTAGTTCCGGAAAAATTTAAAAGTAAGTGTTGTCTAGTGTCTTTAATCGACTCTCTTTAAAGTTAATTTATCATAACAACACTGTTTTCAACACTTCCAAGAAAGTAACAAAGATTCAGTTTAACACTAAATTTGGTTTAAATAGTTAATAATAAAAGCATTGTTAAAAGTGAAGCTAATTTCATATTTGAAGACTTATTGAGTCTAAAACTTAAAACTTCACTCACGTCATTATTAAAAACAGGAACATTTCTGAGACTGTCACATTCCATATATTTCAAATTTTAATGTGAGTGGTCTAATGAACTTATGTAAAAAATTTTCCAAAAGAGGGAGCTAATTGCAAGAGGTCCACATGCCAACCAATAATGAGGACAGAAGTCAGTCGCCAGTCAGCTGAGGATGGACTGGGACAGTCTGAAAACATTGCTATTTTTAATAGTGACGTGAGTGAAGCTTTAAGTTTTAATAAAATATGACTCATAAGTCTTTTAATACCAAAGTTGGTATTTAAGTTCTACACCTTCCAAGCACACTTCAAAGCCATCAAATAGCAATCAGTTTTGTAAAAACCTACCTATCACTTTAGCTTACCATACTACATAACTGAGGATTATATTTATAATACAATGTGTTAATGTGTAATAAAAGTTTACCTTAATTAACAAAAATCTGGCTTTGTGGTCTGCAGATAGCTTGTCTACTTTTTTTTTTTTTCGGTGTAATTTAAGTCCTCTAACATTAAGTCATATCAGACGATAAATGAAATTGGTGAAACAATGCTTAAATGAGTGCGGGGTGCATGGAGCTTAGAGCTATCCGACATTCATCTTTAAGGATAAGGGAAAACCCCAGGAAAAACCTTATCCAGGTAACTCACCCTGACCGAGATTCGAACTCGGGACCTCTTGAACGTGAGGCAGACATGCTACCATTTACGCTACCGAGGCAGGCTAGCGTGTCTACCTCACATTCAAGAGGTACCAAGTTTATATTACAATAAGAGTGAGTTATCCAGATAAGGTTTACCCTTATTCTGAGAAGTTGGATTCAATGGAACCAAACTTAATTTTAGCAGAACTCTACGTATTTTATTCATTGTCTGATATTTACTAACAGCTTAAGGGTTGATCAGCAAAGAAAACAAAACTGCAAAAATGAATTAGTATAAGCACATACTTTTGTAACAATAGGCTGTGGCAACTTTTACATTGACAAAACAAAAAGGAATTTAAACATTAGGCTTAAAGAGCATTTTAGCAAACATCAAGAATGATGAAATAGACAAATTGGCAGTAACGTACCATTTTTGGAATAAGAATCACAATATAGAAGAAGAAATCCATTTATTAAAAAGTGTTCAGGGTCCAACAGCATTAATCACATTGGAAATTCATAAAGAATTATTCATAAAGAAATATGAAGGAAAACTGTTCAGTTTTGACACCACCTTTGAAGAGAACCCAAACTTCAAATTCATCAAGATACCAACAGAGGCACACCTATCACCTCCAAGGAGTTCACTATATTACAATTCAATAGTCGACATTAGCTAAGAGAACTATCACTGTACTAACACCGCTACACACCTGAAAATTTGATGGTGTAATGCCTACTGTATATAAACTATGGGTACTAAAAATCTGCTGTGGATAGAATGCATTGCCCAAAACTGAAGTCTGAAAGGTACTGCATGCAACCACTTCCAAGAAGCTGCTGGACATCCCTTATCAGCTCTGTGCCAAGTGCGGGGGACTGCCTGTATGTTCCTACATATTCTGGACTCATTTTTGGGTACTTCAAGCCGAGTTTTGGCACACAGGCCCCACATAGAGCAAGGATGATATCAAACTGTCGAGTGCATACAGGTGTGAGCATAGTGATAGTCCTTTGTGAGCATGTTAGGAAGATCCTAATGAAACACTTTCTAGGTAAACACTAGTAATATATGGAGCATGAAGTACTAGTTTGACTCAAAATTAAATTAATTTTGTGCCTCATTATATCATAGTCTTTACTCATTAAGAAATTGTAAGAATAGTTTATAGACTATATATAGAAATAAAAATAGCAAGTAGAGAACTCATGTGAATATAATGTAAGATTTTTTTTTTCTCTATTTTGTTTCAGCTGCTAACAATATAGCAATGGAGGAAGGTATTTCAAAGGACAAGGACAAGGATAAGGACATATACTGATACAAAACTCAATACATTTGGCCATCTAGTGGTCAAGCCTATAAACGACAAAACAAGATGGTTCAGTTAAATTATTAATGCAATCTGTTCTGTTGGTGTGGTACTTACATTCTCCGTTTGGAGAATATGCCACCTGTATAAGTACTCTGAGCTAAAGGTTATCAATTCTGTATAAAGAATTGTGATAGTTCAGGGTGTCTGTCAGTGCTGCTATTCCGGGACTGAAAGTGCAATGCTAAACGAGGTTCTTATGCATGTCAAAATGTTGATGGTATGCATTCTTCTATTCTAGCAAGAAGGCGAAACAAAATGGGATAGTGTTCCATTTGAATAGTGTATAAAATATATACTGGACAATATTAAAACACACAAATGTACATCTGTAATCACTGATTGTAAAAAGTAGGTAGTGATCTCTGTTTTCTGCAGTTAAGAAAAGAAACATATATAAATGCAACAACTTTAAGGCGGTGCTCTGCCAAAATTTTGCAGAAATAATGAGTAGGTTTTAGATCCTTTTTTCCCTGAATGTATTATTATACAAAAATTAACATTTTCAAGCTTCTTTATAATTAATAAATACGCAAAATATGAAGATATTAATAGTGAAGCAAACAAATATATACAAATATAACAATTTGTAACTTAAAACTTCAAACCATTAAATCTATTGGACCATTTAATTGTTTTAATAATTTAACTTCTGGATTTATTTCATGAATGAAATTCTAGCCTACTTTTGAAACATTAGGACTTTGCTCTACCCAGTGATGTGTGGAATTATTTCTGGGTATTACATTTTGTTTAAAATAAAACTGCAACTGAAATTATAACAAGCAGTGTAATATTGTTCTAGTGCACTAATTAAATTTAAATAGTGACAACACAATATTTTATTTTAAGTTCAAAATAAACATTTAGAACATATACCTATAGTAAAATGTTTGGTTTATAAAGCATGGTCTATTGTTGTAATAGATGTGATTAGTTACAAATAAGCATGAACATATAAAAAATTAATTGAAAAAACTTATTTTTAATAAGTTTTTTCAATTAATTTGAATGTCATGGTTACTAAATTCCTCCAAACATGCATACTATCAAAAATTGTTTCATGTACATCTATTAAAACATTCATTGTGTTCCATATGTATATTAAAAATTTGAAGTTAATCAAAGGAAAATTACGAGTATGCAGTTTAGTTTAACAGAGAATGCGTGCTTTAAAGTATACTACTTACACATTTTTGGAAAATGCTCCTATTGTTTCAATTCACTCACTAGTCAATAACTAGTTTCCTAACACTGATAATATTGTCAGTAATATTATATGTCTGTATTTTTTAAAGTATATGGATATGCATCAGTAATGTTTAAGGGAAAGAAACAAAAACATCAGTACACGATTTAGATTCTACTAAACATTGAGAATGTGTTATTGCTTTCAATTGTACCTACCTTATCACTCAGGGGCAGAGGAAAAAAAGGTCTTTTATAGATCGAATTGCTAAATCTCCCCTCCGATCCTTGTTATAGAATCATGCTATGGATGGCTGCTATATTCTGTCCTTAGTAATAAAAGATTATATCAATGAAAAATAAAATAAGTATTCATTCACAAAGTTTGTATGATAGGAAAGAATATTGCTTTACACTCCTTAGGAATCATATGACAGTATAAGGTAACTGCAAAATAAGAATGAACATAAGGCAGGGCTAGGCGTGGCTGGTCTGTCGTTGAGTAGCCAGTGAGAAAAGTGCGACGTTGTACAATTCAACTCTTGGACCAGCCCACTTTGCCAAACCGCACTCCAAAGATAATAATTAGAGAATTATTTTGTTGTTCTTGAATTTTTCTGAGGGTGACTTCAAAACCCCATGTTTGTAGCACATCTGGTTTCAGAGATAGGGAAATATAAGATGTCTGACTAGAAAGAAAAGAACCATTAACTGTCAGTGAAGAAAAACATACACTTGCTATGCTGTGGTTGCATTTTGTACCTTGCATTCAGTAAAGTGGTGATCTTTTAAGAGTACAGACATGCTTTTCAAAGTAAATAAAATTGTTGCTTAGCAAGCCTAGTAAAAGTGTGCCTAGTAATGACAGCGAGACAACTCGTAAGATTTTTTGCAAGCAGGCTAAAAATATTACTTTTCATGTGTATTCCTTTTTCAAACAGTTGTCAAAGACATTTTTCAAACTTCAAATTTTGGTCAGAGTCGAGTTAATGGCAAAAGCTTGTCGTGTGAATGCTTATTTTACAATGAACATTGTTAAAGAAGGCAAAAGTTTACCAAATTAGAAGTTCCCATATATAGATATCTTGAAAAAAAATCAAGCAGCTAAAAAACATGTTATCAACTCAGAAGATTTTCAAAAGTGTGTTTTATGTAAAACAATGTATAAATTATATGACAAGGGTGAATATTCAACTGCCAAAAGGCTGACCAATTTAAGGAGGGAGAAAATAAAATATACGGGCTCTGTATCTTCTGTGTATAATATTCTGAAATCTCTTGGATTCAAATATAGGAGACCAATGATGGTCGCAAATTTCTGCTTGAAAGAAGTGATATTGTTGCTGCAAGACTAAAACTTCTGCTCACAATGCACATTAGAAGCACAGGTGATTCGTGGTGTAAAAATGCTTCATAAATACACATTCATATCTTCCGTATTTATTAAGTATTTTAATTAAACAAAAATTGGTTTAAAGTCTATTAAAGGTAATATACAAATGTGGCGTCATTAAAGTAGAAACTATATTCACAAATCATTTAAATGTCACTATTTTGTTTCACTATAGCAAAGGTCTTCTTTCGTCAGACGCATCTAATTTGAGTCACTTTGTTTCGTGTGCATATGAACGATAGCTAGGTAAGCGAACTGTTCTCCGGTTCAAGGTTTTAGGTTCAGATTAAGCTACCATGTGATAATCATTGTAGGCATATGTTGTCACACACATGCTGAAATATTAAACAAACTTCTCTGTCAGCATCTATATGTACATCTCAGATAACTTGCAAGGTGGATTCAGTGGGACAAAGACAGATGCATCTTCCATTTTTGTCACCCGCTAGCTGTGGAACTGGCAATGCCAAGATTTTATTGGCTGAACCCATGTTCATTCTTATTTTGTAGCTACTCTAGTGTCAAAGCAATTGCAATTATGTCTCTGCTAATTCCTATATCAATATGTTTTGTCACTTGTCTGCGGTTGTTGGATTTACAATCCAACTTAGTTACTGCATTTGTTGGCTACTGTCTATTGATGTGTTAAGCTTTACATCATACAAGAAAACCACAGTGTCATAAATTAATATGATAATTTATTGTTTTGTCAATTAAATAACCACCATTGTCGCAGGGAGATACATACACAAGAATATCTCAAGATATCACAAGATCTCGCATGGGAATAATTTATTTTGGAAAATATTTTTGAGACAAAAATACTTGTAACTAAAGCAGATGCCAACAACACTTGAGATTGATTTCATCATTCAGCCATAGTGAACTGCGATTGATGTTTCATCACATTAAAATAACAAATGGAAGTCAGGGTCCAACAGTTTATTCATATACTTTTGCCTTTGAAAAACTATGAATTAATAAAATTGTTTTGTATGTTTGTTTAATAGAGATTCATCTAATGCTGTGTGTAAAAGAAATAATTATGGTTTTCTGCTTTAATAGAACAACTTACATATTTGTCTTGATAAATTATGGGGTCTTAGAAAATGTCAATTTCAACACATTAAGATGCAAATGAAAACAAATAAATTATTTTATTCAATCAAATATTAATGCTTGAAATTGTATTGATGTTCCATTTATGTTTCTTTAAAACTGTAGATCTCTTTTCTTTCCATTCTGTACTTTTGTTTGTTGCTGTGTTGTTTCAAAACAAAATACAGAGCAGACCAAACTGCAGAGCAACACAATAAAAGAGGCTCTCTCTGTTATAACACAGTTTTATACTGTAAAAAACAACTGGCTGTACATATTGTTATTATCTCACTTTCAATTTATAAGTTTATTTTTCCAGCAACTTTTGTACAAAATGTATGAAATGTAAAAGTTTGTAAATAAACTTTATATAAAAAAAACAGCATCTATTCTAGATTTTTCCAGCACCATGTGCTGCAAGCTTTGCTGCTTGTAGGACCAATGCAATTTTTGCATTTTACACTAACCTATTATGCTGAAAATGCTATTATATGCACACTGACCACTGCAAAGCTCAAATAGTTTCAAAGTTATTCAGTTTAGTTATATATTAGTGATATGATTTAGTAAGTAAGTAATCTTTTTTTCCATTACAATTACAAATTATTATACATTTACATACTTATTACTACACTGAGTTGCTGGTTACCTTTGGGCCCAATAGACTCAAACTCTGAAGTTGTCAAGCTAATGGGTCCCTATTGGCAACTTATCTAAAATACTTCATCTTCATTATTCATCATATTTACTTATCTTCCTCAACCATTTGGCTCTTACTTTGCCCAAAAGATTCCCAATTTCAATTAAATTTGTCCTAGTTTTTACACTCATTAACTTCATTGCTTGAATTTCTTTTGGTAGCCTTGCCCATTCTTTTTTGCCTATCTTCTCCCTAAGCAACCTAGTTTCTTCACGTTCTAAAAGCAAATGCCATTCTTTATCCCTTTGGAGAAATCATATCCCATATCCTACCAAAGGGATATGATTTAACTGTTGCAGATGTTGCATATTTCAAACTTACAATGCAAGTTGTTAAAAAAAGCTATATACAAGATATTCTTGAGCTTCAGGTCAGGTAGACATGAATAGCCATTGACGTTTCAGGAACGTACGTCTCTCCCATCATCAGGATGAATGACTGAATGAATAAAGCAGAGAAAAACCCAGTACTGATTGCCCAGGACAAGAAGGCAAGCTAGAGGAATGTGCAACGTAATCACTTTTGCTGTCTCCTCGGGGTGTATGCTCACCTTCCCAGAATGAAAGGATGGAAAGCTCGTTTAAAATACACAAGTGTTGTCACATAGCTCACCTATACATAATACCTATCTCTGCAACAAACATTAGATCTGGCAGCATGGGTGACTCATATGCACTCTCATTCATTCATTTCCTAGTAAACAGATCTGCTACTGGAGCAGATAAACAGTTCAAGCTCCTCTACCCTTCATACCCTTCTAACCTTCTTGTCATGGGCATACAGTATATATATCACCTGCCACATCAGCTGGCATTTTTTGTTGTTAATTTCCACCAGTTTCAAACTTTACAGGATAAAGGACATTGGGATCAATATGTAAGAGAAAAATACAAATGAAGTGCATTTATTTCCTCCAATAACAACATTATTACAAGTTTTAATACTGAACTGAACTTTATGGTACCTAACTTTAACCCTTTCAGTCAGGAATTATTTTGCTACTTATGCTGTTCTTCCTATTCGAAACCAGTTTAGATTAGGCTGTCTGGGATACCTTGAGTCAACTAACTTGAATAGCCATGTTTGTTACGGCAACATGAAGTGCACTGGCCATGCACTCAAAACCAGAGGTTGTGGGTTTGAGTCTTGGCAAATGTTGTGAAATGTGCCAATGGTAAAGGGCGGGGAGGGCCCACGTAAAATAATCAGTGTGATGGCATGCATGGAGTGAGTGTGTGGTGTTTTAGGGCCCGTCGACAACAAGGTCATTTGGGCCCCGGCATGCATGGATGATGACAGGGTATTATTTGGACTGCAGTTGCTTGGATTTTGCTTCTCTTTTTTTTTTTCTAAAAAAAGACACTACAATGTAATTATAAAAAAAAATTGTATAATTGAGAACATCTCAAATGCACATGTTTAATTGGTGAAGGACAATATATCTAGATTATAGCAGAAAAAACCATTAAAAGCATTACAAACAGGTAAAAGATACCTATGTCCATTATAATGGACACCTTGACTGAAAGGGTTACACAATTTCTTCAAATTCTGCATATTAAAACTCACATAGGTACATTTAAACATTTATACTTACAGGAATGTAATTTACTTTCACTAACTGAATAATGCTTTAAGTCTTCCATATATTTACAGATCATGTCAAACAAGTCTGCATGTATGATGTACAGATACAGCTTTTGTTATATCCAAAGTTTTCTGAGGGAATCCTTTTTAGATAGAAAAAGTGTGAAGTTTGGTTAATCATTCTTCAACAGACATCAATTTGAGAATAATGAAGATCAGCCCCAAATTTGTATGTAGGTAGATGGGTGAAATAAATTGGGATGACACACATACAAAGTTTTCATTTAGATGTAAAGCCCTTAAAGCAAATTTTCTTCAGACTGGGGATGTGTGCTGTTTGCTGGACATTCATATTGTGCATGGATTTCTCGTGCAATAATCTCAACCGTTCTTCAAAGAACATGCTGGAAATTATATCCTTGTGCTGCTACACACCTCTCACATCTTTTAAGAAAATTTGTATTAATACTTATTAGTTCTTTAAGACCATGGAAAAAAAAAAACACACTTCACAATAAAATAAATTAAACAAGGGCAAAGAATGTTTATGAATATTATCTAACACCCAATTACAGAAATAATTCCACTCACATTATCACATGATTGTAAAGATGTAGTTATCTTGTAGGGTTTTAGTTTTAAAAGCTTAGTGGAATTTCATGCCAAGCTTTGCAAACTTCATGATTCCTGTGCAAGCTTCTTCAGATATTTCTTAGGACTTCATTCATTTTTTCTGATATAATCAAGTTTTTCTCTGTAAGAATATTGGCAATTTACTTTTGGTTTCTTATCAAGAGCAGTTCCTGTTTTGCGCAACTTATTCACAAGATTGAAACTTAGAAATCAAACACTAGTCTAGAGGGGCCATATATATGATGATGATGTGATTCCTTGAATACGACGTAAGATATCTGCAATATAAAGTGACACAGTGTGATTCGTTACTCCGTCTACAGTACTGTGGGTACCTTCAGTACACTTTTAAAATGTTTGATAGCTTTATTAGAATTTGCTTCACTATGTCCAAATTCTGTACTAATATTTATGCTATTCTATAATGCCTAGTGGACACATTCATGTCCAAAGCACCATTCCTATTTCAATAAGGTTTGTCAGTGACAGGTCAAACTTACGTTGCCAGTATCTCTGCAATTGTAAGTTAGTTTTATTCATTGTAGGAATATACAATATTCATGGCTTCGTCAAATGTGTACCCATAAGAATAATACAGTTCTTATGAGTAATACAATTATGAATAATACAATAGTAATTAAATAATACAATAGTGATTAAAGTAATGCAGTAGTAATTAACAGAATAATAATACTACAAATAGTAATTAAGAATAATGCAACTTAGGTCACATAATTTTTAATGTATTACATTTTTAAGAACTAGACTATAAGATACAACTTTTACCAAAAAAATCAATATTTACTTTATTATTTAATTTTACTTCTTAGAAACTCATCTGTTGTCTGTAGCATTATTCTTAATAGGATATTTTTTACAGCTTTTCTGAAATTTTTATAATTTAGATTTTTTAGCTGAGCTGGGAGTTTATTATATAGAATGATTCCTTTGTGAGAGATGAAATCCCGACTCAAGAGTGAGGCGATGATGTTGTGTTCCCATATAAGGTGAAAATGTTTCCAACTGAACAGTATGTACTTTCAGCAAGGAATGTTTTAGAGAGGATGGTAAAAAAAAAAAAAAAAAAAAAAAAAAAAAAGTGAAAGAACAATTTACAGAGGACTTTCCAAATTCTTCTACTGTTTGCAATGTAATAGATAAATTTAATAAGATTAATTCTATTTGTGACTTTGCATGAAGCGGTAGATCTTGGTTACCTTTTGGGAGGATGCAAATTTAATAGGATAGTCAAAAAATGAAAAAGAACTGGCAATAATAATTACACTAATGATTTGGAAATCTGATTATGGTGAGTTCCCTGTATAAGACTTTTTCTCTGGGTTTTTCCTCTTATCCTGAGAAAATGAATGTAGCATGACTAAGCTCTATGGACCCTGTGCTCATTTGAACATCATTTCAACCATTTTCTTTATACACCATGCAATATGATGTTCATGATTAAAGTACATTAAAACTTTAAGCCATCACTCGAGGCCTCCTCCCACCCACCAAATAAAAAATTAACGTTTTTCCTCTTTCTCCTGCTTTCTCAAATTCATTCCAAACAATCCACTATTGTAACATTACAAATACATGGAGTCAGGGTCACCACTGTGTGATTTAAAGATCACAATATACAGAGAGGGCCAATGAACTAAGAACCACCTGTAGTATGCTTTTTCACTGGACATGTGCACACGTGATTCTGCACTGCTGCTACAGTCAAGGTGTTGTGGCTTTGCTTTTCTCTGGCTGTGCAGTATAGATTTGGCAGTGATATGCTGTGGTCCAATTACTATAAGTTATTTATTATTTGTCCTGTTTTCAGTCACAAAGCATATTATGCTTCAGTATATGTTTTCTACTGTGCAGCATATGTTTATTTATGATTTGCTTGTATTACTTAGCTCATCAAGTAAAAGTATGATTTGTACCTGTAGAAAGATTTCTGGTGTAAAACTTCCAGGTCATATAACAATACATACACAACAAAATGAATTTCATAACACAGGAAGTGCTCAGACTAAGAAATCTAAAAGACAATGTGAGATTCTTATTGAAGAAACATTAGATAATATCAGTCATCATTTGGTGACTTCCCTCCAAAAATGACTGAGGCATCTTTTAAAACAGGCAGGCATTTCTTATGGCTCTGTATGAAGAACTACTAAATAGTTAAAACTATACAAAATTACATTCTATCTTTATGGATATGTGTCCATAAAATACAATCATTTTTGAAGCTCTGACAAACTAAATATTGTTCATAAAGTATTCTTCATAAAGGAAAAATTGGTGTGTGCTGTATCACGAGAAGAGAGTTATGAGCCAACTTTTTTCTAATAAACAGTTGATGCCTTTACATAACTGAATACAATTTTGCCCCCTGCAGGGGGGGGGGGGGCAGACATGTAATATGATTTTGTCTTACTTCAATGAGACTTTGCTACACCTCATACAGCCAAATTTCGAAGACAGCACCTCAAAATATGTCTGAGGACACACGAAATGAGCTACGGCATGTGATGGATATTTAAGTTAACTGATGGAAATTAGTAATTTCTTATCACTAGCCGTATATAGCTAAGACTTTAGATACAGACAAACCAAAGTCGCACAAAAGCCGTAGATGCAAACGAAGATTTGCGAAACATGTCCTCAAAATAGGTACGAAAGTGAAGCAGATGTGTAAGAAATACGACTCATCTAAAATTTAATAAACCAAAGTTTGATGGAAACCAGGAGATCCATGGTTCAAATCCTGGCCATGGCATTGAATTTTTCAGGTAGACTAAGTGATGAATAGTTTCCTAAAGAGGTGCCAGCAATCTATGGCCCATCACACCCCAAGCAACAATGGACAGAATTGCCGTATTCAAAAGAAAATGTCTACAAACAGCCATGAAACTGCCACCATGGTCCAAAAGCAGCGAAATTCATGACATATCCAAAATTACAACAATAGCTGAAACAATAAAGAAGGGCACTATACAATACATGGAAAATGCCAAAGACTGACTTACTCATGATCTTAAAAAAATACGAAGAAGCTAAAGAAGAAGAAGGACATACAACAGACCTACAACGACTCCTGCAATGAAACGGATGCACCCAACAGAAAGAAGGCATAAAACGCCACCATGACGACCATACGGATACAGCAATACTAAACAGTAAAAGAAATAAAAAATAATAACAACAAAATAATTATTAAATATATATATATATATATATATATATATATATATATATATAAAAATGTACAAATGTAAATATTACACCACTACAAATAATACATATTGTCGCGGCAACAGGCATAAAAGTTTCAGCACAAATAGATAACAGACGAATAGTGTTTCACAGTAATAAAGAGCTTGCATAAGCTGTTAAAGATAGTGCAAGATAAAGGTCTGCCGAAACAAACAAACTGAGATAAATGGAAATTTCTGGTGAGCTCTTGATTGATAGAGATTATTCGGTTTCTTTATTGTTCCATAAATATCTAGAATTTATCAATGAGGTATTTAAGAAGGCGACGATTCGCCAAGAGTCTGTCGCGAGAGTCGTAAGCAGTAAACAGGTGTAATCAGAATGCTGTTTGTGTGGTCATCGACCTTGGTAGATCGTGATTGTGTATGTGATGTAATACTGCTACTGTAAGTGTATTTCTACGCAAATAAAGAACATTTAGAATTTCTGCAAATTGGACTTTTAATTCTACGAACCACAGTCATAATATTATGCAAATTAGATTCAGATGGAAAGAAAAAAGAGCCATCTCTTCCTCCCCCAAAAATAAACAAGCATATTGACTGAAGAGAGCGCAATAAGCCTTGGGTGAAATAAACCCAAAATCCCCCTCGTAGTAGTAGTTTGGGCAAGTACATGGTGAGTTTCACACCTCCTTTTATAACGCTGGTGAGTAAAGTCTTTAAAAGTAGTTTTAAAAAGTTGTGTGGCTGCATCAGTGCCATTCTAGATAGCCACAGATGGCAACAAGCGAAAATAATGCAAACGGAAACTTGGTTTGCAGTTCCTTGGTTCATTCAGTATTTATGTATGCTACTGTATCATGTTGTGGCATTAATTAGTAATTACTTAATGCCACAATGTGATAGTTACTTATATTGGAATGCTGTTTATACTTTACATACCAGAGTAGAAAATTTACTACAATGTGTAAGTTGTAGCCTACAAATATTACAATAAGGTATAATAATTTGTTAGAAACTTCACTTAAGAAATTGTAAATTATTCACAGATCACAGGAATCAATACGTTGTATCCTACAACATTTTCATTTAATTGAACATGTGTACCAATGATTGGAATAAAAATATTTACTCATACTTTTGGAATATTTTTTCTTAAATACACTTTTGGAGAGAAGAACATGTTAAATAACATAAATATTATCATATTTAAACGATTCTTGTGAATAAAGCTGGTAAAGTTTCTACACACTTGAACCTAAGGTCTGTTTGACATCCATTATAGTATTATTATAGTGTAGAAGCGAACATTCTCACTTTGGAGTTGCATTAGCTGTAGAAAGTAAGTTTTCCAATTTTGCATCAATATGATAATCCCAAGTATGTACAAAAGTGAATCGAGAAGATATTGACACATTGCTTCACTCACACTGTTTATTCACAGGACATGTTTCAAGAGCTCTTGCTCCTATCATCAGCTGATACTCGACTAGTGCAGGTTGTAGTGGTTTCCTCTTTCTTTGTCATCAGAACTAAAGAACATCTAAGAAACATTAAAAATGGTGAAACAGAAAAATCAGCAGTGGCTTTTCATTTTTTGAATACTAGACATGACATCAACTTGGAAACATCTCTAACAAAATATGTTAATCACCCCATAGACCTTTCCGTATGGGAAAAAATCTTCATCAACAAAAATCGTCATAGAGTCATGAATTTTGAAACTCCACCACTGGACATCTTTGACAAGTACATCACGCCATCTATTGACAAAACGAAGAAAGAGGAAACCACTACAACCTGCACTAGTCGAGTATCAGCTGATGATAGGAGCAAACGCTCTTGAAACATGTCCTGTGAATAAACAGTGTGAGTGAAGCAATGTGTCAATATCTTCTCGATTCACTTTTGTACTAATTTGTGCTTCACTGTCCCTACGCTTCTTCCAAGTTTATACTTTGAATCCCAAGTATGTTTAAAATTTATTTCAGAAGCAACACTCTGATTATAGAGAGGAAGTTGTATTAAAATACAACTTTTATAAGCATGTATATGATGCAAGACTTTGAAAATGTCCGGTTTCCAATAGCAAGGAATGCTACTAGACATACTCAATCAGATTTAATTATGGAAAGGTAGAGTCAGACTGAAAAATTCAATAACATAGGCGGGATTTGAACCACGGGTCTTCTGGTCTCCGTCCAGCCGCTCTAACCATTGTGCTACTATGGCCAACATGCCCATATGACATTAAATTCTCCAACTGATTCGTATTTTTCCCGGTAAACCACTTAGAAGTTCCCATAAACACATGAGACAACTATCTTAATGGCGACTTACAACATGTAAGTACACATGTTAGTGTATACATGGCCAGTGTGAAAGAACAATTAATTTCCATTAGTTGACCTAATAGTGGTTAACTACACTGCCCGGGCCTTAAAGTACTTACACGTTGTAAGTCGCCATTAAGGTAGTTGTCTCATGTGTTTATGACAACTCCTAAGTGGTTTACTGGGAAAAATACGAATCAGTTGGAGAATTTAATGTCATATCGACATGTTATAGGCGTGCAATAAAAAGACTTGCAGGAAAATTTGCATGAAAAAAACAACAACACATACACACAAATATACATGAATTTTTATTTTCCCAAAACTTCTAATAATTTAATTAAAATGACATATGACTAATGTACATATATGTATATATTTAATTCTCTTTCAAGTTCCATTTATCTGAATCCTGGCAATAAGCAACATATCTGCAAGCATCATTCTTGTAACACTAGCCCCAAAGTGAGAATGCTCTCTTGTCAAGAGTCCTAAATGGCATGGAAATTTGTCCTAAATATGAACACTGAAATCAACTACAGTCCACTTCATTTTGATCTTCTTTCCTTGCTTTTGCTGTCCAAGAGCCAGAATGATGGTAGTGTAAGGAGAATGTACATACAACCACCACAAGTGACGAACAAAGTGGTGACAACAACTACTCCGTAATGCAACAAGTTCCCCACAGGTACCGTCAGCTTCATGGTCTTTGCATTCTGGAAACAACCACATGATAATTGAGTGAGATGTATACAAATCAAAGATGGTAAACTTACATTTGTAAACTCGTTTTTAACACAGCATGTCAGATTAATTTTGTTTAAAGCTACCAAAATTAAACACCATTATAACCAAGTTTATATTTTAGAAGTCAATAATCCAAATTTTTGTATTTTTAGTTTTCTCTTCTTCTTAACTATAGGAGGTAAAAGGAAATACATAGTTTATTCCAAAAATTTATTTCAATATTTTACCACAAATAGTATACTAGAGATCTATTAAACTAAAAAAAGAAAAGAAAAAAAAAAAGGCATTTTAGAAGAAAGTGTGTGCGTATGTGTGTGTGTGAATAGCTTAACTCAAAATATTAATTGTAACTTACCTAAAGTCTAATGTCTTTCAATACAACATGAAGATTTTAAAAAAAAATTCTTTATGTGGAAAATGTTTGGTTATTTTTTACATTTCCAAAACAGGTTTTCTAACGATTTTGATTAAAATTCAATGTACATCTGAGTTGTACATCTGTGAATAGCCTATGGGATTGTGATGTACATTAATAAAAGGAGTAAATTTGTAAAAAATCATATATTCGGAAGATGAAGGAATAACATTCAAACATGCGACATCCTGTCTTGTTACTTGCAAGTCATACTTAGCTGTCATGCATAGGTCGACAGCTTGCTGACATAAGCTGACGAAGCTTACTCAGTTGCTGCTTGTGCAGAGGTTTAATATTTAAATCCCCAGAATTTGGCCTAAGTGGGAACACTCAGGCATGTATTAGACGAATCTGTGTCACTTGTCTCTTTGACGGATACATCTACAATGGAACTTGAGACGCGAGGAACTTCTGCCAAGATGAAACTAAAAGCCATCCTTTGCTGAACAATCTGTGTTTGTTTATTTATTACAAGTATTAGTAGAATAAATCCACTATATACTGGAACTAATGTCAACCTTTTAAGCTAAGTAAATCCTTCATTTTAGCCTACACTTTGAGGGGGTACTCGTGCTTGGAAGGGGGTATAAGCGAAGAGTTGGTTTTATGGACTTTATTATTTTTTTTGTATTTATTTAGCATTTAATTTTTGTACAGAAATATTTGCTTTTTCAAGATACAGTACAAACAATACAAACTAGAAATTCAGAAAATACAGAATTAATTCTGCATGCAATAATCATATTAAATTGTATCAATGTCAACAAATACAGAAAACTTACATGAATTGTCAACCATTAGTATCATAAAATTATTCTCATGTAATCATTTACTCTACTTAATCTGGTGTCCAAAATATTCAAAGAACTCTTGAGTACTATAGAAGCACTGATTTATTAAAAATGATTTCACATCTCTTCTGAATCTTTTCTTATCATTGTTTTTGATTTTCTTTAAGATTAAGTTGTACATGTGAACCCCTTTATGAAGTACTGAGTTAAGTTTTTTATTTGATCTTGATCCCAGTATATGTAATTTAGTATTATTCCTAGTATAATGTTCATGAATAGTGTTATTTGTTTGAAAATATTGTATGTTGTTGTTTATAAAGCATACCGTTTCTAAGATATACAGACATGGCAGAGTTAGTATATTATTTTCCTTAAAATATTTCATACAATGAGTCCCTTTACTTAGATTAAACATTCTTCTTATTATTTTCTTTTGTGTTACAAATAAATCTTTTATTTCGGTAGCTGATCCCCAGATAAAGATACTATATGCAAGATAAGACTGCACATATGAATAGTAAATCAGCTTTAATGTTTGTGTATTACAAATTTTCCTTAGCACTGATATTATGTAGTGGGCTTTATTAATTTTTGCAGTAATATACTGAATATGTGGCTTCCAGCTTAAAAATTTGCCAATAATTACCCCCAAAAATTTTGTTTCATTGGTATATTGTATTACCTCATTGCCAAAAGCGATTACAGGAGCTATATTAGCGTCATTTCTATTTGATAGTGAAATATGCATACTTTGTGTCTTTTTAATATTAAGTAGTAATTTATTATTAGTTAGCCTATGCATCATATTTGTCATCACAGTATTAGCATAATGTTGCAATTCAGAATTATTGCAGCCTCTGATTATTATATTAGTGTCGTCAGCATATAGAATAGTTTCTGCATGGGGAATATTAAGTGGAAGGTCATTAATATATACTAGAAAAAGCAGTGGTCCCAGGATAGAACCCTGTGGAACCCCACATCTCACAATTTCAATATTGGAATTAATATTATGACCATTTAATTCATTATTAACTACAGTATACTGTATACTGTATACAGTATACTGTACCCGCCCATTGGGACGGGTTATGGGTTCGTAGCTAGCTCAGAGCATGGCTCTTTGATTCCAGGAGTGGTACACAACAGATTGCTTGGTTTTTTTGCTTTTTCTTTATTCATCGCTACTCTTCTTGCCTGGGTTTCACACACATATGCATTTCTTACACACATCGCTAAGTTGGATGTCACTATCCTACCCCACTGTGTCTATCAACGTTCCGAACAAGAGTGCCTCCAGGTAGAGTATTCACTTGTCTCCTGGTTTTCCAGCTGGCACTACCCCTTCCCTCTTGGGGGTAATGACCAACCCTTCCTTACCTGTCTTTGTATGCCTAGCAGCACTTCTTCCTGTACACTCACAAACTGAGTGTACTGTCAAAGTATAAAATTGAAAGAAGCGTAGAGACAGTGAAGCACAACTTAGCACAAAAGTGAATCGAGAAGATATTGACACACTGCTTCACTCACACTGTTTTTTCACAGGACACGTTTCAAGAGCTTTTGCTCTTATCAGCTGGAACTTGACTAGTGCAAATTGTAGTGGTTTCTTCTTTCTCCGTATCATCGATAGATGGCATGATGTACTTGTCAAAGATGTCCGGTGGTGGAGTTTCAAAATTCATGACTATGACGATTTTTGTTAAATGAAGATTTTTTCCCATACGGAAAGGTCTAAGGGGTGATTAACGTATTTTATTAAAAATATTTCCAAGTTGATGTCATGTCTAGTATTCAAAAAATGAAAAGCCACTGCTGATTTTTCTGTTTTACCATTTTTAATGTAATATTAAAAGTATGCGAAGTCACAATATTTCTTTCATTCTGAACAGATTTTGTATAATTGGTAAACCATAAGATAAAATATCACAACACACAAAATAAAAAAATAAAAAAATAGATTTTGTTAAAGCACAAAGCACTGTCAATTTTTTTCACAACATTTGATATTTCCAAAATACTTACATTTTTTAATTTTCAGATTTTTTTTAACAGGTAAGTCATTATACAAATTATTATATTTGTATAGTGTTTTTTGCTTCACTGTAACTAGTTTCATATTTTATGTATTTATTAGGTAAGTCATTATTTGTTCTTTGTCATGGTTATTGCAGAGGTCTTTACAATTCTGATTATTGGTTTGCTTATTATTATTGTATCTTACAACAAAATGTGTAAATGTTAATTGAAATTTTATTCGGATTAACAAGTATACAAAATAATAATGTTTATGTAAAAATATTTTGTGAAAATGTGAGTATAATGCTTAAAACCCATTCTAGTTACATATGGCAGCATAAACAATGGAAAATGATGGCACATGAAATAAATAATGATTTGGAAAATAATTTGGGAATGAGACCTTCCAAGCCTATGTTTAACATGCCTCTTGATATTTACCACAAATGAGAAAACTCGCCAAAACTGGGCACTGATGACCAAGTAATTGAGTGTTATTAAATGTACATCATAATGGGGAAAAAGCTCAGTGATGGAGCCATGATTTGAAAAGTTAACATCCTGTATATGGATCTTTATGCTTTAATGCTTCTGGCCACAGGTATTGGTCATTGTGTGATACTCATTATTTAGTATTTGGCTGGAAAGTTTATGATATTTTTACACACAGATTTTTAACCCTTTAATACATGATGTGGTAGATATGCAACATTAGACTATATTCAGCTTGAAAAATGCTTTAGTGCAGTTCTTTTGTTATTATAATATTGTACTGGCCTTTGTTAACTATACACACAAAAAATTACGTTTTTTAATTGTAAATATTACATTATTTTACAATTATATTGTCATTTTTTACTATAAAAAGCAAAGTCCAAGAAAATGTGTCAAATGATACCCCATCAACATCCAGGCATGCTATGACATCCTCTCCGTCCTTTACCACAGGCACATTTGGCTGCAGTTAACGAGATTCGAATTCACGACGTTTAGCTTTGAATGAATGGCCAGTCCATTACTGTGGCTTTGACAAACATGGCTATTCGAATTGATTGCGTTGAGGCACTGCAGAAAGCGACATGAGAACCGGTTTAGAAATGACAGTAAGTGCGGCATAAGTAGCAAAATATTTCATGCATTTAAGGGTTAACGATTACCTACTGGTTATCGTTATGTAAATGATGCAAGATAGACAAAGAAAGACATAGACATTTGCCAAAAGTAACAAGGTTAATTAAGCGATAGGGAAAAGAAGCTGAAGGAGCTGAGGGAATGCATATACAGTGAAAATGAGACTATATATAGTAAAATACAGAAATCATGGTAGATTTCACTAATAATATGAACAGCTACCCTATAAGCAAACGGATCAGGGCCCAGCTAAAGGGTAGTCCAAGTTGAATTTTCTTTAGTACTCAATAAATCTCATTATATCATATGTGAAATGTTAACCTACCGTCTTATATGGCACCTCCATCCATTGACACTTCTGCTCACTACAAGGAAAACATGGTGCAGTTACTCTTTTGTCCAGGTCACCACAATGATAATCATTATCACAGTTTATTAACAGTTTAGGGGATTTCAAACGCACTTTTGCATAACCTCCATATTCGGTGGGGCTATGATAACGGATATGAACTGGCAAAGTTGTTGATGCCGACAGAAGATTCTCAGTGCAGTTAAGTTTTGCATACACATATACTGCATGGGGAGCAGAATCCTTTTCTGGAGCTTCCACACTTATTTCACCTTCTGCACATGCATAAAGCTGCAATAAAAATATTTCTATCAACATATATGTAAATAATACAATAAATATGGAATAATTACTAAAATTGATTCACATGCACAAGGAACAAAACATAGCTTTTATTGTTTGTCACAAAACGCAAAACAGAAAAAGCCTAATTACCAACGGTGGAATAAAAACTTAACAATCTACTCCAATAAAAAGATTGTTCACTTTCACTCCCTCGTGTGATATGAAATACACTTTGGAATAATTTGCACACAGTGAAAAAGTGTGTTACAAAAAAAAGCTGTATAGCTCAATTGTTATCAATCCTATAAACTTAATTAAAAGCCTTAAAATTCTTTCCCTTACTAACCTGCAGATAATTATGAGAGCTTTACAACAAACCTTGTTATTATAAAAATTGTTTGTGGTTGGTTTATTGACACTCGTCACTTAATTTTTCATATATTTATGAGAGACTAGTTTCAAAGGCCCTGGCCTCCATTTTCAATCAGTTGAAATCAGTTGTTATACTTGACCATAATGATAGGCATGAACGATATGTTAAGTAAATAGTTTCAAACTGTTCTAAAAAGGATATTATTCCTAAATAAAAGTTTACAATCAACTTTCATATTTCTTGAAACTATCTGTTAATCTCAAGAAGCATAAAATCTTCAAACATATTAAAGTCATACATATACACTCATTCTCCACACAATCTACAGGAATATCTTAATGTTAAGTAACAGATAAAGGTATTAAATTAGATGACGTAGGTTTAGGTGAGGGTTACAACTTCTCTCAGTTTCTTTTATGTTATCTAATGCACAGGAGGAAAGATAGATCAAAGAAAGAGAACAAACATATAAATAAAACAGAAACTGAGTTTTGTCTGTTAAGGTTTATTACTCCTGCAACTCTAGCTTTCTGCTAATATGGACTACCCTCTATCCAAATTTCTCGAGATTAATGAGGTTTCACTGCACTACAGCAATATTTAATAATTACAATTCTATTAGAATGAGATAGGTACCTTTCCTAATCTTCCCATGTCTTCAAGCTCATCTCTGCCAACATACATTCCTGATGGCATGGTTTCCTTTAACAACATGACACAGTCACTAAGTGAAGTAGTGTATCCTGTAACAATTTCTACTAGGGAATGCAGGTCTCTGCAAAATAAATACATTTTCCATAGTAAAAAATGAACTCAAAAGCTTGCGAACTGAAAATAAAAAAATTATATTTAATATATTTTTATTCGTTATTTCTATTTTCTTCCTGTATTAAACTCCAAATTTAACAAATTATTAACTCTCGGCAAACTTACCTATGAAATCCTTCATTACCAATACTACGAATGATTGTTGCATGCATATCACAGGTTTCATTGCATTCGACAAAAGATATCATACATATTGCAATTTTAAACAGATAATAATTTATATTTATTGTAGCTGTCATGATAATTCATTCCAAGATTCCAACTAGTCAACTTACACGCAGCACAGACATATACGCTACTTTATAAATATTATGCTACATTATGCAGGCGAAACAATAAATTATCACGGAATTTATTGCTTATTTCGATATAACCTGTACTTGTCATTATAGCAGAAACCCCAGAAAACAAATATAAAACAAAAGATAATCAAAATAAAATTAATGGTATACCAACATTACAGTCGCAACATAAACTAAGCATAATGTATTTTGTCAGTTAAATGGTGAGAAAGTAAAAAACAATAAGAGATTTTCGCACATATAAACGTATAATGTTTTATCTGAAATGTATATAAACTTATATATCATAAAAATTGCTTGGCCGGGAATCTGACATATATGTAAGGTTGGCTATATGATAAACAATCAGCTGATATAAATGGAGGTGTTCCCGACTTCCCGGTAACATAAGTTCCAAGTTACATGTGCTGTAATGCCCATAATTCTTGAAAATTGTATCTGATTTATAGTGAAAATGGGAGCACTATTTTCTAAACATAAAAGAAGTAGGGTAACTGAACATGACAAGGCAGTTCTGGTAAGTATTAAACAAATACAAAACAGGCTTAGTCACAGGTACTTGTCATGTATATGATCATTTCTTGAAAGCAAATTAATGCCATCGCGTAATTAATTTAGCAGCCTTGCCCCAAAAGGTACTGATGTGTATTTTAAGTTATAATAAAATGTAACAGTTTAACATACAAAGGGATTATGTTCAGTACTTTAGCTAGGCCTGATCCAAAGGGTTCTGTTCAGTGGTAGCGTTCTTACTTATTTTATGTAAGCTTTGTTGTTAAAAGATGCTAATTTTGTTTCTACAGCAATTAAAGCAGCAGAGAGATAGAGTGAAACAGTACCAGAAAAGAATTGAACAAACACTTGAAAGGGACCGTGAACTTGCTAGAACTCTATTAAAAGAAGGGAAGAAAGAGTAAGTATAATTTTTAAGTAGTATCATCGGTGTATATCTTTATTAGACGTCAAACTTCTTTTATTTTAATTTGACTAAATTCATTTCCTCTCACTGATAAAATTACTTGATACATTTCAGCCGTGCCAAACTTTTGCTGAGGAAGAAGAAATATCAAGAGCAGTTGCTCCATCGAACAGATGGGCAATTGGAGAACTTGGAGCAACTTGTTCATGATCTAGAGTTTTCACAAATTGAAATGCAGGTATGTATATTTCTATATATGGTGTGTTCTTGTTTAGTTTGTTTTCTCTTAATCTTCTTTAGCTAGAGCAGTCATTTTGGATGACTGCCATATGCAGATAATGCATCCAAATTAAAATTGAAATTTGGCTTCCCTGGATTACATAGAAGATATGTGTAGTCAGAATTATATCTACACCATTTTTGTCTAAAAATATGGTTTTGGTCAAAAACATTGCATGGAGTTAAATTTAAAGGGAGTCGATTAATGACACTAAACAACACTTACTTTTAAATTTTTCCGGAACATGTTTCAGAGACTGTGCCTCCATCCTCAACCGGCCATCAACTGGCTCCCATTGGTGTAGTTGACGATACTTTGTCATAGGTCTCCTCTGGTGGCAGTTCAAGGAACTTGCGGAACAAATCTTTTTGGGGGATGTTGAAGTTGAATACTTTGTTCCTATTTTTATGAAGATTTGTTCCCATGTGGATAGTTCTTGTTTTCCTGATGTATGTTTTAGTAGTTTTGGTTCTGGATTTATGTTGTAGTTTTTTCCCAAAAATGTGTGGCAACTGCTGATTTTTCTAATTGTTTAAATTTTATGTTTCTAAAGTGTTCCTTTGCTCTTGTTTCTAAATTTCTTTTGGTTTTTCCAATATAAATTTGACTACAGTCACTGCATTCAATTTGATATATACCAGATTTTTTGTTAGATGGAATGGCATCTTTGATGTTTGAGAAAATTAGTTTTTTTTTTTTTTTAAGGAGAAATGGTTGACTGGTGCTAGTTGAATGTTTTGATTTTTGAAGACTTTTTTGAATTTATCAAAGGCCCATGGATGGTAAGTGAATTTTTTGATGAAAAATTCGAAAAAGTCTTCAAAAAACAAAACATTAAATTAGCACCAGTCAACCATTTCTCCTTAAAAAACCTAATTTGCTCAAACATCAAAGATGCCATGTCATTCCATAAAAAAATCTGGTACATATCAAATTGAATGCAGTTACTGTAGTCAAATTTGTATTGGAAAAACCAAAAGAAATTTAGAAACAAGAGCAAAGGAACACTTTAGAAACATAAAATATAAACAGAAAAATCAGCAGTTGTCCAAGCATTTTAGGGAAAAAAAATCACAACATAAATCCAGAACCAAAACTACTAAAACATACATCAGGAAAACAAGAACTATCCACATGGGAACAAATCTTCATTTCAAAAAATAGGAACAAAGTATTCAATTTCGACATCCCCCAGAAAGATTTGTTCAGCAAGTTCCTTGAACCGCCACCAGAGGAGACCTATGACAAAATATCGCCAGCTACACCAATGGGAGCCAGTTGATGGCCAGTTGAGGATGGAGGCAAAGTATCTGAAACATGTTCCGGAAAAATTTAAAAGTGTTGTTTAGTGCCATTAATCAACTCCCTTTAAATTTAATTTATTATAACACTGTTTTCAGCACTTCCATGAAAGGAATTGCATGGAGTACTTAAGATAGAAATGTTTTCATTTCCATCTCTTATCAAAGTGGTGCAGAGGAACTTAAGCCAGTAGTATGTATGAACTTCACTCAAAGTGACAGAATGTAATGTTAAGTAGAATGTTGCTAAGCTAAAGATCTAATTAGGATAACAATATACTGTATTTTACTCAGGGGTTTAGCTATGACCTTATGGTTGGCCAAGTGAACCTGAGGTGACAGTGCATTGCTTATTCTTTTCATTATGTTTTACACCCTTCTTCAAAAGTAACCTATACTTTCTTTTATGGGACAATAAATATGCCAAGCAGCATCAGTAATGTTATATTACCACATTAAACAAAATAATTATTATACTTTTAATAAGTAAACCTGTAAAACAATATAATTATGACCATGTAATGAATAGCACAATATAATATTGTAGCGACACTGGCACTGTTTAAAAGTTCAGTGGCATTGTAGACAATAAATTGGAACTGGCTGGCCCTGTAGCTCAGTCAGTAGAGCATCTGCCTGCCGTGTGGGGGGGTCCCGGGTTTGATTCCTGGTTGGGGGTGAGGGTTTTTCTCCAACCAAGATGATTCCCCATCTTCCCCAGAGTCTGGAAGTATGAATGAGAGTGTGAATGTGTGCGCAATCTAATAATTAAAAAAAAAAAGTACCAACAATCCAACGTATACAAGATAACACCATCAGGAACACTAAAAAAAAGAAAATAATAAAAAAAATAAGTGTGATGAGAATTTACTACGTTACTGTACAATAACTTGTTGAAGGACACAGATATTCTCCTAAGTCAATGACAGTAAAGGTTGCAACTCTTGACTGATAGTTATTTTCATTGTTTCATGTTATGGCTTCACAGCAGTTAATTCCAGTTCTGACAAGACATTCAAACTTACTGTTAGAATAAGGAAAAGATTAAGATTGGCAAACTTAAGTTGGGTTAAGTTTAATAAACCATAATACTTGGTAACCAACTTAATCTGTTTTAAAATTGTTGAATACTCAGGGAAACATCACAAAACTTGTCTTGGATGATTCAACAATTTTAAAACAAGTAAGCGAAGTTGGTTACCAGGTGCTGTAGTTTATTTATATGATTATGGACAAATAGTCATAATGATAAATATTACAACTGCTGAATTATTTGTCACAAATAAAAGGCACCCAAAATGTGATGCTGTTTGTACTTTTTAATGATTTTAAAACTCGCAACTTTTTTGTATATTTTTACCCATTTAAACAGGTAAAGCCTATTTTGGTCTATTATGAAAAGTACAGTAATAAATACCTAGTTTTAAAAATTGACAGGTTTGGTAATAACAGTAGGAAGTGTGAATTCATCCAGTGGCTTTATTTATGATTAGTTCTAACCCAATGAATAATATTGCATGGCAGTACAATTTGGTACTATTTACCATTATGTTTACTAACATTATCCAATGAGATGGTTAGTATTGCTGTATTCCCTGGTATTCTGCATATTGTGCACTTGTATATATTACAAATTTTGTTTTATGAATAGGTGATTAAATAGATATTTTTATTTCTTTTACCTGAATCTTGTTGCTGCATCCTACAATAGTATTTTGCTGTTTCTTGATCAGAAGATGGATATTACAGTATTGTTTATTACTTGAATATATTTCTCTACCATGTATACATTAGGGAAAGTTAAGGAATTCAACCCAAAAATTTAAACAGATGTTTCACAAAAGTACATATTTTGAGTTCTCTGAATAAAAACAAGCATTTTTTTTCTTTGTCTAATGTACTTAACATTAAGTAGGGGAAATATTGTATTCCACCCAAAAAATTGATAATGTTTTATCCAAAATACATGTTTTTAGACTCCTTTACAATTTCTGTAAAGGTTTGTCTCTATCAATATGAGGTATGTAAAAAGCAAAAAAGCAAAAAAAAAAAAAAAAGGGGGGGGGAGGGGCTTTTATAAGATCAGTAGGCAAAGACGTATACAAATAAACAATAGGCATAGAGATAAATGTAATGTATCCTACTTCAATAAATTAAATTCCTTTACTACCCGTATGTTTATTTTATATGAAGTGGTTCCCTTTAAATACTTTGTAGCTGTTACAGAAGCGATCCTTTAATGTGATGGGAGATGGTCACCAAGTATTAAAATGAAGGAGGGTAGAACTCGGTAATGGGCACTGGCATTTGTGCAATAGTGGACATTCTCTTTCACACGTATGTCATTATGAGAAAAGGATTGCTTGCATATCATTAGACAATATTAGAAGCCCATCACTGCCAAGGTATAATCTGATGAGAGTACTGGTTGACACATGCAGTAAAGTTTGTGCTCATTTAGGTGATATTATTTAACACTTTCAGTGGAGCTTTAGATAGGGTCCTCTTTGATGTATCACCTGTATCAGTGTTCATGTAACTTTATTTTAGTTAATAAGTTGAATTTTATAAAATATAATAATCCTATAATTAAATTGATTTGTGGAAATTAAATATGTGATCCTCTTGTTATAGGTTGTTGAAGGACTTAAAGTTGGAAATGAAGCGCTGAAGAAAATTAATGCAGTGCTAAACATTGATGAAGTGGAGAGGATTTTAGATGAGACTAGAGAAGGCGTAGAAAAGCAAAGAGTAAGTACCCTTGTTCATTAACATTACCAGAGTCTGCATTACAAATTTTGGTACAGATTAGGTATTATTAATTATTGCAGATATTCTTATTAACTTCCAACATTTTAGACATTTTTATGGCAATATCTAATCAATTATGCATTCATTTGAAGACATTTAGAAATCTATTTATTGAGAAAATCTGTTATCAATTTCATAAAGTATGTAGATATTTATCAGATAGGTGTACATGGCAGTTAAATCTATATAATGAAGATATGCACATTTTGTTTTTCCAGGAAATAGATGAACTTCTCAGTGGAGCCCTCACGTCAGAAGATGAGGATGCAGTTGAAGCTGAGTTGGAGGAGATAATTAAGGCACAGTTGCCAGAGGTTCCTGAGGAGGAGGTACCAGTTGTTGAACCAGTATTACCTGATGTTCCTACTGAACTTCCTGAACCAGGTACACTTATCTTAATCCAGTGAAGTTGAGCTATGAAGCACTAATTCAGTTAAACATTTTCCCCAAGTTTTACTTTCTGTACAAACTGTAAATGGCACATAAAGTAAAATGGTATTCCACCAACAATTTCAAATCAACATTTGACCAGAAATACACATTGCAGGATACCAAATGCCAAACTTGTTGGTGGGCCTTTTTAAACTATCACTCCATAACTTGTTCATTTTGAATGTCTACATCACTTGCATAGCATGTTCTGTCTTTAACTGTTTCATAAATCACATTTTTTGTTTTTACATCAATGCTACCATTTTAGTTCCAAGTTGATGGACTTAAAATGATAAAAATTGTCACACTTTTTATTGATATGTTTACTCATACTTATATAATGAATAATAAGACAGAATTTGTTGTTAATGTCCTACACCTCATTTTTACAAAGCTGTGGTAATGAACTTGCATTTTGGATTTATTAGTTTTAAGAGATGGAAGTTCACTAGTGTCCCTAAATGATTCTTGGTTAGAATGAAGCCTAAAATTCAATGCACAGTCATGAACTGTGAAAATAAAGTTTCAGAAAAAGGGTTCGTTGGTAGAATGTCAACTTTAAAAGTAGGTTAAGCTATTTGGTTTGAATTTATTTTTACTTTTTGAAATTGTAAGTGAATTGATGACAATTGCACTTAGCCATTTAGCATCTGGAGTATCATATTTGATACAAAGATGTTTTCATTAAGAATTTGGACTTTCTTATGACTTATGTCTAATTTTATATCATACTAACCTTCAACAAAAAGTATAGTTTTCTTTTAATTAACTAAGATCCTCCAATGTAATTAATATTGGACAATGAATGAAACGGGTGAAATAATGGTAGAGTGAGTTCAGGGTACACAAAGCTTAGTGGTACCCAACATTCATGTTTTAGGCTAAGGGAACACACCAGAAAAAAATCTCAGCCAGATAACTCATCCTGACCAAGATTCCAACTTGGGACCTTGTGAATATCAGAGACATGCTACCCCCATGCTACAGAGGCAGACTGAAAATTTAGTGTTTTTTATTGAAATCATATTACAATTTTTTCAGTAAAATTGTAACTTTTTAAAAAAATAATCAAAACCCATGCAATTGGGAGTCAAATGTAACATAAATTATGGATCCATTGAATAAATTAATACTTTTAATAAAATTAAATATGAATAATTTATGCATTTGTTAAGTGTTAGGAGCTTTTTGCATATGACAGTAGACAGTAGACAGTTTGGCTTGGGGTAGGATGACATTAAGTATAGTAATTAGCGACAGTTGGTTTTCAGCCAGATTTGCAGAAGTGTTTTGGTAGTTCAGGTTAGTGAGGGGTGAAGGTATTCGAAAATTGCCAGATTAGGTATGGCAGGCTAACTTAGAATTCCTGGAACATGTGAAAGTATTTCTTAGAAATTTATATATGGACCTGGAGTAGGAAAGCAGAATATTTCAGAAATCTAGTAATTAAGTGGCAACATTATATGAGAAGCTATAAGTGGAGGTCTTAGTCATCATCAAAAAGGGGGAGGTCATTAGAAGAATTTTGAAGCTGATTAGCATAATCTCGGGCACTTCTGTTTGGATAGCTAGTGGGACGAGACGTAAATGGATTAGGCATCATTCATGTCTCAAGGATATAACTGCGTGTTATCATGTGATATAAGATTCAAATACTTAAATACTGATTATTTAGATTATTATTAAATTATAGGTGAGTCGTATTTATTACACATCAGCTTCACTTACGTACCTATATTGAGGACATGTTTTGTGAACCAGCATTCGCATCACCGGCTCTAAGGTGACTGAAGCTTGATCAGCTTAGAGCCGATGATGCAAACGATGGTTTGCGAAACATGTCCTCAATATAGGTACATAAGTGAAGCTGATGTGTAATAAATATGACTCATCTATAATTTAATAATTATTTTGCTTCACTGTGGTGTTCCAATACAGTTAAATTTCAATATATTTAGATTTTTTCCATTGATTGGCAATTTCTCCGTATAAGTAAATATTGTATATTAAGTTGCAAAGTCAGATTCCAGTATCATCCTTTCTTTGACTATACATCCATGCATACCCTGAGATAGGTTTCTCTGCTAAAATTGGGAACCAGACAAATGAATTGTAAAAACTATTTGTAGTTGGTTTATTGACACTCGTCACTTACTTTTTTACATTATCGATAATATAAAAAAGTGAGTGAGTGTCAATAAACCATAATGTAAAAGAGTAAGTGACGAGTGTCAATAAACCAACTGCAAATAATTTTTATGATTAATTTTGATGTCACTGTTACTAAATGTCTCCAATCACACACAACAGACATAAATGCTTCAACTTAGCGAACCATCGTGAAGCAGTGCCATACGGCTTCAAATTGGTGTAGCATCTGGAGTCCGACTCAGTCAGCTTCACTTGTCAGCATCCAAGAGTGCCATCACATTGATTATTATATTTTGCTCCTCCCCATCATTTACCACAGGCAAATTTGTTTGCAGTCCTGGCTTTCAAATTTGGAACTTCTGGCTTTGAATGGATAGCCACTCCATTTATATTTTGCCTTACAATTACAGCTTTTCAAATTGCTGAGAATGATGCTGTAAAAGGGATATAAAAGGCAGCATTTTAACCTAATATATAGGTAGATGAATAATATAGGTAGATTTTAAGCTATAACAGAATGATGAGAGCACATATTTTATTCACATATTTTATACATTTTATATGCTGAAGTTAATATTTAAGAATTGCCATATAGAGAAGTCAGAAACTATATTTTAGTTCAAGGTCCATTATTTTTATACATTGAAACAAGTATTTAGTATGGTATTCAATAAACATATTAGCCGATTATGACAGTAGTTCTTTGGCAAAGAATTCAAATGTTAAGGTAACTCTTTTTAGCTGTTTTAGGATTACAATAGGATTTAAAAAAATCTGGATAGGAAAATTTATTCTAAATTAACTGGACTCTATTGCTATTCTGTTTGATAATGTCACTGTACCAACCACATCTTTGATATAATTTCAGTTGACACATAAATTCTGTATGTGCAAGCTCAATTCAGGTTTTTACAAGTGGTTTCATAGTATAACTGGTAGACAGGGTATTGTGCTTGGTGCTGGTGCATTTTTTGCTTCAAATTCAAGAGCTGACACAACTTGTTAAAGATTAGGAAAGGTAGAGTCAGACTGAAAAATTCAGTGTTGTAGTGGGGATTTGAACCACAGATCTCCACAGCATATAAAACTCCCATGGAAATCCAATAAATTATACTTCAGATAGCCTTTCTGAAGGTTTAATCACCATTATTTAAAGAAACAAAGGTAGATACATACTTCTGACGCGATTGATTCTATGAAGAAAAATGTATACAACAATGTGTAGTTTTAATGTAAAATGCATTTGCCCTTTTGTAAAATTTTCTGTTATTTAATAGCTTTCAAATTACACAAAACGCTTTCAGAATACAGAATGCATATAGCATTTCAGAAATGTTTAAGATGCAGTTTTTTATTTTTCATCTTAACATATTCATTAGTATTCCTTGAACTTAAGTGCCTGAAAATAAATGTTGGAACATGTGTAGTATTAGGTTGGAATAATTCAATGACTCGCTTCTCCTTGCATTCTTAGAGAATACCTAACTTTAAATATAAGATTTGCTATTTCTGCGACTTTCATCTTTTAAGATAATTGCTCAAAAACAAGGAGATGTTTTTCTAAAACTTGTTCATTAGTTTCAAGGGATCTCAATACATGTATATCCCTGAAATCATCATGTGGATTTCGGCGATCTAGTGTTCCAGGTAAAGGCAGTAAAAACAGAAATTACAGAAACATTGTTTGGACGATCAATTTGAAATCGTTGTTACATACCTAACCTAGGTGTATGATTGTGTCATATTATTTCACATAAACTTACATAAAATGCAAATAAAGATTGCTGTACTGATAGTTAACACATTTTAGAATTACTTAAATAAATTTTTGTGTCAGTAGTAGCAAGTAAATGAATACTGGGTGCAAATTTCAGTTAACTTTATAAGAGTAATGTGGTCATTGAAATCTTAATGGTAGCAGGTGGGTGTATACGCTCCATTCGCCACACTGTGGCTGATAGTCACTGTACTTTAATGTCTGTTGTACTGCCATCTAGTTGTCTAGTGGAGAAGTTCATCTTCTGTCATTTACTCAATGTGCAATTTTTACTATGAATTTTTTTTCTTACTGTGAGATCTGCTGGTGTTTTGGCATGTTTTAAAAAGTTTATTTGCTGTTAAATATTATAATTTTGTTTTAGTAAAATGGTATGTTTTTACAATTTATCTGTTTGCATAAGTTCTAAATTTCGTAAATTGTTGGGCTCAAATGACCTCGTCTACGGGCCCTAAAACACCACACACCACTCACTCGTAAATTGTGCTTTAGTTCGGTTTACAGGTTTCTTCCGAGTTTTCTTATTATGATTATGGCAGTTTTGACAATCACTGTGGTAAATCCTGATCTCTTAGTATTTGGTATGGCGTTCTTAGCAGACGAAGTGAGGTTGTTTTTATTGCCGTATTCTAGAAACAGTTTATTGAATTTATTACTATTTTTGGGTGAAATGTGAATCTATTGTATCTTTTCAGTGAGAGATATTGGCTGCTCAAAGTGATGTACAGCTTTTTTAATCTTTGAAATGTATTAGTTTGTCCACTATGTGTGTATGTTGAATCCTTTCTGTGGGGCCGCTTACTTAATATGCTAATAAGCTCATCTTTAGTTTAGCCATGATTAATGTGAATGAGAACAATTTCTAATTTATATATTTTGCAGCAGAGGCAAGCCCAGCAGAAAGGCGTAAGAAGAAAGTGGCTCTTGAAGCTCAGTGAAATCTATCCTTAAAGGTGCTGTTACGACAGTGAGGTGAACATAACAGAAGAAAAGATAGCTGAGGTATGAATCTAGTATTTGGAGGAGATTTAGGATATTTTTGTAAATATTAATGCTGCTCAAGGTTTGTTCTTATCCTGTGTGGTAAAGGTGATTAAATACAGAGTGTGTTCTCATTCCGGCAGTCAGAAATGATGGCAGAATTTTGTATATATTTAAAGTATGTTATTTAAGAAAGATGCATTTTAAAATAATTTATTGTGATTTGTGTGCAGCGAGAGCATTCCTGAAGATTTGGAATGATGTTTATACAACATAATCAATGTATTGCTTCAATATTAATCAAGAAAATATTTTTACCATAATCATGTGGATATTTGATGTGCTTATATTTTAAAGTTTCGGGCTAAACTGAGAAAACGAAATTGTGAACTATGTGGATTTTATGTGATGCTTCCTGTTTATGGGTCTTAAAAAAAATAATATTTTATACAATTAATGCAGTGATGTTTTCTGTAATAAGTCAAATAAAATTATCCTTCACATCAAAATATGAGAAAGTTGTGTTGCTGGTTCATCACAGTCCCTCCTGTTCACATTTTATCCTACATTTTCTTATTGAAGCTTATGCTATAAGTAGGGTCAGAAATGTTATGCTATAATCTCTTTATTATGTATGTATTTACACATCGAAAGCTTCCACAACAGAGGAAATTAGGTAACAAGGTGACATCTAGCACCTTGACTCACAGTTAGAGCTTTTGTACATATATACCTGAGAGGAATGGATGAAATGAAGGAACTGCAGGAGGCAACACACCACAAGCGATATGTAGGCAAACTTTGAAAGGTAGAATTAGAACTGAAACATTCCATGCCATAACCATATGTCGCCATTAGGGTATGTGATCTCAAATTTGAGATTTACTCATGGTCTACTGGGAAAATGAGTCATTTGAAGAATTCATTGTTGTACCAGCATGTTTCTATAGTAGTTCAGTGTTAGAGCAGCTGTATGCAAAGCAGAAGATTCACAGTTAAAATCCTAGCTATGCCATTAAATTTTCTGATTCTATTTTTCAAAGTATTATTATGTTCAATGTAATGATTACACAGAAAATGAAGCTATTTACAGTGGAATAACAAACACTACACAAATAAAAATATTTAGTAAATATTCTCCACTTAACTTAAGAAGCCGATGACTATGTTTTTGCAAAATTAATTTCACGGACATTTGTCCACATCTTCAGTCAACACAATTCATTGTCAAGGATACCATCTGTGGATACCATGCATTTATGTATTACCAACATCTGAAGACGAAACAAACCTAAAAACAATCAATTGCCGGTATGTCAAAATTCATTACTAATTTAACTTCGGGATTTATTTCATGGTTAAATGACCAAACATTATCTGCTACGGCCGATTTATCAATTTGTTTATATCTAATGTTACGAAAATGTTCTTTCTTTCTGGTTTACAAACTACATGTTTCATAACATTAGATATAAACAAATTGATAAATTGGCTGTAGCAGATAATTTTTGGTCATTTAACCATGAAATAAATCCCGAAGTTAAATTATTAAAACAGTTAAATGGTCCCATAGATTTAATAGTTTGGGAAAAAATATTTATTTTAAAAAATAAAAATCGCGTAATGAATTTTGACATACCGGCAATTGATTCTGTTTTTAGGTTTGTTTCGTCTTCAGATGTTGGTAATACATAAATACGTAAATGTATGGTATCCACAGATGGTATCCTTGACAACGAATTGTGTTGACTGAAGATGTGGACAAATGTCCATGAAATTAATTTTGCAAAAACATAATTGAAGTATTGTCATCGGCTTCTTAAGTGGAGATTCTTTTTTTTTTTTTTTTTTTTTTTGAGTTTGATTTATGAGTCACTATGTTTACACTCAAACTTCACTTACTAGTTGTTGTATAATTGAAACATTTTCAAGATCATCTGATCTCATCCTCAGCTGTTTGGTGACTAAATAAACATTCCTCTTCTTCCACTACTACGGAGCTCCGATCGCTCTGCCATCTGGTGTTAGGGGCACTAAGTTTTAATACTTCATTTAATGCCGGGATTTCAAAATTTATAACTTTATCACGGTTTTTGGTTATGAATATTTTTTCCCAAATATCCAATTCTATGGGTGTACTTAAAGATTTTAACAGTTTAATGTTGTGGCCAATGTTGTGGTTTTCTGTCCAAAAATGGTGTGAAACTGCAGATTTTTCTGTTTGTTTCAACTTAATGTTCCTCTGGTGTTCTTTTTGCCTGGTTAACATGTTTCTCTTAGTTTTTCCTATGTAGCTTTTTTCACAGGTTTCACAATTTATCTGATAAATTCCTGATTTCAAATTGTTGGGATTGAATTTTTTAGTGGTTTATTTAGCAGGTTCCTCAGACTGAATTTGTTTTGGGGTGCTAGTTTTAAGTTTAGTCTTTTGAAGATTCGTTCAAATTTTCTAAAAGCCCATGGATGGTAGGTGAATTTTCTATATTGCCAATTTGTGTTTTTAAGTGGTGTGAGAGTGGTATTTTTTTATATTATCTTCAGTTTTTCTTTTCTATTCATCATGTTCCTTATGATGACTGGGTTGAATCCATTTAATACTGCTATCTCTTTTATGTGTTGTTTTTTCAAAAGTTCCTCCTTACTCCCAATGCAGTGGGATGTTGTATAGCCGGTGAATTAGACTTCTAAAGGCAGCTAGTTGATGTGAAACTGGGTTGTATTCATTTTTCTTTATGTAATTATCTATGTGTGTGGGCTTCCTGTATATTCCAAAATCTACACCATGACGATTTCTAGTGATCTTGAGGTCCAAAAAAGGGTAGGGTGTTGTCTCTTTCTACTTCCATTGTAAACTGGATGTGATTATCTTGCAGGTTTAGTAATTTTAGCAAAAATATCAACATATCTCCGCCAAAATTTGTAAATCTGTGGGAAGGCCTTTACTATGTGTGTTTCAAAATAGCTCATGTATAGGTCTGCCATCATAAGGAACATGATGAATAGAAAGGAAAAACTGAAGATAATATAAAAAATTACCACTCTCACACCACTTAAAAACACAAATTGGCAATATAGAAAATTCACCTACCATCCAAGGGCTTTTAGAAAATTTGAACGAATCTTCAAAAGACTAAACTTTAAACTAGCACCCCAAAACAAATTCAGTCTGAGGAACCTGCTAAATAAACCACTAAAAAATTAAATCCCCAACAATTTGAAATCAGGAATTTATCAGATAATTTGTGAAACCTGTGAAAAAAGCTACATAGGAAAAACTAAAAGAAACTTGTTAATCAGGCAAAAAGAACACCAGAGGAACATTAAGTTGAAACAAACAGAAAAATCTGCAGTTTCACACCATTTTTGGACAGAAAACCACAACTTTGGCCACAACATTAAACTGTTAAAACCTTTAAGTACACCTATAGAATTGGATATTTGGGAAAAAATATTCATAAACAAAAACCGTGATAAAGTTATAAATTTTGAAATCCCGGCATTAAATGAAGTATTAAAACTTAGTGCCCCTAACACCAGATGGCAGAGGATCGGAGCTCCGTAGTAGTGGAAGGAGAGGAATGTTCATTTAGTCACCAAACAGCTGAGGATGAGATCGAATGATCTTGAAAGCGTTTCAGTTATACAACAAGTAAGTGAAGTTTGAGTGTAAACATAGTGACTCATAAATCAAACTAAAAAATGAAGAATACTTCACTGTCAATAATGCTTCTGCTTTTAATATTTATAAGTGGAGAATATTTACTAAATATTTTTATTTGTGTAGTTCAAATGTAATGTTTATATATTGTAACTAAACTGTAGATTTTTTCGACATGTTAATTTTTGTTAGTCTTTCTGGCTGCTAGACTTTATGCAATGCAGTCCAATCCAATTCATTTCAGTACAAATAGTGGCATATGCTGACGATGTGGCAATTCTCGCAAGGAATATAAGAGCTCTTGAAGAAAGTTATGTAGTGTTGGAAGAGAAAGCACAAGATCTAGGATTGGTAGTGAACCTTAGTAAAACCAAATATATGAAGATGGGAGGTGAAGGGGATGCAAGAAGAAGAGAACCTACAATTAAATTGCATGAGAAAGAATATGAAAGAGTTGAAAAATTTAAATACCTCGGATCTATAGTAACATTAGATAATAAAATATCAGTGGAAATTCAGGGAAGTATAGCAAGTGGCAACAGATGTTTCTATGCCTTGCAGAATATGTTTAAATCAAGGAACGTCAGTAGGAATACTAAAATTAAAATATATATAACAGTCTCAAAAACTATTTGTAGTTGGTTTATTGATACTCGTCACTTACTTATTCATATTAATGAGAGACTAGTTTCAAAGGCATTCGCCTCCATTTTCAATCTCTTTCCAACTGGTATCTGTTGTTGTCTGCTCTCACTCCGGTGGTATGAACAAGCAAGTGATGAGGGTTTTTTTTTTTTTTTTTAAGTAAGAGAGGTATGAAGGGAAGTAAAAGAGATAGTGGAGTTCCGCTGATGCACCTCCGTTATTATCGGTGAATGCTGACTGCGCGGAAGGAGGGGCACAGGAATCGTGGCTTAATCAGGCTATGGCCATGACACTAGGCCCTGACCATAGCACAGAGGCTCAAGGTAAAAATCGAAAGGATTGATAGCAATGGGAAGAATGGAGTTAAGTTTATTTATTATTTCTATTTAGAGGGCACCACTGGTACTTTGGCGGGCATGGGACACCTGACGGCTTCTGTGTACGTGGGGAGTGTCGGGCGCTGTGGCTGTCTGGAAGTTCATGCTGTTTTGGATGGAGTCAATGGAGTCTCGTAGTACCTGGAAGTCCTGTGTAATTGAGTCGGTGTCAACAGTGCAGTTGGCGAGTGCCGCCTGGAGTTTCTCGAGAGTTTGCAGCATGCTGTTCTGTGTGGTAAGGCTGGCGTTGTGGTTCACTTCCAGCTTTTTGAGATTCTTCTGTTGGGCGGTTGTGGTCTTGGTGATCTGTGTCAGTTGTTCTTGAAGTGCTGTGAGTTGCTGTGTAATGGGAGAGATCCGGTCTTGTGCTGCTATATTGTGTCTGTTAAGGAGTTCGGATGTGCATTGAAAATGGTTGTCCAGTGTAGTCGAAAGTGTCGAAAAGTTGGAACAGTTGGTTTCTGCTGTGGTCCGTGTCTTTTCCAAGACTGAACGTATGTCAGTCAGTAGATCGTCCTGTGAAGTGATGTCACCTATTTGCGTCGATAGTTTGAGAAGAGCTTCACTGGCGGCTTCTTGGTGAGCATTGGCGGCGGTGACAGCATCCTCCAAGTTTCCCAATCGGGTGGTGATATTCAGGGCCTCTGAGTGGAGGTCTTGTATCTCCTCCGTGAGGGATCTGGGTGAAGCTGCGGCAGCGAAGTTATCTTCAAGGCGTCTGAGGCGAGTGTTGGTCTGCCGAAGTTCTTCCCAGAGCTCTTGAAGAAGTAGAACTTCCGGTGATGTGGCGCGCTCGGCAGAGCTGCGTGCTGTCCGTCTGGCGCTCATCTCGCCTAGGCGGGGGTACAGAGGGCACTGCGCTTGCCCAGTGAAGTGGCTGAAGCCACTGCAGGTTGCGCAGTACCGGCGGAGGTCGTGTTGTCGGCAGTCTCTAGTCAGTGACGGAGCACCGCAGTAGTGGCAGCGAGGCGGTGCTGAGCAGCGTTCCGATGAGTGCCCATAGCTGCAGCATCGTCGACATAGAGCTGGCCGCTCAGTCCTGCCCGGCTCGAAAGTGACGAGTATCAATAAACCAACTACAAATAGTTTTTGAGATTAATTTGACGTCACTGTTACTAAATTCCTCCAAACACACACATACACAACAGTTTATATACACAACAGTACTGAGACCAATAATAATGTATGGTTCAGAAAGTTGGGTGTTGAAAATCAGAAGAACAGTGGTTATTACGGTAGGAAAGGAAGATTTTGAGAAATATATTTGGAGTGAATAAGGGACTTGGACGGATGGAGAATGCAGTCTAACTTAGTTACAGTGCCTATTTGGACAACCAAATATAGCAGTGAAAATTAAACAAGGAGGAATAAGGTGGATTGGCCATGTACAGAGAATGCCGGAAACCAGTGTAGTTAAGAAGATATTCATAGGAAAGCTGGATGGCAGAAGGAGAAGAGAAAGACCCAGGAAAAGATGGGTAGAGGATGTAGAAGATGACTTGAGAAAGTTGGGGGTAAAAGACCGGAGAAGAAAAGCAGAGGACCGAGTAGAATGGAAGAGAGTGATTAGGGAGGCCAAGGGCCTACATGGCCTGTAGTGTCAAATATCATCATCATCAATCCAATTCATTAACAATGGAAATTCACTATATATAAAATTGTTAATTAATGTCCTCCTATGTTAAGTCATATTGGATGATGAATGAAATGGGTGAAATGATACTCAAATGAGCCTAGGGTCTATAGAGCTTAGTTATCTTGACAATCATCTTCCAACCCCAGAAAAAACCTTATCGAGGTAGCTCATCCTGACGAGATTTGAACTCGGATCACTCTTGAATGTGAGTCACACATGTTGCCACCATGCTACAGAGATGGGTACAGGCATTTCCAACTTCACAGTTCTGTGGAACTGATATCTATAAAAGTGAAACCTGCAAAGCTTAAACCAAAGCATAAGCTTTGCTTAACCACTTCGCCGATGGCCATTTAAACCCTGCACAGCCAGGAACGAATACCCAATAAACAGAACAAGACACTTAAAATGTTAAATGCTGCAAAAATGCTTCATAAATAAATATTCGTATCTTCCATATTTATTAAGTTATTTTAGCGAAACAAACACTGGTTTAAAGCCCATTAAAGGCAGTATACATCCACGGTATCATTAAAATAGAGACTATATTAATAAATTGTTGAAATTTCATTAATTTGTATCACTGTAGAGAAAGCCATTCTTTGCGTCAAACGCGCCTACTGCTGAGTATTTTTGTTTTACAAACTATATGTGTACATCAGCTGCATAAACGAAGTGTTGGGTTCAAGGTTATAGGTTTCAGTTTATGCTACCATGCAATAGTAATTCTATACATTGTGTTACACACACTGGAAAGAAAACTCCGTCAGCATCTCGCTAATTGCACAACTGAAGTTTATGGTAGCTGATGTAACTGTTTTCTTCGCTCATTTCATATAGTAATTTTGACTGTCAGAGTTCCGAGTGATTTCTTTAGCTAAAACACATTTGAAATAGTTTCCTCAGTGCTAATCATGGCTTCAACTAGTAATGTAGCAAATAAATTAGCTAGTGTAGGAAGAGTGCAGGCTTCTGATATTACATCAGAAAATGTGGAATACTTTTTGCTGTTAGACAGTGATTTGGACATTGATGGCGAGTTTTCAAGTTTGAGGGGGGTGTTGAGTATATAGGTAGCATTGAGGAGGAAAATGACTCATTTCTGACAGGTGTTCGTGAAGAATCAACATTATGGAGGTGTCAAAATAACTCTAACACAAATAGACGTACCTTCACGAGCACAACTTCTGGTGTACAACCGCATACTCAGCTAACTTCTGAGAGCCAACCAATTGACATTTTCACAAAATTTTTTACTACTGAATTACTCTCATTGTTTCGGAAACAAATGTATATGCGAGTAGGGTGAAGGAAGACCTGATATCTAAAGGCAATTTAGGACCTAAGAGTAGATTGCAGAAGTTGACAGAAGTAACAATGAATGAGATTTACAGACTACTTGGTCTAATTATGCTCATGGGTGTTATTCGTAAACCTACGCTTGACATGTACTGGTCTACAGATGACACGCTAGCTACCCCATTTTTTGGGAAATGCATGTCAAATAACAGGTTTACTTCCATATTGTGCTTCCTTAATTTCACTTGCACAGAAAATGTAAATGATAAACTATACAAAATCAGACCAGTTTCTGATTACACTATTTCAAAATTCAAAGAAAATGATGTGCCTAGTGAAAAGATCACTGTTGGTGAAAGCCTGATGCTTTGGAAGGGCCGCTTAGGTTGGAAACAATACACCAAAACAAAGAGGGCAAGATTTAGCATAAAGAGCTTTGATGTATGTGAAAGTAAAACAGGATATCTTTACAGTAGCTGCATATACATTGGCCAAGGGACTGATAACACCAGAGAAAAAGATTCCAACTACAGTAACTGTTTTATAACTTCATTTGTCCCCTCCCCACCTCCTGATGGCAATGGGTATGGGACAACTTTTGTGTGTATGGGGCAGCATTGTTAACCTTAAACTTGTGAATGTATTTGTTGCACAAACCAGGTTTACAATTAAATGTTTTTGTTACTTTGTAGGCACTATTTTAGTTGGCCCTTTTGCACTTTACTTAAACTGTATATACCTTTCATTTTATCGCATAGCAATTTTTTAGTTATTCTTCTTCACATTTTTTGAATCATTAATTCTTATTTTGTTCAACTAGCATTTCTTTTCATGAGGAACTTCATCTTAGTAATTTACACTTCTATTACCATTTAATTCTTCTTTGTCAAATCTATCTTTTTCATATTACTTGTCATCTTTAAATATGATTACTCAATTTTCCACATTTACTGATAATGTTGTCAAATCCTGTGCATATAAAATTAAAGTGGCACAACAATTAAACTGTGGTTACTTTGTAATGTCTTTCCCAAAATGTTATTCATTTTTTTTTATTTATTGCAAATAAAAATAAACATTTATAAATGGAAACAAATTTTTACACATTGCTCATAATTCACAAACCAAAACTATTACATTATCGTAACTACTATTACCGTAATAAATGCATTTTATGGACTTATCTGCAGCATTTTCGTTTTTGCTAATTAATATTCATAATTTCTGCTGATGTGCAATACTGCCCAAGGTATTTTAAACAATCTCATACAGATAGAATGATAAATACTTCTAATGCTGATTTTTTTCCTTGTTTTTATAGTGTTTAAGGCCTATTCTTACAACAAACAGAATGACTGGCAGCAGATATTCATGATACATGAAATGAAATGGTGTTTGAGTAAGGAAATTTTGGAGAAAACTTCCAGTTCTTGCATTTGCCAGTTAGAGATGGTAAACCTGGGAAAAAAAAAAAAAAAAAAAAAAAAAAAAAAAAAAAAAAAGGGAGAACATTCTAAACAGTAGACCTAATCGCAAGTCCATGTCTTAACCTCTGCTACCCACATAGGTCAAGCTGAATCTCCATCCCTCTCACATAATTTATAGCAGAGCAAATAAGCCAGATGTCACCCCAAGCAATCAATCATGTGGATGTATTTAGGTCACCTCTCAGACAGAAATACTATGCTTACTTAACGCCTGCTTATACCAAGTAGGGCACTGTTTTAAAAGTAAATATTCTACCTTCATTCATCTGATGTAAAAAGTATTTTAAAGTGAGGAGATATTTTTGACAATATTTTTATGTATCCTTGGAAGATACCTTTTTTATTTATGTTTTCAGCTGCTCATCTATTCATTTACTTAATATTTGCATCTTCCAAAGATGCAACCCAAAAATTACCAAGAAAATCTGCCATATTAAACTACCCTTCACATGGAAAATAAATAAATGTATTTTTTATTTTCTCAAAAATGACTAAAGATTTCTATAAAATACCGTATGTTCAAGATATATCCATTACAAAATAAAAATGTATATATTGAATTTGGAAATTGCTTGCAAAGTACTCTTAATTCTGAATGACTTTTGCATAACTGTAAACCAAAGCTACACAAAAATTTTGCTGCCAAAAAATGTAAATCTTGTCAAAGCACCAAATTTATGCTACATCAGTTTTTGAGGCATTAACCATCCTCAAAATATTTCTTACTGGTTTAAATTTTCAAGCAAAAGGTAGCTATTCAATTTTTCTGTTCATTCAAAGAGGAAGGAATTTTAAGTCATTAAATAGCAATGTGTTTTTAAAGACCTATCACTTTAACCTTCTGTATCCCCCTTATACAAGGTGTAATGAAAGTTCATCCTCATTATTAGAAAGTATAAAAATAAGCTTTTGTTAGCTTAACACAGTGAGTGGAGAAAATTCATCTGAATGCAATACAAAACATCTTTTTCATCAACCTCTTCACTTCTTCCTATTCCATTGTTAAGTTGTGCAAAGTTATTATAGTACATCATTGTTTAAATCTCTATTGGTAGACACTACAATAAAAGAATGCATACGATTTCCATAGTTCCAGTAACTGTTACTGAAAAACAGTATATTTATATAGATAAATAAGTGCAGATATTTGTATAGTTAATTGAGGGTAGTGCAATGAAGAACAATACCTTGATATTTGCTTCCTTTGCAGACTTACAAATTTATTTTTTTAAGAGTACTATGTCCTCCGATTGGTTAGTACCACTTCCTCCCTCCCTTTCTCGGTCTCCTACAGTGGCATTATAACCCAATGTCATGCCTCAGCCTCCTTTACCTTCCTCCTCCATCCTTCTCTGTCCACAGTTCTTTTCCATTCTCTCATATCTGTAAATTTCCTGGCACCACTGTCACTGTATCTATCCACAGGTCTTCCTTCCACAATCCTTCTCAGTATTCTATACTCCTCCAACCTATAAAAATATCTGGCCCATTGTAGCCCTTTTAGCTTAATATGCATGGCCACATCTATATTCTTATATTTCTCATAGAGTTCATGGTTATATCTAACCTTCCTCATGTTAACTAACACAGTTCCGAAGATCCCTCTCAGCACTTTCCTTTCAAACAGTCCTAACATCATCTCTGCTTTCTTCGGCATGGTCTATGTTTCACTTCCATCTTATTATGCTCCTAATAATGATTTGGTAAATCTTAATTTTCATCTTGTGGTGTTCATGATTAGATTTTATAATATCTTAAAGAGAAAAAAATAGTTGCTAAGTTGTTTTGGTCCTATTTTATATCTCTTATCGCATCATTATCGCAAATATTTCTCCCAAATATTTTAGCTTTCTAACCTCTTCAATATTATTTAACCCCTGCTAGTCTGCTTTATAGTTTTCTTCAGCTCTCTTCTTTGTACCATATATTTAGTTTTCTCCATGTTTATTTGGAGCCCAAGCCTGGTTGCTGCTTGTTCCGGTTCATTATATTCATTTTCTATTACTATTCTTGATCCCCCCATGATGTTCAGATCATCTGCATCTCCACAGTTTGGACATTCTTACAGAGAAGGCTATTTTTGGAACTGCCCAATGTCAAGCCATGATGAAAAGTATCAGTTAGGCCTCCCTTTGATTCAGATCCAAATTAATTGGGAAGGAATTGTCATTAAAGAACTTCACTTGGCCAATTGATTCTCACAGAGTCATTTGGACTAATCAAATTATCTTGGTATGGGTCTCTTGCTCGGCCAATATTTTGGAAAGCCTCTATCTATGCTGTCATATGCATTTCTAACAAGGAAACTATCATTATGCTCATACCTATATTTGCTTGAAAAAAATTTGATGGTATCATCTGTGCTCTATGTACGGCCTGTGTGCCAAAAATCAAGTGCAGAGTATAGCTGGAAGTAGCCGAAAATGAGTCCACAATATGTAGGAACAAATAGGTGTAATAACACAGCATGTGGGCCCTAGCCTTCTGGAGAAGTTTTCGCCATTCTTCCCTCACCAAAGCCATGCTTCTCCAATTTTATTCCTTATTTCCAGGATTTTTATGTCCCTTCTCACCTGATCTATAAATACCAATTAAAATTTTAAATAAGTTTGGTGATCGTACATATGAATTGCAAATTGAAGATAGGAACATTTTACAAAATATAAATTATTTTAGTTAATTGATGGAACTTAATCATTTCTTCATACTAGCCGTATATAGGCTAAGGTCTTTGATAGATAGTCAACATGAAAAATTCAATGCCATGTCCGGGATTTGAACCACGGATCTCCCGGCTTCTGTCTAGTCACTCTAACCCATTGAGCTACCATGGCCAACATGCCGTCCTGACATATGAGTCAAATGGAGAATTTAATGTCGGGACGGTATGTTGGCCATGGTAGCTCAATGGGTTAGAGTGACTGGACGGAAGCCAGGAGATCCGTGGTTTAAATCCCTGGCAATGGCATTGAATTTTTCATGTTGACTCTATCTATAAATTATTATTAAAACCATTTTGGCGACCAGAGACTCACACATACAATTGACACTGTTGAAAAATTAAAAAAAAAAAAAAAAAAAAAAAATTGTATATATGTAAATATAAGAATTAAAGTTTATATTCAAAGTTTAAATAATGTTTTATTCCAGGGACAATCATCAGAATATTTGAAAAGTAATTATAATGCTGTTAATGGGTATACATCACATAATTATATTCTAATGAGAAGCCTTTGAAACAATTTTGTAAATATAGCCCCCAGAAAAAATTGTTTATCAATTTTATATGCTAAATTTGAGAAGTGTTAGAATGGTTATTTAATGAAATATTAATGTAATAAATTATAAATCAAAAGAGATGCTCTGTGCAGCAAAGTGAATAGATTATACAAATAGTACGATAGGTGATTGCGAAAAATTACGTAACCATGTTGATGAATAGAAACTACCATAAGGAAAGAGAAAAAAGGTTTCATTGACAGAGAAGAATTCTTGTAAATAATATTTATGTAATTGTATGTTAAACAAATTCAAGAGTTTTAAAAATAAAGTGCCATCTTTAATAATACAAGAAATGTTATTTCACAAATAAAGGTGATATATAATCATTGATCTAACACCGTGAATTAATTGTCAATTAAGTTAATTGGGAGTCGGTTAATAACACAAAACAACACTCAATGCTTGCAGACTGCAGCTAGTCTGAAGAAAGGTAAATAAAAAGCCACAAAATAAGCAAATCTTCATCAAATTGGCATCCCAATGTGGGAAAAAGTTTAAATAAATGTCATAAAATTGACAAACCAATGTTGTGCAAAGAAGTTTAAGAAACATGATCAATATATTTTAATTAAAAACATTAGAACCTTTTTTGACGAAATAAAAAATCTAATTTGTTGAATTCACGTGGCTTTTTCTCATTATTCTTCTATGGTGTAACTTTGTAACTTTAGATTGTTGTAATAGATGTCTAGTCCAGTAGTTAACCTTGATGACTGAGGGAAATCATGTGAAAACCTCAGCCAGATTGATTGCCCAGGGAATTTGAATCCAGAACTTAGAGTGTGGGCCACAGACACTACAGCCCAAGGCATTCTGTTCTGTGTGCAATTCTTCTCTTTGTATAAAGACAAAAAAAGGAGAAATATGGGGGAGAAATGTACAGGTGAGAGAAGTATAAAGTATTTGAAGATTCAAACTTATAATAAAGGAAATTATGGAAATAGTTAAATGCCATAGTTTCACTTGACATACATCCTTTGACACACACACGCACACGTGCATATGCACACACAAACACACATGCGCATGCATGCACAAAGAAAAAAGAAAAAAAAAAAGGAGCAAACTGTGGAATTATATATTTTTCTAAGTCCACATCGTTTCCACAACTGGTTTACAATGGTATCACGGAATGAGTCTTTAGCTTCGTCCTACTGAATCCATTTATAATGATGATGATGATGATGATGATGATGATGATGATGATGATGATGATGATGATGATGATGATGATGATAATGATAATGTTCACACTTTGTCTATTGTTTCATATGTTTTGTACATATCCACATAGGGAATTGTTCGTTTTTTCTCACACTGTAATGTGTGCAAAAAATTGAGTCTCATAATTGACTCTGTTAATAAAAGTGCACTGATATCCATGCGGTTATAGACAAGTGTGTAGGAGCTAGACCTCTAAAGGTTTGAATTCCAGATGTCATTTTGATATTTTTAATTGTAGAAATATGAAAAGTGTATTATGCACATAGTAATATAACTTCCAGTTGCTAAGGTTTGCTCATACATAAAAACTGAAACACTTTACGTTATTTTTAAAGTAACTGAAGTAAATGTTTTATTCCTATATGTAAAATCAAGTAACAATGGAAATTAATTTAGTAATGGGTGTGTAAACACTCTGCTTCTATTACTGCCTTCATTCTGCAGGGCATGGATGAGACCAAATGCCTAGTGAAATTTTCCGAGAGGATACTTTGCGTTATTTTCCAGCACGATTCATAACGAATGAGCCTGTGTGTACACAAAAACCAATATTAAGATAATTTTCTAATAACATTGCATTTATTTTGAAAATGACAATATGCTATCTGTGTTTTTATAAATAGATGTGTTTAAAGTATTATTATTTATCTTTTGTAAGAAAAACTTAAGGCAATCCTATTAAAGTAACAATAAAAAGAAACGTGCACTTTAAGGATTGGAACTCATGTTGGCCCACTCATGAGACACATGTGTTTACATCTCGGCTATCATGCATACGGCCAAGCAGCGAGGCAATTCCCTATCCATCACACAGCTTTGAAATGAGGCCAGAGTGGTAAATTTCAGAGCGAATATTGGACAAATTGTTCTTTGGCACTAGCCGTGTGTAGGCCAAAGTATGGAAAGGTAGATTCAGACTAAAAACTTCAATGCCATAACCGGGATTCAAATCATTGAACTTTTCAGTCTGACTCTACCTTGCCAAAGTGTGTATTGTGAACACAGCTTCAGCAAATGCTTCCCATGTTTTCCAAATACAACTTTGTTTCTGATATCTGCTCATTTTTTTTCTAAGACTGTAAATCATGTACTTTAATAAGATTTTTGTTTGTAATAGTGTTCTTCTGTCTTATAGGTTGCTATTTATACAAGGTAATTCTGAATAAGGAGGACTTAACAGCCATTCCCCCCAAAAAATACAAGATATAAAAGTTGTCGTATAAATAGCTGAAAAATGGATTAAGCAAACATTTTTGAATAATTTTAAGATATTAAAACATGTCGAAGAATGCATCATGGAAAGGATAGTTAAGGGTCCTGGCATTGTCTTAATGTTCTTATTATATTCATGCAACGTTCTTAACTTACACACTAAGTTTCGAGTTAACCATTTTTTTTAGTTAATCTTTCCCTCACCCTTTCCACCTTCTCTCTGAGCACGCTCATGCTCGTGGAACTTTTAATAAAAATGCTTATGAGGTAACCAAGCGGTACTGTACAGTCGGATTATCATGAGGTGGCAGCTGAGTAAAGATGCACACTAAATGAATTAAGTCTATCACCACACCTGGAAGCAGATTGGGGATGATTTCTACATGTGGAACAGTTGACGCATGCACCATCAATGGCTCCACATGTAAAGATCATTATCATTCTCCTTCCAGGTGTGGTAATAGACTTAATTCAATTTGTGTGCATCTTTACTCAGCTGCCACCTCAAATTAATTGTACTATAGTGCAGGGTTTACAGTCTAACAATAGAGTTTGACAATGTCAACTTTACGTCCCGTTACGTTAAGTTCGATCTCACTTGTTAATTGGAACTAATCGACGTGCAGCAGTAAAATCAATCAGGAGTCATTCTGTAAGTGCATCCTAATGAGATCTTGAGCAGCATTTTACATTACGTCCCGTCACATTAAGTGAAGTTCATTATAATCCTCTTATTTCAAATATGTAGTGCAGAAAGGAAATCATTCTGGTGTGTTCCATTTACAATCCTCTTTGGGGTTGAAACGTTTTCAAAAACCGTGTGTTATGCTGTTAACAAACGTGGACGTTTTCCGGTTTTTGTCTTCTGTTACTTAAAATAGGTATACAATATTTAGGTGGGGTGCAATACCTTATTTAGCTCGATGTTAGACAAAGAAAAGGTCTTCTCGTTAGCACGTAATGACTAACTGGGAAAGTACCTACTCAGTTAAAAGGATCGGTTCTAATCTGAACTTCCTAGAATGCTGTTCTATTTATACAGCCGGAAATTTGACGGTTAACATTGCAGTCACTTATTGCAAAATTCAAGTAACCTTAAGCTGGTAATCAAACTTTTGGAAGAGAATGTCATAGTAAAAGGAAAAAGTAATAGAAGTACCTACAAGGTTAGGCTATTGTCTATCAAATAATCAGCACTTCCGGTTTGGTGAAAGCAAGTCTTGCACTAATAACACTCATGGCCGTCTTGGGATGCCCTTGCTTTGCTTGATTACATGACAAATAAATGTTAGGATTTTCTGTAGAATCTGATGTAGAATTAAATATGCATACAGTATGTTAATAGTCTATGAATGGACCTAAGCCAAGCGCATACATCAGGCCAACAACAACTTACTCATTTCTGTTTTCATTTGCGTCCTCCAACATTAATGCCCGATTTCACCAACAAATGTTAAGACTTAACATGAGTTTAGCAATAGTTAAAACAAAAATTGCATTTCACCAACAAGTGTTAGCGTACACTCGTGTTAAATCTCATGTTAAACTAACAAGCCGAATTTCTGATGTTAAGTCCTTAACGATTGTAAATAGTCAAGATGGCGAGCATGAACGCAATTGTTGATATCGATTTGCTATATTTAAGACCGTCTAAATTGCATTCATAATAGAGCATGGCCTATGAGGAGAAATGATTTTGAGGAACTATCCGAAGAAAATTGTTTTACGGAGGTATAGACTGTCGAAACAAGTTGCTATGAAGGTTACTGCGGAAGTACAAGAGAGGTTAGAACACGTATCGAAAGGAATATGTCAATCTCGCCTTTGCTTCAAGTATCAATAACCTTGCGATTTTATATTTCACTGAATTATGTGGATAATGCATTGTCCATCTCTCGTCTTTGAAACGTTCAAGTCACTTGCCCTTCTTAGCATCTCGTTTTAAATTTACGTAATACTGAGTTGGAACATGCATCGAAAGGAATATGGCGATCTCGCCCTTGTTCAAGTATTAATAACTTGGCGATTTTACAATTCACTGAATTAAGTGGATAATACATTGTTCACCTCCCGTCTTGAAACGTTTAAGGCACTTGTTCTTCGCACCTCGTCTTAAATTTACGTAATACTGACAAGTTGTTTGGTGCTTGTAGTAGTGACACATGCATTTGAATTAAATTCGTTTCCAATATTTTCCCCGCGACATCTTTCTCTTTTACATTCACTGAATCCGTCCTCTTATTTTCCACGATATCCTTACACTTCGTCACTATTTCAATTAACAATTCTTCCTCCGTCGATGAGAAATTTCTCACGGCTTTATTTATGATGTTGTTCATCCGCCATTTGTGCAGACGAAAATGAAAACAAAAGCGCATCGGAGTACGTTCAGAAAGTCATCCATAGTCTTCTATAGCTGTGATATTTACAAGTTTCTTGGCGTTAACACAGGTTTGTTAACATTTTAAGAAAACAGGTTGGTGAAATGCAAGAAATTTAACATTAGTTTTAGCGTTGTGACAATTGTTACGTTACATTTGTTAACGTCGATTTTAACATCTGTTGGTGAAATTGGGCATGTCATACAGCATTAGGAAGAGAGAGAGAGAGGGGGGGGGGGAGGAGAGCAGCTACCGAAACAGAGTTCGATTCGGAAACTTCGAAAGCATTCGCTGACGCTGCATTCACAATATACGCTTTGGAAAGGTAGATTCAGACCGAAAAGTTCAATGATTTGAATCCCGGCTATGGCATTGGAGTTTTCAGACTCTACCTTTCCATACTTTGGCCTATACACGGCTAGTGCGAACCCCCCCCCCCCCCAAAAAAAAAAAACAATTTTTCCACTATACGCTCTGATACCGCTCTGGATTTATTTTAAGTCTTTGCGATGGTTAGGGAGTTGCCTTTCAACTTGGCCATATGTATGGTAGCCGAGTGGTAAAACGCACGTGTCTCGTAAGTAGACCAACATAAGTTCGAATCTTTGATGACACGTTTCTTTTTGTTACTTTAATAGCAATTGCCTTATGTTTTTGCTACAGGAGATAAATAATAATATTTTAAACACATTCGTTTATAAAAACGCAAACAGCATCTTCTTATCTTTTCAAAATAAATGCAATGTTATTAGAAAAATGTCTTAATATTGGGCTAATTCATCTGTTATAAATGGTGCTTGCATATAATGCGAAGTATCCTCTCGTGAAAATTCCACTGGCGTTTCGTCTCATCCATGCCCTGTAGAATGAGGGCAGTAATAGAAACAGAGGGTCTACACACCCGCTACTAAGTTAATTTCTATTTTTATTTGACTTAACATATAAGAATAAAACATTTATTTCAATTAGATTAAAAACGGAGTAGAGTGTTTCAGTTTGTATATATGAACATAAATGCAATAAAATCAAGTAAACCTTAGCAATTGGAAGTTATATTACCATGTGCGTAATGCATTTCGTACTTCTACAATAAAAAAAGTGTGGGATTTGAACCTTTGTAGATCTAGCTCCTACATACTTGGCTATAACCACTCGGCTATCTGTGCAGGTTTAGTAACTGAGACTCAATTATGAGACTCAATTTTTCGCACACATTACTATGTGCGAAAAAGGAAGGATCTCCTATGTGAATATGCACGAAACTTATGAAACAATACACAAATGTGAACAGTTCTCATTATTACTTTTATTATTCCTATTATTGTTATTGTTATTAGTCCGTGACACGTTATAAACCGGCCGTTTTTTTTCTTCAACGGTTGGGTGTATAAGACGAATGAAAGGGGTCAGATAATGCTCAAATGAAGTAAGGCTCCATAAAGCTTAGAGTTACCAGACATAGGCTGCAACTTAAAATTTGCGCAAAAGGTGCGAGGGATGGTAAATGATTAATTACTCTCACCCTTTGTGTCATTCTTGAAGAATTCTTGTAGATGCATGCCTCGTCGCTCTGGAGCAATGAGTCGTATCTCTGGCCGTAGTATCGGAGTGAGAATAATTTTTAGAAAATAATAACAACTTTTCTCTTCTTTAAAAATCTTGGAATTTATTCCTTAAAACCATTAATATATCTTATCACAACGTTAAACTTTGTAGATTATGTCCCTTTATAAAATGATTAATTTTGCATGGTTGCACTTTAAGATTCTGCAGACTTGCAGATTGGCACCACAGATAACACGTCTTTTACACGTCGATGATCTTGTGCAGAATGACGCCAAATTATCTACATATTCACGAATCTCTGCGCACGAGGTTTCTAGAAAATCTAAATAATTTTTATCCTATTGGTCCACGTCACAATATTACTTAATCACATTATTATTATAACCAATAGGAAAACTATTACGTATGTTGTGTCATTCTGTGGTCCACCCAGTTTTTACAGTCCATTTTATACAAATCACATTTTCTAGAACAATCCAGAACAAATTATTTAACATTTAAAAAAATAATTATGAAATAACCGTCACAAAGGTAATGGGAAATCCCAGAAAAGGCTTTACCCAGATAACTCACCGTGCCCGAGATTCGAAAGTGAGACACAATATAGAGGTGGGCTACGTTTGTTATACAGCAAGGAACATGACGTAGTAGGGGCCACTACATTTGTTGTCATTTCTTTCTTCAAGTCCATTTATCAGCTCATATCATGTGTTTTACCTACTCTACTGGAGAAGATATTCTGGTGTCTCTGATTGGCTATCGATTCCTACTGGATGGAAGCGAGGTATTAAGGTATCAACGAACATACTCCAGTAAATGAGGGATCTGCATATTCAGAATTATACTAAAATACGATTTTGTCCGATAAATAACATTTTAAATAAAAAATACATAGTGCTTTTATCTACAAAGCGACGTATTATTATATTCCTGACCAGTCTGTACTCCATTTAATGTTTTGCGCGTGTGAGAAAAATGTTAAACTGTAAATCCTAAAAGAAGTTGAGTTATGAAGTAGTGCACGAGTCAGACGGTCTTTTGAGATGTGCGAATCAACCGAGAAATGCGGTAAATTCCAAGCTTTTTGATGAAGAGTCGGCAGGCAGTGCGAACCGTGTACAGTTCACGAACGAATATCGGAATTGTGTTCATAGTCAGCATGCAGCTCCATGTGAGAGGTAAATCTTTGTGTACGTCAAAGCGCAAGTTGGTGTGTCCTAAAGAGGCGTAAAGAAAGGTGTTGAAGCTGTGTATTTGTGTAAAAGAGAAGATGATTGCACGTTAGCTTCGCGATAATGATTTTCGTGACAAATATAGAGGTTTGAGAGGAAGTTCGTCTTGTGTCTCTTTGTGGAAACAAAACTATTGATTCTCGATTTTATACAGTTACGATGTTAAATTCAGATGAGGAATTAATTAATGTTATTCACCTCGTTACTTCGTTATGAAATCATAATGATTTATACGAGTATGTTAATATAAATTACATTTGAAAAAACGAAAAATCTTTCATTTTGTCCTAAGCACTTGGGGAAGTAATAGTAGTTCATGATATCAACTAGACATGGCCTTCAAAATGAATACATACACATTCTGGAAGCATGGAGGTTCTAGACAGATTCAGTGGGTCCGTCGTAATGTGCACATTACTGTTCAAAGTCGAAGTAATTCTGGACAATATATGTGCTCCACCTCTACCGAAAATGTCGCTCAGTTTTATTGTACAAACTTTATTTAGAGGTAACATGGGGTTGGAAAGGAAATGGGTGGCGTTCCGCATTAGCATCCTCGTTATTCTCGGTAGTTGTATTGTTGCTGCTGCTAAGTTAGGAGCGCATAATAGCGAGGAGACCTGGACCTAGTCATTACCAAAGATGTCTGGTATCCTGTATGTATTTAATGTGGTCATTGTACACTTTCTGCTTGGGGTGTTTTTGACAAGACGTGTCAGATATTGCTTCTGCTGTAAGGCATTGTATTGGTACCAGAGTTGAAGTCATGGAGGTGTAGTGATGCTTGAAAGAACTGCAGAAAGTTCTTGATGTTGGCCGTCTTCGTGGACAATGCTCGTGAACGTTCCCAGTCAATATTCGATGGATTTCAATTTGGTGATGCTTTCAAGTGTGGGGTCGGCTGTGTGGAAGCAGGTGCTGCCGGTTGTAGGACGGGTGGAGGCGTTGTTTTGGGCTTCCTCGAAATGCATCTCTATATAGCTTGCGTACTTCGTTGTTTTCGGCTGTGGGGGTGTGTAGGTTCGTGAGCATCCTTATGAGTCTCGTGGTGGCGGCTGCAAGGAGTCGCTTGGATAGGCAATGTTGAGCGTGCATGCAGAAGTGCGCAGCACTGGTGTTGAGTTGCTCTATTTCGGACTGTAATACCGGGTTCTCCGTAGGGGAGGGGATGCGTCCCCTTCAGCTGCCGTGGTGTGGGCGCTCTGGACCCTTAGCACTCGTGGTACCTCTGACGTTACTAGAGGAACCTCGGGCCGAACATCTGAGCCCCTCCTCTGGGAGTTGTTCGGATTGGGATGGTCTCGAGGGGGCAGTGGTTCCCGATACCCGTGGGAATCGGGTACGTCTAAGGACGGGGTTGAGAGAAGCCATGAATTCTCCCGGGTACTAGCCTGCAAAGCTATTAGAAGGTGTGCTAGATTTCTAGGCGGCCCCACCGAGGTCATATCGGTAGTCTTCACCTTTGGTGTTGGCGCGCGTAAGTGGCGTATCCACTTCCATCCCGTCTTGTGTCCTTGGACCAGATGGGGGGGGGGCTTGTTTGTAACCCAGGTCTTGTCCTATGGAAAGCCCCACGGAGGACGCCGAGCGCCCTTTGGGATAGCTCGGATAACTCCCTGGTTGTAAGAGGCCCGGTTCTTGTTCCTACGGGTTCAAGACTAATGGGAGTAGAACCTCTGGACTCAAACTGTAATACCGGGTCCTTGGTCTTACGGGTCCAGGACTAATGGGAGAAGAACCTCTGGCGTAAACATGTAGTACGGCTGTGACGCTTGTAGATCGGTGTTAATATCGCTGGAGTCCTGGGTGGTTTCTTAGGGTTGAGGATTTTGCTCGGGGGCGACTGGCTCTGGTGGAGATCGTACTGCGGTAGTTGGTGGAGTATAGGAGAGGACGAGCTGTGATCGGTGCTGAGGCCGTACGTGGGCACAGAGTTCAGATCACCTGTCCCGTATAGTGAACAGTTCGGCAGGTAGTGAAGTCTGCAGACGGGTGCCCCCGAGTAGTGGGAGCTTGGAGGTGGGTTGCAATCACCCGCGAAATGTACTCCGCAGAGACAGTATCGGTGAAACGGCTTGGTTCAACTCGGACATGACGCCCGAAGACGTTGCGACGCGGTCCAGGAAGACCAGTGCTGTGGGCCCTAGCGTACTTGGCTAGCCTTTATTATACAGGGGTTATGCTTCCTCAAGTAGTAGCTGTGGTTGCAGGTGGCTATAAAGGCCGTAGTGACATCCTAAGGTGCGTTGGCGGCGGCACAATGGCTGGGACCTCAGGGAGGTGTGCTTTGCTTCACGGGAGAAGCGGCGACTGCTTCCAATTTCCCCTTGCTTTTTTTCATCGCTGTGATTGTAGAGAGGTCTTTTATCGCCCCCGTCATTCAAATAAACACGCGGCTACGTTTGTACACCGTCATGTTGCAACGCGACATTCATGTTAATGCTGGCCGTAAACGACGTTTTGACTAATTTTAGAAACTTCTTTTGTTTGTCATGCTGTTTAATTTACACTAAGCTGCCATGTTTAGAAAAACAAATGACAGTGATTGTTACAATCCTTTCATTTGTCGGAACACGTATTTCCCGAACATTGACCGCAATACCATTTGTTTATGATTTGTTTATGATCGATTTCAAGAGAATAGCGTTTGAAAAGATATTTCGAAGTATTAATTGCATGACCTACTTTACTTTGTTATCGCGCGTTGTTATAAGCTGTTTTATTTATAGCAAGAATGTAGGTATTGTTTCTCGGAACATACAGATTTTATCTTGGCTGTTAAAGCACAGGTAACCGTAATTCTGTCTGCTAAAAGTGGGACTCCAATCTCGCATGTTATCTACATGTTTATATAGAAATTAGGGCTCGAGTTTAATCTTACTTGGGATATTTGATGGGTAAAACTTTTCTGTAGGTTTCTTTTAGCTGTAAAAGACAACTCTGAGGAATACTAGACACTTTGATTTCTGGGCTTAATTATTCAGCATCCATTTTACCTCTCACTTAGTCTCTGCGGGTTTAAGCAATTAAAAGACAGCAAAGCTACATCGAAATGTTAAAAGTTGATTTTCTGGCGAGTTAGAGCTATAGATATGCTTATTTATTGTATATGCACTACAAACTTATAAAGAAATTTTAGTAATCGCATGCTTGAGATATTAATTTGTCAATTTTATTCGCTATAATCAAAATCTACCACCTCCCACAGATATTGAACTAGAGGTGTCACTTTTACAGAACAAATTCTCCAGTAGAAATGTTTATATAGTAGGTTTTCTTCAATAAATATTTTATAGTGTAAAGTGTAGCAGTCATAAAATAGCACTTTGTTAGTTTAATGATTTTTACATAAAAATAACCAATATCAATACATAAGCGCACGTTTTATTACCTACACTCTGAAGTGCACTGTGATATATTTTCAGACCTCTAGCTAAACTTTTGTAGGAGAAAATAAGCTTTGAACACCGTAAAAAGGCGAAAATGACGTATTATTTTTATAATTTAAATAGCGCAGTGCTTTAAAAATGCCGTTTTGATGTACATTACTTATTTTTTCTTATGTATCAATGTGTCTAACGTGAGTGCATATGACGAGGAAACGTCTGAGGGATTTTCTGCTCCGTGGAAGGGAAAGGGGGAAGAGTAATACATAGCAACTCACGCTGATGTCAAATAAATCTAAGTACTTTATTGCACTCACAAGAATGTAGCTATGAGGAATTCTGACATCAAATCTATCTGAATGCCTCGGGTATGAATCCCAACACCTGGAATCAGATGTGCCTATGATCGAGAATGGGGAGGGCACACGTATTAAACCGGTGTTTGGCACCAGTAGATGATGATGTACCTTTGATTCAGTTGCTTACGTATTGAATTTTATTCATTAAAGAGCTCCCTCAACCCATCGAGGTAATTTAACATATAAAGTACATATAAGAACTTGTAATTTTTTCAGTAAACGTTTATATAATATAAACATAGAAACAATATTAAAATATTCTGTATTCTTGACTAAACTCTTTGTTGTCAATCTGCAACATATGCAGTACTAATGTGTAAAAATCTTATGAATTTCCCCATAAAAAATACGTATTACACCTTGTATGAAACTAATTCTTGAATCCACTTTACCTTAATCATTAGCAAGCGAGTTCAAATTAGACAATATGAACTTAGTTGCATATGAAGATGTATTAGCAACATTTATTGCTTTTATTTCAAGTAAGTTGTCATTACTAAATGAGCCGAGAGGTGTGTTCTTAGATGACGACCAAAGAATTTAACATTTCAATATACAACATTTACATGGCATGCTTTTCTTCTACTTTTTAACTTTCTCTACTTCATACTTACAGAAACTGGGCGAATATTGTATTCCAGCTAAAAATCGAACACGATATTTCAGCTCAGATACACGTTTTGAGATACCGTGAATCGCGCATATCCCATGAACCATACCTCTAAAATATAACCTTTTAAAAAGTGCTCGCATGCTGGAAAAACAAAGTCGTGTGAGAATCATAGATGCTTTAAAGTATTCCAAGGTTGGATAGGAATATTTGTATGAAATATGTAAAACATTTTTATAAATATATTTGTATGCAGTTGATTTAAAGTTATATACACTCACAGCAAAGGCTAAGAATTACTGACTCGTACCGAGTGATGTCTGCAAACGCCAGAAGCAAATGTACGAGGGGTGGGGACAGCTGGTTACCACGAAGTGACGTCCAATGGCGGGTCAACATTATTTCCTTTTGTTGTGACTTTACTGTTTAAAAATTTCTACTCCTTCTCAAGAAGAGCAAAATTAAAAGAAAGATGTAGGTTTATCTCAGTAAAGAATGTAGTAATTGCTCGGATGTCGCTTAAAGACAATTTTAAGTTATTGTATTAATTTAAATTACGCAAAATAACCTAGCAAGTAAAGTTTTGGATTTTGAATTTTTTATGACGTTACCTTGATTGAAATTTGTATATGTAATTCTGTGTAACTACAGTACGGCCGTCGTATCTCCGGCTCTGACGTTTTGCGACTGCAAGAAGTGGAGGGGGAAGGTTAATAGTACCAACATATAAGTAATGAGCGATTGAAAGCGTATCCTAAAAATTATCTTTAGAATGAAAAGATAGGACTATATTAGCTTTAAAGCACTGAAATCCAACTTGCAATGTTATTATCATGCAGGATATTTATTACAACAGCACTCTATTCGAATATTTCGTTCACACCTTTCACACACACTAACTGCATCTGTTGGTAGTACTGGGAGTCTCTTCATCCGGTGCTGTGGTCAGGAAGTTAAAACTTTCTGCTGGCGCCAATCAGCATTGTCGCAGCTAGGCGTTGCTTCCGAACTCAACACCGTGTTGCCACGTGGCTTTAGCTGCTTGCGCTGGTGAACTGTCTTTGCTATATTTTGCGTGCATAAATTCCGATTTTTAGTGTTCGTAAGTCCAATTATTATCGCCATTATAATAATATGGCTACTGGTTCGTGAAATATGCAAATATTTGAAATAATTAAAATACGAATTGTTCCTCTGCTTGAAATTCCCGCCAAAGAACTGGCAACAGCCTGCTTCACTCTCTCGAGAAATGTTAGAGCCGGAGAAAGAGCGGCCGAACTGTAGGAAACCGTAAAAAGAGAGACACACTTCAGAAAAAGAACTGTTTGTTTCAATTTTCTTCGTAGAGGTAGAAATTTGGTCTGTGTAAGCACTAGCCTACTGACTCAAGATCGCGGGTTCAAATCCGATCCATACAGATGATGCCTAAAAGCATTTGTCTTGTATTGACTCGTTGTAGTATATAAATTGCGCCTGAAGTATTCTGTCGATGTTACTAGTGAAACGTCGACATGTTCATATTGTGACTTCGTGGATTGGTAGAACCAAAAGTCTTGTTTGCAAAAATTTAAAGCACTCTTTATTGCAGTAAGCAGAATCTTTATACAACCCTTGCAGCAGCAAAAAGACGTGACATTGACAAACAACAGTCTTCAAGGCCGTCTCAAGGCTCCGCTGCACGTAAACAAACGAAAGAAATCACTGCGCCACATTTCAAATGTCCACTGTCGCAATAACCATCACACAACTCACGCAATTACAATACAACTGCAACTCAACTGACTGCTTCTCACACATTGCCACTCTTTATACCCCCAGTCATTGTTCTAGAATGCAGTAGATCATTCGATAACAATCGCAACGGCATCAGAAAAGCGGAAAATTCCAGACTTCTCTGTTTCTTTCTCTCTCGGCAAGCGTCCAGATCTGCGCGCCATTCTCTGTCTCTTTACTGCCCACGCGCACAGCTCTGGCTTTGCGGCGGCTCCAACACAACAATACGATCGGTGACAATATAAAAAGCATAGTAACCGACACTTAACCTGAGGTTATAACTAGAATTCGGTGAGTTTGCTGCGGCACGCCACGTCCTGACGGTATCCACTCGCCTGCTGCTTGTTTTAGGAAGGAACTAGTCACCTCCAAGAGGGTATGCCTATTTCACTTGTTTTTGGAGAGTGTCAGTGTACTTGGAGTACTTTGTTATAGTAGCACGTATTCATTGTACCACTACATATTGTCTTAATCTGCCAGTTCTCGGTCTGGAAGAAGCGGAAAGAAACACCTTAAGGACACCCATAGCTTAAAGTTAGTAAAATATACCCAGAACTACTCAAAAACTTCTTTGAAACTTTGGTTCAATTATATATGTAAGGTTTTTTTTTTTTTTTTTTTTTTTTTGTAAAGAGCCCTTTAAAATTCAAACTCATGACTGTTTAAATGCTCAATAGCACAAGGCCTATTGGCCAGTGTTTAATTACAATACATTTTATTGGTCTTTTATATATCTTACACTTTGAGAAATCAAAAGCATGCCATACGATATAATTTGTATCAATATTGCCCATATTTTCAGCAGAAATTCTGAGAGAATAAACCTTTAATTTGATATACTTTTAAATTACTCAAGATATGACATATTCAATCCGATAACTATGGACAAATTCTACAAGCATTAAATTTAACGGTTTAATTTTTTTTGTAGCAATTAGAAGAGTAAAAATATTCTGTATGTCCGTTTTATGTATTAGTATTTAACGTGGCAGTATTTTTACGTTTTCAAGATTATAATTTGCACATTGTATGCAACATCTAATTATCTAGTCTAATAAAATCACGTTTTTCTAAAACGATTAAAGATATTTGTATGGAATTTCTTTTGGAAGAACAAGCATGTAACACAATTTTAGAAACATTTAGATAAAAAGTGCAATATTTTGACATTTTACCTTGGGTACCTTTAAGTGCAAAATAATAACAAATAAAAAAGCCTCCAGAAAAGGAGTAGAAGTGTATAAGTTATAGTTTACATTTCTAATTTTATCGTATCTAGGATTACGTACAAACCCCGAAAAGTGACATCGCCATGCAGTAGATTTACTGGCATGTAAATTAATTCCGGCGGGGTAAAATTTCGACATACTGGCGGCGCTGATATTCACAGTATAGTTAACAAACAATATGTTTATTTTTCGCTGAATTGCACATTTTTTAAATATTCAGTGATAACTGTTTGCTAAATTTAAATGTGTCATTTGGTGGAAGTTGCTTGAAAGTTTCGTATTCTTACTTCTTTGCGAATACCATTTCGGAGATGCCGCACTCGGCCACCCGACTCTCTGTCACAGGATTTACAATGGATAAAATAGTCATGGGCTTGTGTTCTTCGGGTTCTCCGAGTTCCCCCGCCATCATAAATCACCTTTCCTTTCATCTAAATCACTATTATTTCATATAATTTCGTTCGTGAGTCTCATACCAGGCTTCAGGCTGATCACCTGTCCTGTCTCCACTCTCTGAACCAATATACTCTGCTTCTAGACAGGATCTAACCTAAGCGATTAGTATTTTCATTTTTACCAGTCTGCTCAAGGTTACTTCCCTGTGTTGCAACCGCTACCTCGCACCTGTCAGTCAGTAGAAGTGAGGCAGGGACAGTGCCATGCGGGGCAACTGTAGGAACAGACATTTAGAGCGAGAGGGGAAGATACATGCGTGTGTAACCTTGAGTGGACTGGCCAGAGTGAAACACTGTAACTTATTGATTGCAGAGGGTGTACATTCTTCATACTAATAGAGTAAACAAAGTAAGAAAAACAAGATTACAACTTCCAAATTTGTTAAATTGTGCTTACAATTAACATTCTTACGTTTTTTTAGCTAAGCTTCTACTAATTTGAAATAATTTATATCTAAAATATGTGGTAAATCAGTAACGTGGATGAAATTTTCGCCTTCATGAAAGCTGTAATAACTGATCCATTGTAGATCTTATGGATTTATTTTCAGAAGAAGTAAAAAGGTCATCTTATTTTGTTATCCCACGCAGATTTCGCCCACCGTTGTGTTTCCTTGAATACTTCCTTCCGATTCTGCTCCAGCAGAACAAATAATGAGCTTTAGCTTTCTGCTTTGTTGATACTATTTTGTCATCGTTTCGTAGCGTTGGCGACACATGCCTTTTTTCACGGTACAACAAATGCGATAATCGAGAGTGTAGGCCCTTCCATAATGATCACATCCCTTCTTTTGCAGATATTGCAATTCGCACATGATACATGCAGGATAAGAAAGATAGTAAAGAAAAAGGAAAATATAAGTATTGGGAAATTCAAACAGTTAACCAGGAATGTCTCGGATAGGTTAACTAAAAAGTTTATTTGACATAAATTGTATGTTTTAACAAGATCCTCATTTTGTGTGTGGTTAAGAGTTTGTCTATTTCTCGTTGTTTGACAGTTATGCAAAAATCATTAAGAATGAACAAGACATCTGTGGCTATTCTAAGAAAATTCAGGATATATATTATACGTGCCATAAAAATATTAAGATATAATATATGGTATTTTAATTAAAACTGTTTTAGGAAATTAAAACTTTCCATTTTTTTGTTGCAATTTACGTCCTCCAACGTTAAGTCATATCGGACGGGGAATGAAATTGGTGAAATGATGCTCAAATGAGTCCGGGATCCATGGAGCTTAGTTACCCGACATTCGTCTTGCAGGATAAGGGAAAACCCCTGAAAAACCTTATCCAGGTAACTCACCCTGACCGAGATTCGAACTCGGGACCTCTTGAACGTGAGGCAGACATGCTACCGAGGCGGGCTAAAACTTTCCATGTAAAGGGCAGTTGAGGAGGAATATTTTTGAAAATCTTCGTGTCGTATCTTTGGAAGACACTGAAGTTAAGCTAAGTTTGGTACAGTGCCTTAGTTTACACTGGTGGCCGGCCGGCGGGAGGTAGCTGCGTGCATGCTTCTCACGTTCCTGGTACCCGCATTTCCCCGAGTCAGTGCACGTTCGGCCGTTGCTAGTGCGGGTTCTTGTGTTCTTTGTGGTCAAATTATGATTAGTTCTACTATAATGCAAAGAAGTGTGTTGTCTTTAGCAAGCTGCATATTCATGCAGATTGCTATGTGCCAACAGGGTCTTGTAGAGATGTGACATGGCTATTTGTAGATGATTTCCTGGCATTCCTGCGTCTGAGAGACAGCTTGAAAATTTGTAAAAGATTCAGAGAAACTTGTTCTGTTCTTGATAAAACCCAAAAGGTTTCATGTGCTTGCAAAGGAAAAACTCGATGAGATAGGACCAAACTTAAAACGTAGCCCTAGAAAATCTCTGAGTAGGTTATCACAGGAAACAGGTCTTTCACAATTCTCGGCTTGGAAAGCCACTAAACTTTTGAAATTAAAACCATATAAGATAACGTAGTTCATGTACTGCAACACATGATACTGTAAGTAGAGTAAATTTCTGTAATTGGGTGTTGGGTAAAGTTTATAATGGTTCTATGGGCCCAAAGAGTTTTTTCCCATAATTAAAGTATGGTTTTTGTTACATGTTCATGTATTGTCACAAAACAACAGATAATGGAGTGCACAAAACCCGATATAGTGCACGAAATATTTTTGCATGACCAGAAAATTGGTGTTTGGTGTGCTGTGAATGCGTACCGAATTATAGGGCCTATATTCTTTGATGAACCAGTTAACGGACAGAGGTACAGGAATGCAATAATCAAACCATTTCTGGAATGTGTAACATTGAATGCACAAAGGCATATTTCCAACAAGACTCTACTACAGCACATACAACTGATCTATCGTTGTAATTAATTAGGGAAATTTTTGAAGATAGTGTCATCAGTAAAGTACTACGCAAACAGCGATTCCTGTACCTTAAGGTATGCGATTTTTATTTCTTTGGGAACTTAAGAAATAAAGTGTGTCGGAACAACCTGCATACGTTGGAAGAACTGAAAGACATCGGAAGAGAAACTAATACAATGTCAGAAGATGAATTAATGCGTGTTTGCAGAAATGTTCTTGGAAGGTGTGAGACATGCGTGGCAGCACAATGACATCATTTCCAACACCTTTTATTTATAATTTAAATGATAAACGGAAGCGATAGAATTTAGGTATTCAACACGGCAGCAGCAGCGTACCTATTGCTGCAGCAGCGTGCTCTCTGCTTCAGCACTAACCGCCCGTAATCCTATCGGCCACCAGTGAAAAATAAGGCGCTGTATTTCACTGAAGTTTTCGTTTTGTAAATATGCTATTCACAGATGTTTTGGAGGGCATCAAAACGTGAAATGTCGGTATTAGAATTTTGGCTGGAAATTTTTGTACGTAGTAAATAAATATTTTCATTTGTTAACGACGCCAGTTATGCCGGAATATTGTCCATAAAGTGTTCTTTCGTCTGGCTGAAATCTATGAAGCTTTTGAGTAGTAGAATTTTTACAAAGTTGGATTACCGGTCCAACGCTCAACCACCATTCCTGTTGGGCCCGGATTTAATTTGGAGTTTCCTCTTCTAGATGAGTTGTTTTCCATAACTCACGACTCTCATCTACCCGGGGTGTTTAGATATTTAGATGTCTCTTCCGTCTCTTTGGCCGTTGAGAAACCTTCTTCCTCCGTCCTTCGAGCCGTTGGACTTGCTGTTTTATTAATTATTTTTGATATATTTTCCCATAAATTTGGAATGGGAAAATACATAAAAAATAATTAATAAAACAGCAACTGAAGTACTTGGGAAAAAGAGGAAATTAACAAACAGGAGAGGTCTACAGAAATTAAGAACGCCATACAAAATAAGAATCAAGCCTATAGAACATATTTACAGATGAAAACATCAAGCATATGAGATATACAAGGAGAAAAGAAAAGAAGATAAAAGAATGACAAGACAAGCACATGAAGAATCATGGAATAAATTTATAAGTGAGGTAGAGCATGACATACATGGGGAGACAAACAATAGGATATAAACTAATTAAGCATTTAAATAAAAACGAAAAAGATGTAGCAAGATTAAACATAATATCTGAAGATAAATGGATAGAGCACTACACTAACCTGTATTTTAGTAATGCAGAAAATTATTTACAAGAAAACATCTCAAAAGAAGAAGCAAAGCAACAAGAAGTAGATCCAATAACCCTTGCAGAGTTAGACGATGTATTGTACACTATTAAAAATCGAAAAGCACCAGGAATAGATGAAATGAATGGAGAACTTATAAAATACAGTGGGATAATGTGAAAATTAAGAATGCTACATTTAATTAATAATTGTTGGCAAAACTTTAAAATACCTGAATCATGGTCAATAGCTCTAATTAAAAATATATTTAAAAAATGAGATCGCAAAAACTGTGGAAATTATAGAGGGATAAGTTTAATGAAAACAAGTTACAAAATATATACTAAACTAATAAATAATAGACTGAAAACTATTACAGAATGCCTTATAGGAGAAGAGCAGAGTGGATTCCGCAAAGGCCGATCCTGTACAGATAACGTATTTGTCCTTAATCAAATAATTGAACAACGAAGGGAAAAGAATTTGGAAACACATATCGCATTCATTGACCTGGAAAAGGCTTTTGATAGAATAAATAGATCAAAATTGTGGCAAATATTAGAAAGTAAGTGTTACCCACCACATATTATTAATGCAATAAAAGTCATATACACAAATACAACTATAGGAATTGATACTGGCGATAGGTTAACAGAACAAGTTTCTACCAATACTGGACTAAGACAAGGGTGTAGCTTATCACCTACTCCTTTTAGTATATTTATGGACGGTATTTTAAATGAGTGGACAATTTTAGTAGACCCAGGAATCAAAATAAAAGACAATATTTATATTAATACCTTGCTGTTTGCGGATGACCAAATATTGATTCATCGGAATGAAAATAAACTGCAAACATCAATGTATATTCTAAATAATATAGTACAAAAGTATAATTTTAAAAGATCAGAGGAAAAAACAAAAATTATGGCTTTTAAAGGAAATTATAATGTAAGATCAAAAATTGTTTTAGGAAATAAGATTTTAGAACAAATATCGAGTTTTAGATATTTAGGATGTAACATAAGCTTTAGATACAGTGCTGATATAGAAGAAAAAGTAAACAAATTCCGAGCGATATGTGGAACAATCCAAAGAACGTTTAAAAACAGAGTGAGAAAGGATACAAAAATGAAAATGTATAAGGTAATGGCTATTCCAACTTTACTATATGGAAGCGAAACCTGGATGCCAACACAAAAGGATTTAAATAAAATACAGACTGCAGAAATGAAATTTTTAAGGAGTGTTAAAAGTTGTACAATATTGGACAAAATAAGAAATGAGGATATTAGAAAGGAATTAGAAATCGAACCAATCCATGACAAAATATCAGAACGAAGGCAACAATGGCATGAACATATATTAAGAATGGAGGATGGAACATATCCAAATGCAGTATTAAACTATAATCCAAAATGAAGAAGAGACAGAGGACGACCCAGGAAACGCTGGAGAGATCTATGAAGCCGGAACGGGTGATATGCCCAAAACATGGAGTGAAGAAGAAGTGTTATTTCACCTGCCATTAAATCTACTGACACGGGGTTGTAACTTTTAAACACACCGGGCCGGATTCGAAACTGCGACTCTGATATCAGTAGGCCAGTGCCTAACTGGCTCTACACGGGTAGAGAAAGTAATTCGATTTCGTATGACTATGTTTGTAAACCCGCTAATAAACGATAGGTAGAGAAATTCATGCGAATTTGATTGTTTTCTCTCAGAATTTGCTTTCTTTCTTTTAAAATTTGCTACAATTAAGAAAGTGTTTTTGTGACGAAAATAGAAACTGGTTATGTGACGCGTTCATTGCAGAAGGTTAATTAGGTCAGGAATACTTTGTAGTTTGAACCCAATTGTTTGTTCCCATTTCTTGTGGTATCAGTTAAGAAGCGCCAGGAGAGGAGATAATGATAATGTTACCTTGTGATCGTTAGCTTATCTAGAAAATAACAGAAATGTTCTAGAAGGCGATGAAGACAAGATGTGGGACATGGAGGTTTACAAGGTCCACCTGCGGTTGTTTACAATACCATTTTACAATCGCCTTCATTAGTCCTTCAGACGTTGTTATTAATGGAGTCCTACATTTGGCAACTACCGTAAACAAATGCTGCGCTTCTTGTGACCTGGAGTATTCGGGAAGGCTCAAGTTACAGCAATGTTAATTTTACTTTCTCTCTTGTTTGTTTGTAATTTACGTCCTCCAACGTTAATTCATATCGGAGAATGAGTGGAAGGAATGAAATGATGCTCAAATGAGCCCAGGATCCATGGATCTTATAGTTGCCTGACATTCGTCTTTCAGAAAAATGGAAAACGCCGGAAAAACCTTATCCAGGTAACTCACCCTGGCCGAGATTCAAACTCGGGACCTCTTGAACGTGAGGCAGACACGCTACCATCTACGTTACCGAGGCGGACATTACTTTCTCTGTTATTTATGGTAAACAGAGAGAATATTGCCTCCACTTAAATATTTAATATCGAGAGTACACGTTTTGAAATCCTCTATTTATAAAAAGGGAAGCGAGGCAGAAAGAACGAACGAAAGAGAAAGAAGAAAGGAAAAGGGAAAGTGGAAAGAAACGTATGTAAGTCAAGATTTGTGTCTGTGAACAGCATAACTCAAAAAGGAAATGTTTTCCACTTTTGTAGCGTGGTGTTAGCGAGGAATGACCAGCAGTTATTGCAGGTGGTTACATCATACTTTCCAGGCTTCAGTTTTGGGCGTTGTGATTCTATTCCGCAGCAGATTTTTTTTGGTACACATGGTTTATGTACAGCAGGCATTAGGGGAGATGCGCCCAGTACCGCACGGCGTCAGTATCTCGTAGTTGCCGATAGATAGTAGACAAACAACTACCTTTATTACCAACGGAAAGTTTTCCTTTTTTAACCGTTGAATCAGAAGTTATTGTTCAGAGAAGTCGTATACTGAGCTGGAGCTGTGCTGTTCATAACTTGCTGACATTGTTACTGCCTTGTCCGGTGAAGGACTAATTAAGTATTTGTACTCATATTATTTGGTATTAAGTATACTACACAAACACAAAATACAGTGTCGGTTTAAAAGAATCGGGCCGTGCTATGACGTTATATATACGTACGTGTCAGTTGCTCAGTACCGTACGATAGCAATTTCCCCAGTACCGTACGCGAAGGTAAATGTTTATCCCCAGAACGTGCACTGACATTAGTTTAACTTTTGTTTATAGGCCAAAAGGAAAGTAAAATGGTTAGAAGAAAATATGAAACAAGCAATAAAGAATGTGAGAGAAAGATCAATGAGCCTGGGAGTAGCAATATATATTGCTGAAACATCAACGTCGATGTTGCAGGAAAAGGCACAAAAACAGAAGAACAAACCAATAGCAAAGGGACGCAAGACTAACATTTACAAAACTATAAATAGAGAACCTAGCTCTAACTCTGTGCCAACAGAAACTGGAAATAGTGAAGAGCCTTAGAAGACTAAAAGAAAATTAAATTTTGGAACCAAAACCAGTGTCGATTGAAGTGTTCTAACAGAGTGTATCATTTGCTTAGAAATCACAGACGAGGCTTGGGTTCAGTGTGTATCGTGCTAAGATTGGACACATATTGAATATACAGGGTAAAAGAACATTGATTTGTATAGATGTGATCGCCGTGTTTAAACAAATGTTTCATGAGTTCTAAGACATTTTTATTTTGTTGCGATAATCTCTAGAGAACGTTTTGAAAAATATATTATGTTACCGTGTTCTGTTTTTATCTCAAGAATACAATAATTGTGATAAGAATAAATATCTTGTGATTTATTATGCAGTTTCTCTTCCTTTAATTAGAAACATGTATTTATTTACGTCTATCCGGTACTGGGAAACACTTTTTGAGATGCGCAGTTATCACTAATATTTATTTTGGTTATTAAAAGTCAACATGACTCACGTTCATAAATGTTCATTAGTAATACTGTTTCTGTATGTTATTAACTTCATGATCATAGTAACACGTTCCTTGTTCTCCATTGCATTTTCTTTAAATTTTGAAAAAAACCTTAGGTGTGCGGTACAGGGCTCATCTCCCCTATACCATCAAATTTTCAGGTGTATAGTGGTGACGATGTATATAAGTCTACTTAAACCACACTGGTTGGCCTAGCTTTTTCAGAATCAGAACAGGTTGTGACGACTGCCGGGGAGTTTTGAACTGGTCAATGGTAGAGAACCTGCCTTCTGCTCTGTCAGAGCTCCTTAGAGTCGACTGCCCTCTGTATTCTCTCGTCTCACCCTTTATCCCGGGGGTGCCCCACTGGGGCATAGGTACGAAAGATGAGTCTGATCGACGTAAATTCTGTCCTATCTTATTCTGTCCTCGTGTTTCGCTGACGGTCCTCATCACGAGGCTGCGCATATCGAAAGTAAAGAGAGATTTATAAAATGGATCTGCCTGAAAGAACGGTTCAGTGGATGTGAAAGTAAGAGGAATGTACTTTTAGGGTGTCGGAGCATCAACCGATGAAGACTCTTATATAGCAAGTGACGAACAGAGTTGACCAATATATTTCTTAAACACATGTCTTACAAAGCTGATTTTAAACATACCAAAATGATCGGTAATATCAGGGGCGTAACGTTAAGGCCTGCAGGGCCTGCAACGCGGGCGGGCCCGGTATTTTAGGGGCCCGCAGAAAAGAAAAAAAGAGCATAATAATAATAATAATAATAATAATAATAATAATAATAATAATAATAATAATAATAATAATAATAATAATAATAATAATAATAATAATAATAATAATAATAATAATAATAATAATAATAATAATAATAATAATAATAATAATAATAATAATAATAATAATAATAATAATAATAATAATAATAATAATAATAATAATAATAATAATAATAATAATAATAATAATAATAATAATAATAATAATAATAATAATAATAATAATAAGAAGAACAATAAGAACAATAACAACAATAACAACAATAACAATAACAACAATAACAATAACAATAATGATAACAATAATGATAATAATAATAATAATAATAATAATAATAATAATAATAATAATAATAATAATAATAATAATAATAATGATAATGATAATGATAATGATAATGATAATGATAATGATAATGATAATGATAATGATAATGATAATGATAATAAAAATAATAATAATAATAATAATAATAATAATAATAATAATAATAATAATAATAATAATAATAATAATAATAATAATAATAATAATAATAATAATAATAATAATAATAATAATAATAATAATAATAATAATAATAATAATAATAATAATAATAATAATAATAATAATAATAATAATAATAATAATAATAATAATAATAATAATAATAATAATAATAATAATAATAATAATAATAATAATAATAATAATAATAATAATAATAATAATAATAATAATAATAATAATAATAATAATAATAATAATAATAATAATAATAATAATAATAATAATAATAATAATAATAATAATAATAATAATAATAATAATAATAATAATGAATATAACAAGTTCAATATATACAGATATAAATTCTGAAATATGTATAAGATAAATAGTAAAGTTTAATATCAGTCTGCAGAGAAAGTTCATGGTAGATCATTCCAAACGGTTTCCTACAATCGGTCAACGTTTAGTTGAGTTTAGCACAGCTCTATGTGTTAACAATGCTTGTCCTTCACTACGGATTCTCTGATAACACTGGTTTGTATCATGTTTCTCTGTCGTCATAAACGATCGAAGCATAGTTACAACAATGAAAATGAATATCAAAATATCACATTAGGCAGAAAGTTATTCTTTATTGATGCGTAGAGTTCCTGATATTTTAATATGCATATTACTAGCTCAACAGTTACAGAAGTTTGCAGTGTCACAAGTGAGTTCCCATAGGTGAGGGGATCCGTTCCCTTCAGCTGCCGAGGTGCGGGCGCTGCGGACCCTTAGCACTCGTGGTACAGATGTAATTTTTTTATCTTGAAAAGTGCAGAGCGATGCGCAGTGGTATCTGGACGAGTCCACTTCAGAACGGTTACAACTGGAGGGGAGGGCAGGTCAGTTGCGTACCAGTTGCGAGCAACTAAACACGTGCAGAGCTACTCGGTAACACTACAGCTTGTTTCAAAATGTGCTTGTCTCACTGGTTCCAAGAGAGAATTTATAAATGACGCCTCCTAGCAGCACGTTAGGAAATAAAGTGCTATATTTAAAACACGAGAAGTAATAACCAATATCCATAGATTTATAGAAAAGAAACAATGGTCTGGGTCAGCTACAAAAATCTGGGGAAGGGTATCATCTGAGGCAACAGTTGTGTCTGAAAGCAGTTTAGGAGAGTTATTAAGGAAAGAAAAGCCATTGGTGCTAGTGCAACAACGTCCTTCTCTATGCCCAGTAAACAAAGATTAAGAACATGCACAAAATCTAATTTGGATGTTTTAATTCAGAAGTAGTTAGGCGAACTATGAATAATTTTTTAAAGCACAGATAAACAAAGACCAACTTTGAAGAAAGTGCTTATGAAGATTAAAAATTCTACTGACTTCCAAGGCAGTGTCTGATCATTAAGAAGAGTTCTTTTGAAGCTAGGATTATTTGAAAAAAAGAAAAAGCACTAAGCGTGACAGACAAATTTTAATCGAACATCGCACCATTGGTGCATAAAGGCTTAAGTATTTACGAAATATTCGGACATATCGAAGTGAAGTTTATATAGTTTATATGGATGAAACATATAAATACAGCACATACTGGACCATATGCCTGGAGTGAAATACGTTACAGGGACTCTGCAGCGATATTGAAAGGCCGACAGTTGTTTATCATGCCTGCTGGAGGAGAACAGGGTTTTGTTCCAAATGCCTATGTACTATTTAAGATCCAACAAAAGCGTGGAGATTACTACCATGGTAAGAATTACAACTTAGTTTATAAGAGCTGCAAAAACTGACTTCGGGAATGAAATTTGTTTTTGGACACCTTATGCAGCGCCCTCCCCTCTCGTAATCTTACGCGTGTGACGCATTGTGGCGATAGGTGCACTATCCCCACCACAGTTGCTACTCATCCCTACCGTGCAGGATTCCTGTCAAGATAAAATAATACATCTGTACCTCTGACGTTACTAGAGAAACCTCGGGCCGAACTGCTGAGCCCCTCCCGTAGGGAAGTTGTACGGATTGGGTTGAACTCGAGGGGGCAGTGTGTTCCCGGCAACCACGGGGAATTGGGTACCTCCGCCTAGGCTACGGCCACCCGGAGGGGGTAGAGGGTTGCCTAATATGTCCCGCGTACTAGCCTGCAGAGCTAGTAGAAGGTGTGCTAGATCACCAGTTGGCCCCACCGAGGTTTTCGGTAGTCTTCCCTGCGGGGTTGACGCGCGTAAGTGGCGTATCCACTTCCATCCCGTCTTGACGTTGTGCTCGGGGGGGGGGGGTTTAGACTCCAGATATTGCCCTATGGAAAGAGCCCCGGGGCCTTGGTCCTACGGGTCCAGGACTAATGGGAGTAGAACCTCTGCATTTAACTGTCACAAGAGAATGCCTTTCAGTTCACAATAATAATTGTGAAAGTGAAAACGAAGATAGCAAACTCGCAATAAATATAATTAGGCCTATCACAGACTATTCAAATGTATTAATTTAGTACACTCAATCGAACTCAAATGACAGAATTCTGTGAATCCAAGGACCAGCATCACGTGTGCACTGGCATTTTAATTGTCATGTGAAGGTATTTAAATGCCTTAAACTTATAAAGTTAGTTGGTTTGTGATACTATAAGGTTCAAAGAATTTTATTAGTTCAAAAAATATTTTTCTCATATTTTTAACCAATTTTGGTGCTGCATTCCGTTAATGAGATAAACTTTACAGAAATGATTATAATATCTATAAAATGTCATACTTTCACGAGAAAAACAAAAGCATAGGTGATTTATAACCTCAAGAGATAATTAAAAATATTAAAATATTCAAACCATAGCAAGGAATTCCTTAAAAATACTTAATGCACACCAAGGCTTTGGAAAAAGTGTTTAAAACAAGATCCACATTTGTATCTCAAAAGGTTTTGTCTCGTTTATAAACATTATAAGAATTCGTTAAAAATGAAGATTTTATGGTTCTTACAGGAAATTAAAAATATACATTTTATTAGCCATTCAAATACAGGGTGTATATAAATGAATATCGGGGTTTAACTCTATAATATTTATTTTATTCAACTTACAGCTATAAGTGGTTGGAAAAACTCGGTTGGGATCAATTGATACCATCTCACCTCATCCAACAATGGCTAAATTTCTGCGAGACATTGTCCATCATTCATGCTATACGTATTCTAAGACACGTCCTAATCACAGGTACATAAAGGGACATACAAATACATGGGTTTTGCAAAACCTCAGAAAAGGCTTATGGTGCCTGTATGTGAAATGAAAAAGCAACTCAGTTTTACCAAGAACCTTATAAATTTGACTATCACTTCTACTGTTATTTCCTTGTAACTAATCTCTGTTTCATATAACCTTGCCCCGCTGAAATGTATCACTCCACGTTTAACTACCTTCCCCCTCACCCTAATTGGCTAATGCTTTCGCGCCACAGACCATAGGCGGTGCCTTCCCCTCACATTTAAACCTGCAATAAACGTCATAATTGCCGGCAAGATAAATAAAATCATACAAATAAGCATACAAAGGCATGCAAAAATACAAGTTTATAATGAACTGAGCAAGTTGAAACTCAATGACTGAGCAACGAAACTGAAAAGAGTTTATAATGAAAGGCCTTCGGACTTTTCCACTGGGATTTTTTAAACCAGCACATATACCTTTCAAAAATGCTTGTCTTTCAGTCTTAATAGTCGTGTCACGCCATACCTTAGTTTTCGTGTGTTCTTCGTGTATATTTAGCGATTTGTATCTCGGTACAGTCTGATTGTCCTTAAATAACGTCTTCGTCACACAGCAATATCGCCTCTGTCTTTTAGCACATTTTTCTTGCCTCTTTTTTCATTCACAAACCCCAGCTGTATAAGAAATCTGCTGAAATTTGGTAAATCTGCATCCTCATTTACAGCAGATGAAATGTTACTTATGTTAGGGAGTTCGTTTCTAAAGAAAAAACTTTGTACATGACGACGGACAACACTTTTCACGTATTTTCTCCGAGCACGCACTTTTGTTTATTCCTGCTTTTGCCTGGAGTGGTAAGTTTTCCTTTTTTCTCAATTTCACATCGCGATATTCCTACGGATCTAACACTCACACCTGTAACTTCAGAGCACAGCTGTTCGACTTCTCTCACTGACAAAGACGGATTCTTCTCTGTGAGTGAATTTAACACATGCACCAAATTTCTTTTTTCGCCTGTTTGTAAAGAATTATCCTTGCGATACTTCAGCGATAAACTGGCGGTAGACTCTGCCATTATTCATATAATAAGTACACGCGCAATAAACGATCAATAAAGTAATTTAGCTCTCGCACAACAACCTTTGAATTGCGATATATGACTAATACAGTTCAAAACAAGGTCAGTGATAAAAGTCATATAAACAAATATGTCACCACTACCGCTGAAGCACGTGCTATCGTACCATGTGCTTGAGAGCAAAGGGACCTCCTCTTTACTTCGTTTAAGAATTAATATGCATTTCAGATAAATCAACTCTGTTGCGGAATATATTTAATTTAAACAGTTACGAAAATATAAATCTGACAATTCTCTTCCAACATATAAAGATATATCACCATGTTAAATAACGAACTAATTTTTAACGCACGACAGTCATTACCACAACAGCCGTCAATGAGAGGTGATTAGGTCACGTGACCGTTAAGAGATGCGGGCAAGCTTATGTGAAACAAGGATTACATTAAGATAACGTTTATCTCGAAGTAGATTAATGGATATATCTAACGCCTGGACAAACGTGAAGGAAATTCTTCCAGCATCCCACTGCAGTACCAACAGTACCACAAGCCATCACCATCGTCCAGTTTGAACAACCAAACAACTAGATATTTGCATTTTTAGTGCGGATGGCATCACAGAGTAATCATCCGCTTCAATAATTCTCTTCTTATATGACGCTACGGTACTGGCACTTCCAAAACGCTTTTTACTTATAATTATTACTGGAGACTTCCACACGAATTCATGATGCTAAAGATCATATTTAATGTAAAAGGAAAGTAAAATGTTTCTAGTAATGGCCACTACAATTGTACATAATACTTATTTGGCGTCTTGAACGTGTAAAACATTTCATTTTAAGGTTTTAACTATATTATTTTTCGTTTTGCTCACAAAAATGTAAAATGAGGCCCGTGCTGCCATCTGCGGCTGATAGAATGAAGTACTTCCGAGGGATCCTTTTACCTTATCCTAAAGTATTTTCAATTTTAAAATGCTAAGTCATTACTCTTTTGTTCCTGGTAGCCAGGGACAGAATGTATGGAAGTAATTATTAAAATATTAATTCCAATTAAGATAATGTTTGTAAAGAAAGTTTTGCGTGAATATTTGTAGAAAAGTGAATAAACAAAGTCATTGAATGTTACATTTCAGGTATTATTGGAAGCTGTTACGTGAAGTCTGGGGACGACTAACATATCTTTGGAGAGTTTGGCAAGCAGTTGAATATCTTTCTAATTTGTAGTGCTTATATTTGTTGAAGATTAAAGGTGTGAGTGTTCCATAAAGTTCCTGTCTGTGCTGTTATATTTAGTTACTAGCCCGGTCCATTATCACTCAGGACTTAACATCTTTCAGGATAAGAGGAAACCTCCAAAGTTAAGTCATGTCAGACGATGAATGAAATGTTGCTCAAATGAGTTCAGGGTACATAGAGCTTAGAGTTACCAGACATTCATCTTTCAGGATAAGAGAAAACTTCCAATGTTAAGTCATGTTAGACGATGAATGAAATGTTGCTCAAATGAGTTCAAGGTACATAGAGCTTAGAGTTACCAACATTCATCTTTCAGGATAAGAGAAAACTTCCAACGTTAAGTCATATCGGACGATGAATGAAATGATATTCAAATGTGTACAGGGTACATAGTGCTTAGAGTTAGCAGACATTCATCTTTCAGGATAAGAGAAAACCTCCAACGTTAAGTCATATCGGACGATGAATGAAATGTTGCTCAAATGGGTACAGGGTACATAGAGATTATAGTTATCAGACATTCATCTTTCAGGATAAGAGAAAACCTCCAACGTTAAGTCATATCGGACGATGAATGAAATGATGTTCAAATGAGTACAGGGTACATAGAGCTTAGAGTTACCAGACATTCATCTTTCAGAATAAGGGAAAACCTCCAACGTTAAGTCATATCGGACGATGAATAAAATGATGTTCAAATGAGTATAGGGTGCATAGAGCTTAGAGTTACCAGACATTCATGTTTCAGGATAAGGGAAAACCTCCAAAGTTAAGTAATATCGGACGATGAATAAAATGATGTTCAAATGAGTATAGGGTACATAGAGCTTAGAGTTACCAGACATTCATCTTTCAGGATAAGGGAACACCTCCAAAGTTAAGTCATATCGGACGATGTATGAAATGTTGCTCAAATGAGTTCAGGATACATAGAGCTTAGAGTTACCAAACATTCCTCTTTCAGGATAAGAGAAAACCTCCAAAGTTAAGTCATATCGGACGATGAATGAAATGATGTTCAAATGAGTATAGTGTACATAGAGCTTAGAGTTAGCAGGCATTCATTTTTCAGGATAAGAGAAAACCTCTAATGTTAAGTCATATCGGGCAATGAATAAAATGATGTTCAAATGAGTAAAGTGTACATAGAGTTTAGAGTTAGCAGGCATTCATGTTTCAGGATAAGAGAAAACCTCCAATGTTAAGTCATATCGGGCAATGAATAAAATGATGTTCAAATGAGTATAGTGTACATAGAGTTTAGAGTTAGCAGGCATTCATGTTTCAGGATAAGAGAAAACCTCCAATGTTAAGTCATATCGGGCAATGAATAAAATGATGTTCAAATGAGTAAAGTGTACATAGAGTTTAGAGTTAGCAGGCATTCATGTTTCAGGATAAGAGAAAACCTCCAATGTTAAGTCATATCGGGCAATGAATAAAATGATGTTCAAATGAGTATAGTGTACATAGAGCTTGGAGTTAGCAGGCATTCATGTTTCAGGATAAGAGAAAACCTCCAATGTTAAGTAATATCGGATGATGAATAAAATGATGTTCAAATGAGTATAGGGTACATAGAGCTTAGAGTTACCAGACATTCATCTTTCAGGATAAGGGAAAACCTCCAAAGTTAAGTCATATCGGACGATGTATGAAATGTTGCTCAAATGAGTTCAGGATACATAGAGCTTAGAGTTACCAAACATTCCTCTTTCAGGATAAGAGAAAACCTCCAAAGTTAAGTCATATCGGACGATGAATGAAATGATGTTCAAATGAGTATAGTGTACATAGAGCTTAGAGTTAGCAGGCATTCATTTTTCAGGATAAGAGAAAACCTCTAATGTTAAGTCATATCGGGCAATGAATAAAATGATGTTCAAATGAGTAAAGTGTACATAGAGTTTAGAGTTAGCAGGCATTCATGTTTCAGGATAAGAGAAAACCTCCAATGTTAAGTCATATCGGGCAATGAATAAAATGATGTTCAAATGAGTATAGTGTACATAGAGTTTAGAGTTAGCAGGCATTCATGTTTCAGGATATGAGAAAACCTCCAATGTTAAGTCATATCGGGCAATGAATAAAATGATGTTCAAATGAGTATAGTGTACATAGAGTTTAGAGTTAGCAGGCATTCATGTTTCAGGATAAGAGAAAACCTCCAATGTTAAGTCATATCGGGCAATGAATAAAATGATGTTCAAATGAGTAAAGTGTACATAGAGTTTAGAGTTAGCAGGCATTCATGTTTCAGGATAAGAGAAAACCTCCAATGTTAAGTCATATCGGGCAATGAATAAAATGATGTTCAAATGAGTATAGTGTACATAGAGTTTAGAGTTAGCAGGCATTCATGTTTCAGGATAAGAGAAAACCTCCAATGTTAAGTCATATCGGGCAATGAATAAAATGATGTTCAAATGAGTATAGTGTACATAGAGTTTAGAGTTAGCAGGCATTCATGTTTCAGGATAAGAGAAAACCTCCAATGTTAAGTCATATCGGGCAATGAGTAAAATGATGTTCAAATGAGTAAAGTGTACATAGAGTTTAGAGTTAGCAGGCATTCATGTTTCAGGATAAGAGAAAACCTCCAATGTTAAGTCATATCGGGCAATGAATAAAATGATGTTCAAATGAGTATAGTGTACATAGAGCTTGGAGTTAGCAGGCATTCATGTTTCAGGATAAGAGAAAACCTCCAATGTTAAGTAATATCGGACGATGAATAAAATGATGTTCAAATGAGTATAGGGTACATAGAGCTTAGAGTTACCAGACATTCATCTTTCAGGATAAGGGAAAACCTCCAAAGTTAAGTCATATCGGACGATGTATGAAATGTTGCTCAAATGAGTTCAGGATACATAGAGCTTAGAGTTACCAAACATTCCTCTTTCAGGATAAGAGAAAACCTCCAAAGTTAAGTCATATCGGGCAATGAGTAAAATGATGTTCAAATGAGTATAGTGTACATAGAGCTTAGAGTTAGCAGGCATTCATTTTTCAGGATAAGGGAAAACCTCCAATGTTAAGTAATATCGGGCAATGAATAAAATGATGTTCAAATGAGTATAGTGTACATAGAGTTTAGAGTTAGCAGGCATTCATGTTTCAGGATAAGAGAAAACCTCCAATGTTAAGTCATATCGGGCAATGAATAAAATGATGTTCAAATGAGTATAGTGTACATAGAGTTTAGAGTTAGCAGGCATTTATGTTTCAGGATAAGAGAAAACCTCCAATGTTAAGTCATATCGGGCAATGAATAAAATGATGTTCAAATGAGTATAGTGTACATAGAGCTTGGAGTTAGCAGGCATTCATGTTTCAGGATAAGAGAAAACCTCCAATGTTAAGTCATATCGGGCAATGAATAAAATGATGTTCAAATGAGTATAGTGTACATAGAGTTTAGAGTTAGCAGGCATTCATGTTTCAGGATAAGAGAAAACCTCCAATGTTAAGTCATATCGGGCAATGAATAAAATGATGTTCAAATGAGTATAGGGTATATAGAGCTTAGAGTTAGCAGGCATTCATGTTTCAGGATAAGAGAAAACCTCCAATGTTAAGTCATATCGGGCAATGAATAAAATGATGTTCAAATGAGTATAGTGTACATAGAGCTTGGAGTTAGCAGGCATTCATGTTTCAGGATAAGAGAAAACCTCCAATGTTAAGTCATATCGGGCAATGAATAAAATGATGTTCAAATGAGTATAGGGTATATAGAGCTTAGAGTTACCAGACATTCATGTTTCAGGATAAGGGAAAACCTCTAATGTTAAGTCATATCGGGCAATGAATAAAATGATGTTCAAATGAGTATAGTGTATATAGAGCTTGGAGTTAGCAGGCATTCATGTTTCAGGATAAGAGAAAACCTCCAATGTTAAGTCATATCGGGCAATGAATAAAATGATGTTCAAATGAGTATAGTGTACATAGAGCTTGGAGTTAGCAGGCATTCATGTTTCAGGATAAGAGAAAACCTCCAATGTTAAGTCATATCGGGCAATGAATAAAATGATGTTCAAATGAGTATAGGGTATATAGAGCTTAGAGTTACCAGACATTCATGTTTCAGGATAAGGGAAAACCTCCAATGTTAAGTCATATCGGGCAATGAATAAAATGATGTTCAAATGAGTATAGTGTATATAGAGCTTGGAGTTAGCAGACATTCATGTTTCAGGATAAGAGAAAACCTCCAATGTTAAGTCATATCGGGCAATGAATAAAATGATGTTCAAATGAGTATAGGGTATATAGAGCTTAGAGTTACCAGACATTCATGTTTCAGGATAAGAGAAAACCTCCAAAGTTAAGTCATATCGAACCATGAATAAAATTATGTTCAAATGAGTATAGGGTACATAGAGCTTAGAGTTACCAGACATTCATGTTTCAGGATAAGAGAAAACCTCCAATGTTAAGTCATATCGGGCAATGAATAAAATGATGTTCAAATGAGTATAGTGTACATAGAGCTTGGAGTTAGCAGGCATTCATGTTTCAGGATAAGAGAAAACCTCCAATGTTAAGTCATATCGGGCAATGAATAAAATGATGTTCAAATGAGTATAGGGTATATAGAGCTTAGAGTTACCAGACATTCATGTTTCAGGATAAGGGAAAACCTCTAATATTAAGTCATATCGGGCAATGAATAAAATGATGTTCAAATGAGTATAGTGTATATAGAGCTTGGAGTTAGCAGGCATTCATGTTTCAGGATAAGAGAAAACCTCCAAAGTTAAGTAATATCGGGCGATGAATAAAATGAATTCAAATGATCGTGCAGATTATCAATTAGATGTAGATAATGAAACTAAAAGCTTCCTTCTTAGAGAAATTCATTGTCAGCCAAATGACCCTTTCCCCAAAGATGCCAAGCAGGATAACTGGCCCTTCTCCACTAAATATTACGAAAAGTCCCCATTGGCAGGACAAAGAATTTGGAGAAAATGGTTGTGTTATTCATCTAAAAATGCATGATTACTGTAAACCGTGTTGGCTGTTTGGAGTACAGAAATCGTTGTCAGCTAGAAGGGAAGGAGTTCGAGATTGGAGGTGCTTAAGCAGAAGTATATTGCGACACGAAACTAGCTATGCACATATAGATTTATCGTTATTGATGTAGAATATCAATAATAGCTTTGTTTATATTACGTAGGATTATACAATGCATTGCATTTAATTTTCTACCTGCTTAAATTGAAGTTATTGTAGTATACATATATTATATTTTAGGGGGCCCGGATTTTAATTTTTGCAGGTGGGCCCGTATTGCGTATGTTACGCCTCTGGGTAATACAATAACATTTTGCCTCTCCAAGGCCGGAGAAACTGCGATGGGAATCAAGACACTTTTTAAAGTTATTACCTGATAATTTAAGTCAATTGATGAAAATTAATCATTTCTTCACACTAGCCATATATACGCTAAGATATTGGATTGATAGGGTCGACATGAAAAATTCAATGCTACGGCCGGGATTTGAACCACGGATCTACTGGTTTCCGTCCATTCGCTTTTACCCATTGAGCTACCATGGCCAATTTTCCGTCGTGACATTAAATTCTCTAATTGACTCGCATATTTCCCCGGACTCAAGTGCCTACAATAGTGAGTCGCCACAGACGGTGTATCTCGGATACGAGAGCCCCTAGTGGTTTACCGGGGAAATATATGAGGCAATGGGATGCAAGGGATAGTGATGTGCATTCCATAGCCTCTCCTATCCAAATCCGAACCTCAACCTGCCCGTGGTGCAACCTGCTTTTACCAATGAGGCTCTGGGACTCGAGCGTTAGTGGTATAACTACATCAGAAATATAGGAAATGCTATTTCACCTCTTACGCTGGCCTGTCACGGCGTACAAATGTTCCACAATTGGTGCTTGTGAGAAAAGTCAATGGAGTTTAAAACTCCTCCCAGACAGGTCCGATGGACCCATTAACCAAAGACAGGTGTGGCCCTCCAGACATACTGGGGGTTAAAGTGAGTGGATGATGTAACCACCATTACAGGCAAAAAATTGGTGTCCACTTAAAAAACGGTTACATTTATGCTACATTTTTTAACCTGTGAAGCCCTACCTGCCGGACCCACTACACAGAAATATTGGAGAGCAAGAGAGCTAATGGCTTCATTGCCAAAGCCTATCATTTGAAAGCAACAAACAACATATATGAGTCAATTGGAGAATTTAATACCACGACGGCAAATTGGCCATGGTAGCTCAATGGGTAGGAGCGACTGGACGGAAACCAGTAGATCCGTGGTTCAAATCCCGGCCGTGGCATTGAATTTTTCATGTCGACTCTATCAATTATTACATGTTGTTTCTGGCTGGCTAAAGTTAGATATGAATCAATTGGAATATCTTTCCCACGTGGAGTAAATCAATTAATTCCGCTTTACTACTGTGAACTCCTTATTTGCGATGTCAGTCTAATTATAAAAACCAACTATAGAAGGTTGACCGCTTTTTTTTCTCGACACGTTTCCGAGATATTCCTTGTTTTTGCTTTAATAATTATTATGCTTTTATACTTATTTTTCCCCGATGGTTATACAAACAACATGGAATATCAAAGCCACCACGAAGGACACAGTAATTAAAAATATGACTATCACACTCTGTATAAAAGAAACAATGTTTGTAAGATTCTGTTTAATGTAACTTAGGACACACGTGTACCATTGTTGGTTTCTCAGAATCTTTAAACAAATATTCACGTTAGAGAGAGTGAGAGAGAGGTGATTTTTTAAGGACATTTTCCTGCATAAAGTTCCCCATTAGGTAATGAGCCACACAAACAATATGAGAACGTGCCAGAGAGCACAACAATAGACGTCATTCGTTACTAGGTACTTACCTATGTGGAATCGATGATTCGTTATTGTCGTCACTGTCTTCATTACCTAGGAATTTTGAAAGACGTTTCTACGTCGTTATCACCGCGCTTTACGTCTCACGTCTGCCATAAAATAAACTTGGGTTTGCACGACATCACGAGAGAATATAGCAATATAGTTCAGTACAATAAACAATGTTTAAAGTTAATTCTCTACATAACTTACATGAATTATATTTTACTGAATTTACTGTAATAATCTAAAATTTCATAGGGCTACAAACGTGTTACAATCACATGGGTTTCTCTATCCATTACGAAAGCGTATTGTTTAAGCATGATATGTCTTGACCAAGAAAGGTGGCGCCAAGGTAAAGTGTGTTACTCGCATCCGGCAGTCACGAGTTTGACTCATGCTTTTTATGATTTTCACTTGTCACTCAAGGACTTGCGTGCTCATTTTCATACAGCTTACCATAATTTTCCTTTGTTTCATTTCTTTATTATTAGGGATATGAAGCGGAGGAAATTCTTTTTTTTTTCCCCTAGTGTTTGAAGTTGAAGCCTAACTTAATGTATGTTAATCATGGGTCACTGTGGATAAAAAATGGGGTATTTGATTTGTACTTTTTTTCCTATTAATCTATGTTTTAATTTAAAGGTCAATTTATGGAAGTTTTATTTGTCCTTTTTGCCTTTTTAGGGGGCAGAAGAATCGCGTAAGATTCTTAAAGCATTAACATTAACAAGAATATCTTGAAAATAGGTAATTCTGCAAGAAAAATCCAAAAAAAAGGTTGTTTCAGTGATATGTATATTATTTTGTAATAAAATTGTATATGTTGTATTTTTCTATTTAAAGAATGCTTCACGGGCTATTTACAGAAAACAATAATTACCAGACATTGGAACCCGTACACCTTTAAAGGGATATAAAGTTTAGGAGTCTCGCAGTATACAACTGCTCAGGACAACGCGTAGGGATAGTCCGGTTCGCAACACATAGCTTTAGTTTCATTACAACTATTGCTCGCCACGCAGGTAGATTTGCCTTTCAGGGAGTGCAAGGTGTTGGACATATTGTGTTAATAGCATTACTTTCACAACAATTATTGGACAATCTCTATTTTATATGTCAAAAGTTTTGGGTATTATCAACAACCATTAAACTGCTTGAAGTATGTAATTTCGATTTGTCTAAAAGCAGTCGAGGTATCTACAAAAATTAACAATATATAGAATGCGCCACCTACCAAACGAGCAAAAAATAAATTGTCCAGTATTCTACTCAAGAATACTGAATTGTCAGTGCTGCGTAATATACGAAATAAACTACAACTCATACACTAAACTACACTCATATGCACCGCTAACGTCATGTAACGTTGAACAACTTTTTCACTAATTTTTATATTGTTTCAGCGAGAGGCGTTGAAAATTCACATTCAACAATTTACGAATGTACATGGTTGTTCACAGTAATTCCCGCATTGAAAAGCAATGAGGAGGATGTCATATTGTAACGTAGGTTACATTTTGTATCTCTACCGGAGTGTACACGCATAGCGTATCGGTATACTTGTTGACACAGACGTTTGTTGATGTCGTGCTTGGCCTTGTATGGTACCTGTGCGCATACGTTGATTATTCAGGTGTATGCGATCCGATGTCTGATCATTACCATTTCTTCAAATACGTTAAACATGTGGTATTGTAATCATTAGGATTTCAGTTAGTTTTTGAGACAGTGAAAAACAATGAAGACTTTTCTATGTGAATGGTACTTTAGGGTGAGGAGGCCGACTTCTTGATAAAGTGTGTAGCAGTTAATTTTGAAAATGGTAAGTTTAAACACCATTGGTATACGAGTGGTAATTTTCTTGCTCAGGGATATCAAAACACGAGTTTTAGATTAATTTTCTGTGTCGTATTTTTGGACGATGTGCAATATTTCTCTATATATCATAGGAAAATAGTCGATAAAGCAAAAACAAATATTGATTTTTAAGATAATAGGAGTTGTATTTTTAAGATGTTAAAGTTTACGACGCGGTACATATAGGAAGATAGAGTCAACCTGAAAAATTCAATGTTATGGCTGGGATTAGAACCACGTATCTCCTGGTTCAAATGCCGGCCATGGCATTGAATTTTTCAGGTTGGGTCTATCTATTCAAAACCTTAGCCTATGTACGGCTAGTGTGAAGAAATGATTAATTTCCACCAAATTAACTTAAATCATATAGGAAGACACTTCACATAGAGCCGTTCGCTCAATGATGAAGTTCGTGAAGGTCATCCAAAATCAGTTGTGCCAGAACACATTGATGCTGTGTAAAAACTAATAATGTAAGATCGTCATGCGACATATTGTGCGACTGAGGCAACACGAGGCATTAGTTCCATCAGCGTATATAAAGTATTTCATGATTATTTAGCCGTGAAAAGGGTTTGCTCTCGTTGGATCTCACATAATTTGACGCAATCTGAAAAAGATGCTGATGTCGATTGGTGTACAAAGATGCTCAAGAAATACAATGGCGGTGCCTCAAAAGACGTATATAAGATTGTAACAGGTGGCAAATCTTGGATCTATGCGTATGAGCTGGGACGTAAACAGCAATCGACTATATGTCGACAAGATGAAGCAAATGCAACAAACGTTGTTCGCCCTGGAAACACTTCGAAGCAAATGGTCGCCCGCTTTTTCAGCAAAACTGGCCATGTGACAACATTGCCAACAGTAAAACGGTCAATGCCGAATGATACACAATCATTTGTTTGCCGGAAGTCTTAGGTGAGGTAAGGAAAACCAACAAGAACCACAGGATCGTTCTTCATCAAGACAATGCGAATACACACACATCTCGTCTAACAACAGAGTATTTGAAGGCTCAAAAAAATCGAATTGATTGGTCATCCACCATACAGTCCTCCCCCCAGGGGCCTACTTCGGTTGGTACGGGTTTGGCGCACCCGGGGTCCCGAGCCAACAGTTTCCCTCGTGTGGGCTCCTCCTCGTGGTTGAGGGAGACGGTCAACAGGCCCACCCACGTGTAGGCCGTGCTTGGAGACCCGTGTTGGTGGAAAGGTTTGTCCTGGTGGTTGAGGGATGCGTATCTGAGCTCGTAACAGTGTCTTTTATGAATTCGGGTGGCTTTGGAAGGCATACAACTCCGGGCAATAAAGGAGAGCGTACGACTCTGGCTAACTTCCTGCAGGGATAACCGGCGAGCCGAGGTGATACTCACCCGGCTGAGAATTGGGCACACACGAGCGACTCATGGCCATTTATTAAGAGGGGAACCGGCCCCAGTGTGTGCTCCATGTGCAATACGCCTCACTGTGCGGCATGTATTGCTAGATTGCCCGCAGTACGCCCGCGTTCGCCAGTCAGTAGGCTTGGGGACTAACTTGCTGGGTGTTTTTGGGGACGACCCAGTGGTCGTGGTTAAGGCACTGCGGTTTGTTGCCGAAATCGGTTTTAATAAACAAGTCTGACTTGCATTTTATATTTGTTACTTTTAGAGATTTTAAATTATTAGTCTTGGGATGGGTTTTTTAATGTACTTTTAATAGTTGAGTGTTTTTATTTTATTTTACCTTTTAGCTTAATTTGTGTAGCTTTTAGGTTTTAGTGTTAACTTCGGGCCCAAATGACCTTGTTGTCGACGGGCCCTAAAACACCACACACTCACTCACTCACTCACTCACTCACTCACCATACAGTCCTGATTTGACACCCAGTGACTTCCTTTCGTTCCTGAACATTCCTGAACTTCCATTGCGTGGACAACGATTTTCTTCGACAGAAGAAGCTTTTGATGCCTTCAAAGACCTAGTTTTGAAGGTGTCTCAAGAAGACTGGAATAAATGCTTTCACAAATGTTTCAAACGGATGCATAAGTGTATTGATCATAAAGGAGAATATTTTGAAAAATTCAACCAGAAATTACCTTGATTTAATTATTAGGCTCAAAATATAATTAGTGCTACTCATAACTGCTCTACGTTATCAACACCCACAAATCAATACTAGCAGAATGTCATCCGTCTACCACAGCGTATAGACGGAGATGACGCTGCGATTTTATAATGTCAATGTCATAGCGATAAGCGGGAAATCGATTATCCTGTTGAAAATCCCGTCTCTAAGATTAATAATTCCAATCACTATTGTTTCTCACAGCTTTTTAAACAATTCGTTGTTTTTAGTACACGATGAAGCACACCACCATAACTTTATTTAAGAAAATATCGAATAAAATATCCGAGTGAACTTTCTCTTGAGTTTGATTTCATTAATCAGTCATGACGAAAGTGGGTCAGTGGCGTATCACTTTTAAAGTTTAAAATGGAGTCAAATATGATGTTATATAGAGATGTTTAAAGTGTACTATTTTCGTACCTGTCATATTGAGAAATTCTACAAAAATACAATTAAAATTGATGCATAATGCATTTAGTAATAGAGCGTTTTGTTTTTTCTGCCTGAAGAAATAGATGCTAATAGTGATTACAAATATGTTACTTCGACTACAAACAGTTCATGGCATTGGGCTGCCGAGAAATACCCTGAACGTGCACGTCGGGCGTGTTATTGCTCGTGTGCAAGCAGCTGGACATTTGCAGCCTCAGCGACAACTCTTTGATAGAGAATAGTAAAAATGTTGTCTATAAAACGTATTGTTGAGGAGAGCCGGTGCGAGGGACGAGTTCAAAGAGACGAGCAGTGCCGTACAGAGATAAAAACTCGCCGAAACGGTGGTGGGAAGGAGACGGATTTCTAGAGAGTTCGTCTTTCTTCTAGCGCCATCTTGATTGTTTGAGAACATTCCGGATGGTGAGTAAGCTATAAAAAGGGAGCCGCCGCAGCGGCTGGAGTTCCGGAAGGCAGTGTACTGTCGCCGTTGCTCTTTGTTGCCTACATGTCTGACTTCCCAACAGAACCTCGCACTGTCCTGTGCCAATATGCTGACGACGTCTTCATCTTGGCACAGAACAAGAACGTCCGTTACTGCCTCCCTCCGCTGCAGCGATCACTCCGGGCCATCAGCACGGGGAGTGAAAAGTGGAGAATGGCCATTAGCTGCTGGGCAAGGTCCTCCGCTGGCGCCCGGAAGGAGACCTGCGGTTGAGGCGGAGAAGGATCCCTTAGGTTCGACCCGCCAAATACCTGGGTGTTCGACTGGACCGCCTCACCTTCACTCCACATATCCGTGAGAAAGTCAGCCTCGTCCACGCTGTGCTCAGGCAGTTGTACCCCATATTCCGGTCAATCATGCCCACTCACCTCAAACTACTGGTGTATCGTGTGATCATCCCGCCACTGATTCTGCATGGATGTGAGGTCTGGGGTTCGGTGGCTCGTACCACCATCTGCATACTGCAAGCCGTGCAGAACAGGGCACTCAGGATGATCTACGATACCGAACGTACGTTTCCATCACACTCCTACACTCCCATTCTGGCATATCTTACGTTGAGGACGTTGTGCGTGAACGTTCGCGCACATTGTATGCCAGAATCATACCTCACCCCAACCAACCAATATGACCACCATGCACCAAGAAGAAGAAAAGCTATTGCCTCTCTAAGGACGCCCTTGGGTGGTGAGTTCAGCCTCTCGTCCCTTCACTGCCAAACTCCGTCTGACCTGGCCATACTGGGCTGGATTTGACTTGTCGACTGACCTCTGGCAGTCGAGTCCGTCCCGTGTGACCAGAACACGACCTGAACCTAAAAGTTCCCCCATTTACCACCCGACTTCTCGCTTCTGGCTCCGCCACACTGGACGGACCCTGCAAGCAGGCCGTTCCTGGCGTGGCGGCATCGGGCACTGGCTTCTTTCCTGGACACTCATCCCGCAACCAGGAGCACTAGGAGAGGTCAAATCAGCTGCATCATCTTACAAAGACATAAAAGCTTGAGAAATGACAAAATCTATACGACCGCACGGGTAAATCCGCTCAGGATAGGTACCGTGGTTCTCTGTCCACTGCGCGGGAGCACCCGGACGACTTGTTCTCGCTCATGGTCACGGAGTTAGTCGGTAATTGGGCGCGTGTGCGTGAACAGCTGTAAAAGTGAACTCTTTTGTGGTCGATGACTTTGCAAGTTGTATTGTGTATGTGACGTAATTCTGCTGTCAGGTTGAACAAAGTGTGTTTCTACGGAAATAAAGAGCAATTTTTAGTGTTTGTAACCCGGACTTTTAATTTCACGAACCCACAAAGTTACAATATGTTTTGAAGAGTTCTGTATATTTGACCCTATTTGGGAATTGTAAAATGATGTCTCTTATAGGCTGATCGATGAAATTCATATACAGTTTATTCATCAGGTGAATAAACAGTTTGAATCACTCCGCGGCCATGTGTGTTCGCAATGACAGAACAGTTGTCGCTACCTTTAATAAGTATTTTTCACCATTAAGAGGACATATTTATTGTAAATAAATATAAAAACATGCAGCCCACTAGACACAGAACTTAATTTCTATTTACGCCATTTGCATCCGTCTAATATGTGCTGGAAAGTGGTCTATTCTTGCCGGGAGTTCTAACCTCAAATGTGAATTTTCTTTGCGTGCTGTGTAAATACTTGAAATTGATACACGGATAAACTCTGGATGCCAATTTTACCACTTTTACCACTTCATCTATAGCAATTTCTGCATATTTCTCACAAACCTTGTTGAATATTTTCAATATTATTGTCTTTTACCACTTCGTAACGATTTTCCAAGCCTGTGTTCAACAGTATTCGCTTCTTCCACCAAGTTTATACATCATACAGTTTTCCTTGTCGCCCACCTCTCCCAGTGACGCCATATGAGTTAGGCTAGTTACAAATTAACTTAATGTATAGTTTTATAATTGAACTATACTTTCTATTCAATAGTTTGTGCCTTGGAAGTAATGAAGCGATCTTCTAAACCTTAGTAGTGCAACTTTCTCGAGGGAATATTTAGAGAGCGAATGCGTCAAGCAAACCAAGAAGGAGCGCTTCGGTGAAAACACACGTGGTTTTTGATGGATAGAGTCAACAAGAAAAATTCAATGCCACGGCCGGGATTTGAACCACGGATCTCCTGGTTTCCGTCCAGTCGCTCTTAACCTTTGAGCTACTATGGTCAACGTGCCGCCCTGACATTAAATTCTCCAGTTGACTTGTATGTTTCCCCGGTGGACCACTAGGGGCTCTCGCATCTGAGATACACCGTTTGTGGCGACTTACTATTGTAAGTACTTAGTCCCAGGCTTCATCATTTAACTCTTATTTCTATCAACTGGAGAATTTAATGTCAGGACGGCACGTTGACCATAGTAGCTCAAAGGTTAAGAGCGACTGGACGGAAACCAGGAGATCCGTGGTTCAAATCCCGGCCGTGGCATTGAATTTTTTATGTTGAGTCTATCCATCAAAACCCTTAGCCTATATACCGCTAGTGTGGAGAAATGATTAATTTCCATCAATTAACTAAAATAACACGTGGTTTTGTTTATGTGTACTACGACCTCCTAATGTGCATAGTATATAACGTGAAATATCAGAAATTACAAGTATTTTCGTCTCGAAAATGTGAATGGCTGTAGTGTCCGAAATAAATTACAGGCGCCTGGTTCATTCTGTACATCATTATTTATCTTTTTGTGATTTTACGTCTCCAATGTTAGGTCATATCGGACAATGAATGGAAATGGGTGAAATGATGCTCAACTGAGCCCAGGGTCCATAAAGCTTAGAGCTACCCGACATTCGTCTTTGAGGTTAAGGGGAAACCCTGGAAAAACCTTATCCAGGTAACTCACCCTGACCGAGATTCGAACTTGAGACCTCATGAACGTGAGGTAGACACTCTACCACCACGCTACCGAGGCGGGTCTATTCTGTACAGCTATTCCTAACAGTCCTACATTGTCTTCGTTGGACTTGTGTAATCTGCAACTTATACAAAGTAGGTGAAGACGGGACCTGCAGAGGTGTATCATGTGTTCTGAACGGTTATAAACATAGTATGATAATTTTTACATTTATAAAGCATGTTCCATAAGTAATGTTTATCTTCAGTAATAAGGATAGTGGTTGTTCTGAAATTCGAGAGTATTTTCTTGAGAGCTAAACCATAAATTTATATGGGTTGTTCAAATAGTGCAGATCTGAACATTATAATATGAACAGCTTGCTTAAAACAGATTATAGTTTTCTTCGAATCCAGTAGTACAACTGGTGCAACTTTATGTAATAACGTCTAGGGCTTAAACAAACTTAGTCCACTATGTGATTGAAATAAAATTTTAGGGGGTTTGGGACTGACAAAAGGCAAGCTGTGATATTTATCAGTTCCTAAAAATAACTGTAGGTAGTTAAGTTTTATACTCTGTTTCATATGTTTAATAGACAGCTTCTAATTCAACTAATATAAATGTTTTGAAGCATCCTGAATAAAAAACAGCTTTGCAAGAAAAATGTTTGTGCATGTATGTATCTGCTTGAGAGCAACATAACCTTAAAACGAAATAAGAAAACTTCAACATAAAGCTATTCAAGAAAATACTCTATTCAGAACTACCTCTGATGCGGAACATTTTCAAAAACTTTTGTTTTCTCAAAAAATACATTTCCGATTTTGATTAAAACACGTAATAATATGCTTATCTTAATTTTTCTCACAATAGTCTGTGAAATTCTCTTTAATCGTAAGCAATGTTGTACAATTTTGTATAGGGTTAGGGCCATATTTCGGATAGGTGCCTAATTTCGGATGGTCGATTTTCTACTCCGTGAACTACTGCACTGCCTCGGAAATCATGTGAGCAAGTAGGAGGAACTAACAGGTGAACACAGTGAACCTCCAGCCATTTATGCAGTTGCGGAGAAGTAGTTAGTAGTTGGGTGTTCTGTTCACGATCAGAGTGTTTGAAGACCACATTTCAGAGCGACTTCTTCAGCTTAAGGTAAGGTCCTAAATCACGTAATTACTGATAGTTTTCTTAAATGCATTAACATTTGAAATTACTTATATCTTGTTTAATCCAAGCTGTTATTAATCCAATATGGCGGAATTCTTAATGTTGGATATCACAGGGCATCGTAATTTCGGATATCTAAAATTAGGAAAGAACAATATTTTACCGATCTAAAAGACTTCTTGTTCATCAGATGGCACCAGGATGCAGAAGGAGGTGGTCAGAAGAAGCAATGAGAGAAACAGCAAAGGCCGTCAAGGAGAAGAAAATGGGATTTTTAAAACCTTCCAAATGGTATGGCGTACCTTGCTCCACACTAGAGAATTGTGTAAACCACAAACAGAAAGCTATTGACAGTTTATTGACTACAAAAATCGGAAAAGAGTGCGCACTTGGTGAGAAACTGGAAACCGAACTGGCTGCATATTGTACGGTTATGGATGAACTTAGAAAGACATTAGACGAATAGCATTCCAGCTAGCTTTGATCAACAATTTAAAGCATCATTTGATTTGAGTAGCGGTATGGCTGGAGAAAAATGTCTCAGGAATTTTATGAAGACACTCTCAACTGGCTTATCGCACCCCACAAAAGTATCCAAAATTAGACACCATTTTTGTAACCTAATCCTAATGCTCTTTAATGGTTTTCATTATGTCTTATGTGAACTTAATTTATAAGACATTTTTTGACTAAGGGACTGTGAGCTAATACGAGTAAAGAACGTTGTCACAGAATTTCGTGTCTATTGATGTATTATAACATGTGGAATACCCAAAAATAAAAATCGTATCCGAAATATGGCACCCTTACCCTAATCGGCAAACGTAAGTGGACCTTGATGGATAGAGTCAACATGAAACATTCAATGTCAAGGCCGGGATTTGAACCACGGATCTCCTGGTTTCCGTCCAGTCGCTCCAACCCATTGAGCTACCATGGCCAACGTGCCGTCCTGACGTCCAACGTGCTCAATGAGTTAGAGCGACTGGACGGAAACCAGGAGATCCGTGGTTCAAATCCCGGCCTTGACATTGAATTTTTTATGTTGACTCTATCCATCAAAAACCTTGGCCTACATACCGCTAGTGCGGAGAAATGATTAATTTGCATCAAATAACTAAAATAATAAGAGTTAAATGATGAAGCTTGGGACTAAAGTACTTACGATAGTAAGTTGCCACAAACTGTGTATCTCGGATGTGAGAGACCCTAGTGGTCTACCGGGGAAATATACGAGTCAAATGGAGAATTTAATGTCAGGACGGCACGTTGGCCATGGTAGTTCAATGGGTTATAGCTACTGGACGGAAACCAGGAGATCCGTGGTTCAAATCCCGGCCTTGACATTGAATTTTTTATGTTGAGTCTATCCGTTAAAAACCTTAGCCTATATACCGCTAGTGCGGAGAAATGATTAATTTCCATCAAATAACTAAAGTAAGTGGATCTGTTTAAAATACCAGTCTAATTCAAATATTTTTTGTAATATTAGTTGATTTTGATATATCTGTTCATATTACTTTGACGATAAACGTTTTTATATGCTGTCATTATTCATTTGTTTTTGCTATGGTATGGAAAGAGTATACAGCATTTAGCCACTATCTTTGAACATCTGGCTATCCATTTAGCTTTTAGGGAGATCACTCAATCGATATCGCATGAATATGTACATCTCTCTCACACACTTCGTTTTCCCCCCCTCTAATTTATTTTTAATTCTGCCGCCCTAAAAAACATATATCCGGTGAAATCTCGATATTAAATGTTTTGGGTATAAAGCAATATCTTTTGTATTTACTATAGGTATTCGTGGTGAGTAAAGTTTATTTATTTTTATTATTTTTTATTTTTGGTCACATGTTTTATTGTTACGTTTTTAAGTTTCTGGTGTACGATAACGGATTATCCTGTTTGTCAAATTTATTACAAATAAAATACTGGAATGTGTATTAGGAAAACTTTACTTTTAGAATTAGCATTTTCTAAGTTTCTTCTGGTCAGACATGTATGCCATACTACACAGATTAAAACGTCAAGTCTGAAAACATAAGGACAAAAACGCTTTTATTTTGAGAAACCGTTAATCGGATAATGGTTTACGCTGTTTCTTCAATTTCAGTAATTTCCGGTTGTAAATATAGATACAACTTTTGCGTTACAAAGCGCAGTTTAGCGGTTAACTTTTCTCAGAAAGCAGTGCGAATGACCTGATAGAGCTTTAAGACCTGAAAACCGCCGGACATGACGCAGAACACGTAACAATGGGACCGAGGTCGATGTGCGGGGAACTACATTATCGATTCGATCTTTGTATCAGTGCCAGACACATATTCAAACGATAAGATGCTACGATCAGTCTAAGGGTCGTAATGACAACTAATTTCATTAGAAGCGTTCTTTTTCCAGAAATTCTCAGACATTCGATGTTAAATATAAATGACTAGCTGATTTATTTGACGTTACGTGGCTAGCTTTAAACTCAAATGAATGAATTAATATAGTTTACCTCAGCCCTTCTTTATAAAAATTACTGTACAGTGATTTAGAGGAATTTTATGTACAATACTCCGCTTCATCTATAGGGGAGCGTACCCAGTATTGGACACTTACGCCTTTCCCCCATAATGACTTTGTAAATGGGCATAGTCAATATTAAAAAATATTTTTGAAACGTTTTTATGCGTTTCACTGTACAATATATGTTATTCACAGTAAGTACTGATAGGAGAGAATTTTAAATATATCAAAGGATAGAGCCAGACTGAAAAATTCAATGCCATAGCCGGGATTTGAACCACGGATCTTCTGGTTTCCGTCCAGCCGCTCTAAACCATTCAGCTACTATGGCCAACGTGCCGACATGACATTAAATTCTCCAACTGACTCGTGTTTCTCCCGGTAAACCACTTAGGAGTTCTCATGAACACATGAGACAACTACCTTAATGGCGACTTACTATGCTGCAAGTACTTTAAGGCCCGGGCTTTATAGTTAACCACTATTAGGTCAATTATTGGAAATTAATTGTTCTTTCACACTAGCCGTGTGTAGGACGCACTATGAAAGGGTAGAGCCAGACTGAAAAATGCAATGCCATAGCCGGGATTTAAACCACGGATCTTCTGGTCCCCGTCCAGCCGCTCTAAACCATTCAGCTAGTGTACCTAATAGTGGTCCGAACTATAAAGCCCGGCCTTAAAAGTACTTACACGTTGTAAGTCTCAATTAAGGTAATTGTCTCGTGTGTTTATGAGAACTCCCAGTGGTTTACCGGGAAAAATACGAGTCAGTTGGAGAATTTAATGTCATGTCGGCACGTTGGCCATAGTAGCCCAATGGTTTTGAGCGGCTGGACGAAGACCAGAAGATCCGTGGTTCAAATCCCGGCTATGGCATTGAATTTTTCAGTCTGGCTCTACCCTTTCATAGTGCGTCCTACACACGGCTAATGTGAAAGAACAATTAATTTCCAAATATAAATTTCATAGTTTCCCAATTTGAAAATTGTATAGGACAGTCTGAATATTATAAGACCATTTCGCTATTTCAGTGTATTTTTATTACTTTTAAAGACAAATGTCACCTTATTTATGATAAAGGAGATCCCCTTCAAGACATGGTACAGTTTTCATGGGCCCAACTCTTGCATTTGCAGTCTTCGTGAAATTTTCGCCACAAGTGATGCAATCGTTTTTTTTTCATATCCAAAACTCAGTGCTTTCCTCACTCTTTGTACGTGAAGTCGCTAATTTTGTTGCGGTTCAAGGGGTAGACGCCACAACAAGCAAATGCTGACTTAAAAGCCCCATTCTGCACACCTTGGTGCTAATTTCTGAAATTATATTTTTAGTGGCATAAGATGGATGTCTAACATTTTTATTTGATTATTCAGTGCATCATCTTCTCTTCCGAAAAGTGCTTCATATGTACCAATCGCAGGTTTCAACTTTGCTTCATTTCCTGCAGAAATATATTTCAGTCTGTCTCCTAATGTGTTTTTAGTTACATAGAACTTCTCATTTGCTTACCTAATGCATAGTCCCCGTATTACTTCATCAGTCGCTAACTTCATGTTTTACGCCGACTAGTTACCTATATTTCTGCTCATATTTATCTCAAACAAACGGAATAAAAGAATTGATAAAAAAAGCTATGAATACGTCTGTCCGATACCGTGTTCCGAGTTCTTGTCCGATATTGCGTGAACGAGTCACTACACCTAACACATTTAAACAAAAGCAATACCTTCATCCATATTTTTAGATTAACATATTGTAGTATCAGGTTCACAAATTTATCTCAGTGCAGCAGAAAGTAGGTCAGAAATAAGAAACCTCTCTTTTACGTGATCAATTGTTTGTTCATGTTACACAATGCTCCATTTTCGGCTTGTCTCTAGAGTCTAGAGGGTCTAACACTATCTGAACTAAATTTGTTGACACATCCAACGAAAACCAGAAACCGATACTGTCCGATATAGGTTTCCATCCGATACTGGGTGTGTATGTACCACCCCAGCTCTTCCTAATAGGGCACAAAAACCAAAGGATGTGCCTACCGACATATAGTCGTCTGGCGTAGAGTACGGCAGGATTCTGTGAGATACAAGGGAAATAGTTCCAACACTATAAGCTCCTCAGTGGTTATCTTGTCGCTGGGGTTTCTGGCCAAGTATCTTGTTGTGCTCTACTTTGAATAACCACTCCCAAGGGTAGTAATGCTGGTTGAACCGAGAGGCGAGATGGCACTGAGGTAACGTGCGAAGACCCAGGTCCCAGCCCTAAGTGGTTGCCCACTCCCACCATAAGGAGATCACGGCTCTCCTCTCTCTCATTTCCTCTTATTTAGTCTCCCTTTTGCATGTTAGAGGACGACTCCAAGACTTTGTGTTGGTCGTTGTTGAATTTTATGATTCCTAACTTCTTTTCCCCTCCGCAGGAGAGTGGCCGTTGGAGCAATTTCCATGCTGGATCGAGCTCTGGCTGATTTCTGCTGAAGAACACCCTGTAGCGTCTCGGTAGTTCGTTCCTTAAGCGTACGTGTTTCCCTTGCTTCCGGGATGTACGCACGAAAGATCTAATTGGGGTCGAGAATCTGGATTTTCTGTCCAATATCTAATTTATTGCTCACGGGGAAACATCGGTACAACGTGTGACTTCTTTAGCTTCTCACAGAGTTTTCTAAATTCTGCATGGCCTGTAATACTCTTTGTTAGTGGACCAATCATCAGTCTGCTATTTTTTTAAATAAATACAGCAAGACAAAATCTAAATCTTTGTACCTTCTTGCATTGGCGATTAATCAAGTGAGGTCCATGTTGGTTAGAATTACTCGACTTTGGTCTTCTCAGGAGAAGCCTTAATCTCTGAGGTAACTTACCTTAACCGAGATTCCAATTCAGGATCTGTCTCAGTGGCGGTCGCAGGTTCAAATCCAGCCCAGACTAACCGTTTTCAAGTGTGTTTAAAAGTGACAACCCCATGTCCTTCTGACATGTAAAGGAACTCGTGCGGGATGAAATTCGGGCACGCTGTCTGACTTTGCATACGGAAAATGAAATGGCGACAAGTTAATTCAATTTCATTGCCCCTCTGTTGTTTATTAAATAATTTTTTTGCAGTGATCTAAACGACTTTTGTGGGAACTACTCCCCATGGCAAGCAAAGTATCTATTTATTTTTTACAGTAAAACCTCTCTAAAATGGGACACGATCGTTCCAGCATTTACTTTCCTGTTACACAGGCTTCCGTCATATAGATTTTTGTGTTTGTTTTTGTTTTTGTCATTTAGTTCCTCCAACGTTAAGTCATATCGGACGATGAATGAAATAGGTGAAATGGTGCTCAAAGGAGCCCGGGATCCATGGAGCTTAGAGTTACACAACATTCGTCTATCGGGATAAGGGAAAACTGCGGAAAAAACGTTATCTAGGTAACTGAACCTAATCGAGATTCCAACTCGGGACCTCTTGAACGTGAGGCAGACACGCTATCATTTACGCTACCGCGGCGGGCTACAGATTGTTGTGTTTCAATTCAAAGAAATTACAGAAGCTATAGTCGCACAGGTTTACAGTGAAGGAATACTAATAGGCGGATATGTATTATGTACTATATTTTCAAGTTAGGCATAATAATTGTAGTTTATGACCTAGTTTCTTTGTCTGTTTTCAATTTCCCTTTTCCATTCTTCAACTGTCTACACGTAAACATCATTTGTTTCACCACACACAGCACTCAAAACAATGTTATGACGATGTTTGAAACTCTCGTGGCATCCATTAGAAGCTCTGAAATTGTCTTTACCTAATTTTCTTGCTGTCTCTAAAGCTTGAGTCTGAAGTAATGGTCCAGAAATAGGAATTCCTTTAGCGTTCTCAGTAACAAACCACTCAAACACAGCTCGTCATAGTCTGTAGATTTTGTGATACGTTTCACATGCCCTGCTGTTCCCTTCAGCCATTTTCTTTAATTTCTATTTTGTTTCTCAAAATATCCCAAATCTGAGTTTTCCCCACTTCAAAGAATATAGTTAATTCTTTAGCTGGGCGTTCTTTCTCTTCATGTTCTTCAATAAACTTAATTTTTTCCTCCAGTGATAATGTCTTATGTTTAGAACTCAGTTTACAGAATTTGTGTACATAGAAACTATGTTTTTAAAAATCATCAAAGTTAACAGTTATCTTCCAGTCGTACTTGATTACTTGTAAGAACGGAACTGACAATGAACACACTACAAAACAGCTGTACTCTTACTTAATTTTGATCCTGAGAGCAAACAGCAAAGCTCAGTGTGGAAATCTCCTTCATTACCAACCCCCCAAAAAGCAAAAGTGGTTGATACTGCTGGAAAAGTTATGGTCATCTCAATGTTTGATATTCATGGAATGGTTTATCAGCATGTTGTACCTGCACACACATCAGTAACTGGACTATACTACAGGGGTGTCCTGAAAATATTGCAAGTCCATATCAGGCGCAAAAGATCACATTTCCATGAAGCAGGCTGGATGCTGCACATTAATAATGCGCGGCCGCATATTGCCAGTGTTGTTACTGAATATCTTGCAAAAATCAACGTGAAGTACATCCCTCACCCTCCCTATAGCCCTATGTGACTTTTTCTATTCCCTAACTTGAAGAAACGCCTTCGTGGGAGGCATTATCCATCATCAGAATCAGTGGTGAAGGTGCGGAGACGATTTTGAAGGATCTCTCAAAAATGCTTTCCAGTATGTCTTTGAAGACTGGCAGAAACGCTGGGACAAGTGCATCGCATTCAGGGGAGACTATTTTGAGAAGGACCATCAAAATTATGAGGATGAGTAAAGGTACGTTGTCAAAAAAAAAAAAAAAAAAAAAAAAAAAAAAAAAAAAGTGATCATTCTTTATTGAACAGCCCTCTTAGTTAAGCGGAAGTGCATCAATATGGATGCGTTGTCCCGGGTTGAATTCATAAAAATGAGCTATCCTTAAGAAGAAGAACTAATCAGATATCCCTATCTCTGATATAGGGATACCTCTATCGCTGCACATTGGTAGCGATCAGCTGAGATTTAACATTTCAGCGAAATGCTGAAAATTTCATTGTGACTTGTCATAACGGAACGTCAGGTGTAGGTATATTTCCTGAAACAATGGTAAGGTAAAGGTTGCACTTAACTGTCACGGAAGGAAGCTGATGTTCCCGTGATAGGTCACACTCCACTCCCACTGCAGCAGACAAAGAAACATCGACGACCCACAGAGCTACGTAGGTAGCTCCAAAATACCCAAGTGGTAGTCTAGAAACTTGCGTTAACTGCTCTACCTCATTAATGTTTGCAAAACCAATAGTAAAACATTTCCCCTGGTTGTTGTATAACATTGCGACAAGTGGTTTTCGAGTAAAACGAAAGTAAGAGACCAAGTTCCTCATTAACAGCCAGTTCAAGTATCATAATGGCTGCCCATTCCATGACCAACTTTATTTTAAATTAAATGCCAGATCTATTGAAGTCAAGCCACGAGAGTACTTTGGTATCGATTACTTTACCTGGTATGCTAAGGTGAATAGAACTAAAAAGGCAAAGTTTAATTTAAAACATTCCAAGTGCAGAGGTCATTTATTTGTGATAAATTCATTTTCAGTATTAACCAAAGAAATTGAATGATTATGAAAGACAAACTTGATGGAAGAAGAAGTAACACGAAAGCCATTGGGAGGTAGATATTATCTACAAAGCAATGGTGAGGCATTAATATTAATAAATTGAAAAAGTGTATAACAGTTTACATTATTTTTTGTTCAAAGAATAATGCAAAATTCAAGCGATTTCACTTTCAGATTTCAATTACGTTGATTTGCCACCAATTCGCAGGGACGAGTCCGTGATAGATCCCCCGAGACCGGTCGTCTAGCATCCTGCAGTTCCAAATAGCTTGTTATTTTGCCAGTGGCACTCACCGGCAAACTGGGAAACTTACTGATACGTGTGGAATGTCTGAAACCCAGCGAAGTTTTACTTACCCGTTTATAGCAGGATTGTTGCCAGTGCGGTGAAGCGGCAAACCTTGAGTTAATTCTTCGCGTGTAACAATATTATGGTGAATGATTTAAAGTTAAACGTACAATAAGAACAATGGTTTCACAGTTTGAGGGTAAAAATGACTGTATGATACGGCACCACTGTATGCTTTCTTTCGACATTAAAATGCTGCAGCATCTTTATCAAAACATCACTGAGGCCATTTGTTGTTCGATCATGAATCTTCAAAAGGAAGAAACCTTTCAAAGGGTTTGCATTCTTTAATGTAAAACGAGCACAAATTGACCGCGGGAAGCTAAGTTCGTTGTTTTGTTTTGTTGTTTTATCAGTCTGCACAGAAACATAATATTTCATTAATTCCTCAATGTAAACCTGATACATACAATTACATGTACATTTGCATACCTACTGCAGTACTCTTCCTTCAGAGGAGTAATCTCAAGTCTTTCTTCCATCCTAAACCACAACAATCCACCTTAACCGTCCTAATAAAGGAAAATCCTTCCTGCGGTTAAACCCAATCCTGGGTGGGCACGCAGCAAAAATCTTCGGGCTGAACACAGCCGTCAGTACCTTGTGTGTGTATACTGCAGTACTGGTACTGTTGACGTGATCATCTAACACATTGTCGAGGTTACCGAGGAGAGATAATAAATGTAAGAAATTGTCACAGTTTACTTATTCCTGTGCTTCATTGTGAACCACCAATGCTAGATCATGGGTTCCGAAAAATTTTATGCACTCTTAAAATAAGACCTGAAGCTTTCCTGGCGACGAAGATGCTCAATTCCTTCTCGGGCAGCAAGCCATGATGAAAAGACGATTAGAAATCGATGTTTTGGGAGTGTGCATATCTCCCATCATCAGGATATTTATTAAATGTTATAACCACAAATAAAACACTGGATACAACACAAATATAAACAAAGACAAAACACTATCAAAAGTCGCATTACTGAACAAAAGACTTTTTCAGTAAATTAAATTAAGAAGCACATATCAATACAGCTTGATAACTAGGTTAAATAGTTATGTTTCTTTGACCCAATTAATTTTATATACTCAACGCCATCTCCTGGCCTGGCATTTGATTTACTGAAAACAGTCTTTTGTTCAGTAATGCGAATTTTTATAGTGTTTTGTCTTTGTTTGTATTTGTGTTATATCCAGTGTTTCATTTGTGGTTATAACATTTGATAAATATCCTGATGATGGGAGAGATGCACACTCCCGAAACATCGATTTCTAATCGTCTTTTTACTTGGCTTGCTGCCCGAGAAGAAATTAAGCGTATTGTGACTTTGTAGGTTCGTAGAATTAAAAGTCCAAAATGTTCAAAATCTTATTTATTTCCGTATAAATACACTCTGGTCAAACCTTGCAGTAGCAGAATTACGTCACATACACAATTATAATCTCCCAAGGTCGTTGACCACAACAAAGAGCTCACTTTCGAAACACACCAGTTCCAATTACAACTCTCATTACAACTGTCCGATAAACTAGCCACGGCTTCTTTTTATACACGACTTCATTATTCCAGAAGATAATAGAATGTTCTGTCAGACTTCACCAGACAAAACACGAACGTTTCAGAGTCTAACTTTATCTGTGTTGGCAAGTCTTTTATCTCCGGGCTATCTTTATCTGTTTTGCTACACACTGCGCTATCTGTCTCTTATCGCTCCACGCCGAACGCGTACGCCGCCAGTTGTAATAATGGATTCGCTACAATATTTATGCACTCCACTCCTTGTGGGTTGTATTTATATCACACGATGTGACGACATATCTGGTGACACTTCGTGAGGCAAAAGTTTCGCGCTTCCTCGGTGTGGTGACGCATGTAGAAGCCAAACCTTACCTTGACGTAGAAGCGATGAACCTTTCGTCTAAAAGCCGTGAAGATGAGGTTCTCGAAGATTTCTATAAATCCTCTCTCCGGCAGCTGCGGCGAGCGATGAGATGTGAAACTTTTCAGGTGTGTTATCGATACAAAAGGGATTTCACTTTTGGGCAACTATGGAATAAAATAATTAATACCGTTTTACTTTACTTGGAATTATATTTCTCGACATCATTTTCTTCTTTACATGCGACTTTTTCCACTGATATTTATAGCCCTTTACTATATATTAATTTTCTCCTTTTATTTATAAATGATGCAACGGTTTTTTACTTAAATTATTTATCATAGCGTCGCGTATTCGATGTATATTTTAAACGTTTATTAAACGTACATAAATGATGAACTCCAATAACTTCTCGTAGTTTCAAGAAGTCTTTTACCGTAAACGCGTTTACCCTTTTCGAGAGTTCAAACCAGAAGACAAAACTTAAGAATAAAATCATTGGTTCTTTTTTCTGTTTTGGTTGCTAATTCTGATTGGTCCTACGTCACAATTTGGGATTTCAATAAACCTAAGCATTTGTTGCATCATCTATATGGCCTGCTTGGTTATTAACTTAAGTTGAATTACAGATGGCCATGTTTACATAATATGTCCATATCAGCTTCAACTCTTGTTCTTCTTTCTTCTTGCTAGTTGAGTGTGTTTCTGAATTGATATTTTATTTGCAAAATCAATCTGAACAGTAATGTTTACAGCTCCCAATAATGTAAATTTTCAGGTATCTTGTAAGAGAAATGCATTTGCATTTGCATTCATTCAAACGATTTCGATTCTTAGAACCAACCTTCGTCCATAGCCTTCACTACCAAATAACAAACAGTAAAAACAAAAGACACTGTTTCTCCTCACTTGCAGTTCGATAAGTACTTAGCATCCAGTGAAGCTTAAGGTGCATAAGAACAAGTTTCTGGGATCACGACACAGGCTACCACCGATGGTGACGACAGAGAATTTCTTGCTTTATGTGTGTCGTGTTACATGAAACATCTGAAGGTAAGGTACTATAACAAAACTGTTTCTGTTGGTACTAGGTTCATATCTCCTAGTTTTATGAAACACAAGTTACACATGTTGGAAACTCGAAAGCAACATCGTATAATAAGAAGCAGCATGTAACCTGAAATGTCTTTCAGACAAGTAACAAAACAACCAAAATGTGACGTGTTAATTGGGGCTATACTTCAGCAGGAGTGCAGCAATTCTGAGAGAGAAAGTTAAGTTACTGTACGCAAGATAGAAAGGCAAATACTGAAAAATTACCACTGCATATGCAGTTTTCACTCTTGACCGATTCACCACATATTTTGGAGTGGAGTCCATCTTCAATGGGAGTTTGTACTTCTGTTAAATATGGCAGCGACTTTATTTTCTCTGTTTTTACTTTGAACAGTTTTTTTTGTGAGAATGATCTTTTCTGGTATAAATGATCCGTTTAATTAAACTAATGAACATAAGTACCTAAATTAGAATTTTAACAGAAATTAAAGCAAACCCGTAAATACTTTGATAGTTATAATAACGTGTTTGGTTATTTAAAAAATAATTGCTAATACATTTTGATAAACACATAATATATATGTTATTTTTCGAGATTTCTTGTTTTTTTTTTTTTACATTTAAACAAATTTTTAAATCGTGGGATTAAATTTATGAATTATAAAGGTTAATGAGGTAATTAGATATTTTGAGTGAAAATTTTACTAATAAATAATCCCATCTTCTGTAATAAACAAACTTACTAGATAAAAGTGCAGCAGTAAATTTAGAAGGCATGCAACTACGTCCTCCAAAAGTTTGATTATTTCTTAAATCATTTCTGAGATGATGTGATTGTTCATTTCTCCTTAAATCTTTTATGATCTGATTTTCTGTTGTGGCTTAAGCTAGCAGAGCTCAAAATAATTACTGAGTTCAACAGCTGATAATGAGTATGTATATACAAGAAGCGTCTAGAAAGTAAGTTCTGTTTCAATTTATCTCCACTGCAGCGCTGCGATCGCAGTTCCGCACATCCCCGTAGACGCTCTGTATCAAGGAGAAGAAACGTGCGCCATTGTAAGATCACTGTCAGCCACGTACGCTTTGTTGTGCTTGTTTACAATGTCGGTGTTGATTGAAAATTACGCCGCTTGTAAAATCAGATGTTTGATTCGTTTTCTGAATGCTAGGAAAGTGAAACCAATTGAAACTTATCGGCAAATTTGCGATGTCAAAAGGTGTTGTGTTTCTTCACGACAACGCACGACCACACACTGCAAATTCGACGAAAAACATCCTAAAGGGATTTGGCTGGGACGTGTTTGACCACCCCCGTACAGCCCAGACCTCGCTTCTAGCGACTTTCATCTGTTTTTGCATCTCAGGTCTTTCCTTTGCGGTCAACACTTCAACAATGACGAAGAGCTGAAAGAAAATGTTTCCAACTGGTTGAAGACACAGGCGGCAAACTTCTATGAAGAAGGAATACAAAACCACCGCCATTTCTTCAAAACTCACCACCAAGCCAGTAAGGGACGAGGTCCCGATATGGCAACATGTCGAGGGTCCCTCTTCTGAGGAGGAGGTTCTTCCCTCAACGACACCACTGTGCTTGCTTACAAAAACTTGTGCCTCGCTATGACAAATGTCTGCAAAGTTTTTGCAGTTGTGTGGAAAATTAGTTTAAGAGTTCTAGAATGTTGTGCAATAAATAATTTTTCTGTATCTGTACACAATTTAATTTTATTACCAAACAGAACTTACTTTCTGGACGTACCTCGTAATCTGGATTTGGAAGCTGTGGGAGTTAGGGAAAATACGAAATAAGTACTAAAATCTTCAATCTCATTTGTCTTTTATTAGACCTTGGCTCCGAAAAAAAACGGACTTTACAAAAACATGTGCCCATCTGGTGTAACATTATATAAACATACAGATATCTTACATGCAGCCAAATATTTACGTGTTTATGTGACATAGAATATACAGTTTTAAAAAATAAATGGCATGCTTACAGACATTTACTTTGTAGCAGTGTTTGTCAACCCGCTTTACTTCTTTGTGATGCTTCAACCCAAAATAATCAGAGAATCGTGATAGTGATCATGTTGGAATTTACCTCGAAAATTCAGTCACTAAGATGAAATGACTTAGAGAAAATCGGAGATGTTAAAATTCCATTACAGAAAACAATTGCTTTTTGACCAGTGTTTTATTTTGGTTTATTTTCTGTATTGTTTCTGCTAGGGAGTTGTATTAAAACTCAAAAGGAGCTGCTTTTCAGTATAAAGTTTTATTTAAGACTATGGTGCTATAAATATTGCAACAACACACATTCACACACATCCTTTCTTCCATTCCATCCCTTCTGATCCCTCCTCTTTCACTGTTCCTAGTCGTCATGTCACTCCTACATTTCTCTGTGTAACTTAAAGGCCATGTGATGTTTTAAAACCCGGTAATTAAACTGACTTATTGAGATGTAATTGAAAGTCCAAGCACAAATGTAAGGTTTAACAATACACAAAATTTGGCTCTTCCATATGATTGAAATGGGACGCCAGGGTAGCGCAGCGATTTTGTTCGCTACGGGTCCCGAGTTCGATTCTCGGCTCTGGGGCTGGCGATTTTAAGTCAGCCCTATCCACGCCTTCACCTCTATCTAGCACATGTGAAGTGTCCCCTTTGCCCAACGTGGTTCGGAGTCCACGGTAAAAGCTGTGGGTCCTCTCATCTCACCGTCATCTTCACTATTACCCTATCATTGGAGGTAATGGACACCGCCCTCTTGGTGCCTCGACGTGAGGAATGGGTCCGGACATCCCGTGCTGCGGCGAGGTTATCCCGAAGGCCAGGGCTGCCATGTGGGACGTGTTGGTAACCAACCAATATGTTTGAAATGCATGATTAAAACTTAAGTGCACGAATAATAGTGACCTCAAATTATTACATATTTACCGTTTCGAAGTTTTGTAAACGACACATTTTAGTTATGCAGGATGTTTATAATAAACGAAATATTTTATGTTTTTTAAAACTTTGTGTTTGGTACACAAATAACCAGCACGTGTAACTATGGGTAAGAGACGGATTCCTGAATGGAGAGTCTGCGGTTCATATCCCACCAGGAACGTCTTCTTCTTTTTTTGTGTTTTTGTATGTTTGTAATTTACGTCCTCCAACGTTAAGTCATATCGGACGATGAATGGAATGGGTCAAATGATGCTCAAATGAACCCGGGGATCCATCGAGCTTAGAGTTATCCGACATTCGTCTGTCAGTATAAGGAAAAACCCCGAAAAACCCGTATTCAGGTAGTTCACCCTGCCGAGATTCGAACTTGGGACCTCTGGAACGTAAACGTCCTCTCTTACTTAGTCCTGGAATGTTACCTTACCAATTATAATGGTATGTTTTATCAGCGTCCACATATAGAGCAAGAACGGACGTTAAACATACTAAAAAATATACACCTACATCGTAATTGAGTGAAATACACCACACTTATAAAATACGTAATATTTTTTATTTCATATAAGTATTTATACACTGTAGATTTGAAAATCCAGCTCTTTTTGCTAACACTCCTTAGCAGAAAGACATCTGAAAGTAAACTTCAACATAAAAATAATAAACAAATAGTTTTAGTTACAAGTTTACTGTTTGAAAACATTTCAGAATCAAACCCTTAACTTCTTTAATGAGGAGGGTTGGCAAGCACCGCTTTAATCCTTAATTAATAGTAGCACTTGATTTACCTTTTAGCTCTTGCTCTTAGCTTAACATTCTGGGGCCATTTCTGTTTATTCATTCCTCCACACAATAAATCAAACCAGTGGTTCTCAAGTTGCAGTGCGCGAACCCCATGGGGGGCGCAGATACCTTCCTAAATGTTCAATAAACACAATAAATAAGTATGCATATAGAATATACTCATATAAATTGCTGTTCGAAACAATACCGTTGGCATTTCATTGTTTTTACGACAGTAGTATCGGTTGCGCAGAAAATCATACAATTGTGAAATAATTTGGTAAGCTTTAAATGTGTAAGTAAACTTTTATCAATAGTTTATATACGGAATTGCAAGGTTTTTATATTACTTGCAGAGTTTAAAATATTCCATGTAAGTTAGGCATCCATAAATGACACAAGAATACATTTCACTTCGAGAACCACTGGTTTAAACATCATTTACTTAAGTACATAACAACGCATGGCGTTGATAATCGTGGACGTCTCCGATAGACTTGTGGTCGGAGATCTCTTAGGCTATGTTCACCGAGCTGGTGCTTTATTCATGCACATATTTCATAAGCAGACCGGATTGATACCGCCACCTGTCAGTTAAATTGCATCTGAATACACTTGTTTTACATAAATACTTGTACTGTGTAGGTATATCATCTGCATCTGTAATCTGTGCTCTCCGAGTGCCTCTCCGATGTTTGTCACTCTTCAACTGTTTTTTTTTTTTTTCATGCATTTGTTGGCCACCATGGAAACGATAAAATCGCTAGCTTGCAGCAAGTGTTTGAATTGCAAATAGCTTTGGAATCATCTTCAATTTTAAACAGTGTACAGTAGCTTATAGGGTAAAACCTTTACTGCAGTCACGTTTACAAATTATTGGTGTGTTTCGAGAAGAGGTGTGTTGGTTACGAGAATAAACAAAGTTGTATTGAATTCGAATACGGTAAGTTGCATTAATGACAAATCGTCATATTACGCTATTTTTGTTTACTCAACAGTGTTTTATATAACATTTACTTGGCATTTTTATTTTATATATTTTTTGTATTTATAATGCCTGAAAGTTTTAACTGGATGTCTTTTGTAACATTGTTTAAATTCCTTTAATCAGACAAAACTAAATGTCCGTCACTTAACCTTCAAACTACAGACAAAACCAAGACATTAATCTTTTTGTGTAAATTTATATAAGGGTATCAGATAAAACAAATAATATTTTTAATCCCCCAGGGATCTTATCAGCAAGCTAAGTAGCATGACACTATTATAAATTCTGGACACTAATTAATGGTCACCAAATTTGGCTTCATTTGTTTTTCCGCAAATAATAATTATGCAAATAAAGTGACACTTTGCTTCTTAACTCAAAATATTTTAACTTTTACTTCACGTGCACTTTTTCCTTTAGTATTTGTGCTTGTTCATAATTATTTTAATTTAAATGTTTCTGACTGCGGTTTTGTGGTGTACATATTATGCCTACCTTGCAGAATGAAGTTCCCTCCTGTCATATTGTGCCATGGTCTTATTCGCTTCAAGTGTACACTTTGAATTAATATATTGGTATGAAACATTACACGTTTATTCATTTTAAATGTTTGTCATTGTATTATCAACACAAACGCATCACAAAGAAATATTTCATAAAGCAAATATATCTACGAGGTGTTAAATGGTGCCTTAAGTTAAATTAATTGTTTAACTTCTCAACAATTAACTCACAATCTTGGATTTTTGGAACAATAATTAAAATATAACATTTCTTGTGATTCCTTAAGCTATTTAATTAATATCTTCGCCATTGGTAGCGTTTATTATTAAATGCTGTACAAGGAATAAACTACCCTAGCATATTTTAGCGTAATGAATAAAACTGCAAAAGATTTCTGACAGTACTTGATCGAACTCTGAACCTGCCGAGATGACGACAGTATTACATACGGCGTTTCAGAGTTTTTGTTATTTTTCGTAAATCTGATAGGCATAAGGTAGCTTTTTAAGCAAAATAAATGACTTTCTGGGCTTAAAAAGGAATGTTTCACACTTTGCCTTTACAAAATAAAGAATGCAAGATATGTTTTGATTTTGTCCCACACATTGTATGTTATGCCAGTTTTCTGCTATTGAGCATAGAGAGGCACTCCAGTGAACATTTCACAAAACAAAACAAAATCTAGTTGTTGCCTGACAGGTACTGCGGCCGCTCCAGCACAAGCAACGTCTTTGGAATTACAAGTTTCCAGCACAAGCAACGTCTTTGGAATTACAAGTTTTGTGCTATCTCATAAACTATACACATATGTTTCTTAGTACAACATTAAATATCACAAAAATATCTTACGATTAGCTAAGTACCGGTTTTGATCACACAGTGAATAACAAAGCTCCATCTACAGTCGGTGATGGAGAGGACAGATGTTCTCTACTTCACTTAGCAGAACCGGGTTCTCAAACGATGTTGGTGGCACTGTTTGATGCTCATAAACTTCTCCCAAGTTGGCTTTTATTCCAGTTCTTGCACATGCATCACCAAGTTTGGACAGCAGCAGTCGTTTGAAAATGACTCATTTGTCCATAGTGGACGTTCAAGGAGTTTTCTTCTGAAAACAACAAAATACCGACTAAAACGTGTCGATTTTGAAGTTTTCTCTGAAGAGTTAGGGTGCGACTAGATAAGTGACCACGTTCAAGACAAGGCGACCAACAACGTCAGTCCATAGGAGTCGACGTACAAATCACAGATGCGCTTCAGGATTTGTGCACGACGTCTCTATGGCAACCGCTTCGCTCTGAGGTAGCAACGCCTCAAGCTAGAGGCAACTTTCGGCAGGGTGACGATCATCTCGTCGGGGCGTAAGGTGGTGGCGGCGTCCCCGGGGTTTCGGATACTACTTCTTCTAGTCTCTGAGACGTGGACGGCGCCAGCAGGGCAGTGGGGTTGAGCTTGATAGCATCTTCGTAACAGGGTGGTGGTGAGATGTCCGCCACTGTCTCATAGTCTGGAGGTTTCTGTTGGAGAACGCTCGGCTCCAAACTGCACGGAACCTCGATCACGTGAATCTGGTGATCTAAATCCGATACCTGTAACAGAAAACGAAATTTCCTTGTAAGAATGGTATTCAACATTTATCTCAGTTTCCAGTTCTCATAAAATTCCCAGACTTAAATTGGATTAGATTAGATATATTTGCGTTCAGTGGGTACAGTTGTAGCTACAAAGGAATGTGAACATTGAACTTGTCCAGGGGTATACAGTTTAGTAGCTTATATATTTGAAAATTTCACCTAAGAGACACGTTATATACAGGCAATATGGAAAAACTGTATGGAAAACAAGGCAGGGATACAAAATCAAACACTTTTAAATCAACTTTCACTTGGATTTTGGCAATACGTCTCAACATTTTATATTGGATCTGGAGTGGATAACATTTATTGCCATTTCTTTAATACATATACCTTAAAATAGCTCTTGAACAGGCATCAGAAGTTTATTGACAGTGATTTGTCATTGTTACAGTTAGATTCTACTTACAGATCTACTTAAGCATTATCAGGATAATTTGTCATCAGATAATCTTGTACAGGATGTAGGTAAAATTATTTTGAGCACAGGTACTCTCTAGCAACATTTTAAAAGCACCGAAATTAACCATTTTTCTTCTAAGATCATTAGGCGGAGCGCCAAATATTTTGATGATTTCATAATACAAAACCTTTCTGGAAGCGAGGAAGTTTAGCACCGGGATAATGCCCGCCTCGGTAGCGTGGTGGTAGCGTGTCTGCCTCACGTTCAAGAGGTCCCGAGTTCGAATCTCGGTCAGGGCGAGTTACCTAACGGGATAATGGATGTTACACTTTTGTCTAATGTTTATTCTTGAATTGCGTTATTTGTTATAAATGAGGCCCGATTGCATACAAAGAATTTTAGAAACAATCATTTTTTCCACACTAGCCGTGTGTAGGCTAAGGTTTAAATGAGTAGAGCCAGACTGAAAAATTCAATGCCATAGCCGGGATTTGAACCACGAATCTCCCGCTCTTCGTGCGGTTGCTCTAAACCACTGAGCTACTATGGCCAACATGCCGACATGACATTAAATTCTCTAACTGACTCGTATGTTTCCCGGTAGACCACTAGGAGTTCTCATATGCTAAGAGACGGGCACCTTTTGTGGCGACTTACTATGCTGTAAGTACTTAAGTCCCAGGCTACATAGTTAAACCACTATGTTTTTAGGTAAATTGATGGAAATAATCATTTTTTTCCACACTAGTCGTGTGTCGACTAAGGTTTGAATGAGCACAGCCAGACTGAAAACCGGGAAACATAGGAGGCAGTTGGAGAATTTAATGTCATATCGGTATGTTGGCCATAGTAGCTCAGTGGTTTAGAGCAACCGCACGGAGAGCGCGAGATCCATGGTTGAAATCCCGGCTATGGCATTGAATTTTTCAGTCTGGCTCTACTCATTCAAAGAATTTTAGGATCGAGAATACGTATATACGTGCAAGGTATGGTTAATATCTTAGACTTTTTGATTGGAAATCGAACGTATTTTATTATACTAAATAAATATTTATCTACCTTATCTAAAATATCTAAAAATTTCTTTTTAAGAACGTCTGCTATGGGTGTTAGTAATTATTCTAATAACCTTCTTTTGGATAATATGTATATTACTTTGTCCCAAATAATATTCCATATTTCATAGTACAGTTAAAGTATGCATAATACGCTAATTTAAGTGATTCAATAGAACTCTCACATTAACCATCTCTCGGATAGCATAACAGGTAGAGTTGAGTTTAGGTAAGATATACTTTATGTGGGCTTTCCAATATAAACATCTGTCTACTAGAAGACCGAGAAATTTTATGCTGTCAATTTCTTCTAATATTAATCCAGATTTCTGTCTAAGTATTTGACATACGAGAGGTATAAATTTAACAACTTTTGTTTTGTCTAGATTCACAGATAATTTGTAAGCTTTAAACAAACATTACATACAGTTCAGAACATAATTCAATTATACAGTCAGGAAATTCTAAAACCAGGATACCTCACAACAAATTACAAAATTAAGTTTAACTAATAAGTAATATGTACACGAAATCGTTTATTAAATAGTCAAAATATTTTAAAAGCTATGAGAGTTTTGAATTCTATTTTTATAATCAAGAACTTCCCTTACTGTTTACCAGTTATTAAAAGTAATTTGGAATGAAGAGAACTTCACAAGCCATTACCAAAAAAAAAAAAAAACCTCGAAATATACATTTAATTTGTGGTGGAAATGTATTAAATATATGGCAATTTAATCAAAATTATTCGAGCTATTTTTGTTAAAAGAAAATGTTTTGAAAGGTTTTCCAAGTAAAGCTTATAGTTTGGGATAGGGATTCATGTCGTATAATTTGGGTTCAGTGAGTCTCAAATTACTATTTCCGCTGCATGTACGCATTACATAAATACAAACGCGGGCGTCATTTTAAAAATAATATAAATATTTGAGATGTTAAACAGATGTACAGTGAAGTAAGTGCACACAGGAACGTTGCAACGCTACTTGTGTATTCAGATGTTTACGCATTGCGTTTCCAGATGGCCTTGGAATTTCAAGCCGTATTTTTACAGTGTACCAGTTCTAGATAGAAATCGAGGTTGTTGTTGCCATTTTGTGCATTTCAACATTTCACTACCCATGCACCAGACCTGTGTCTAAGGTGGCGGATGTATTTGGTATCAGGACTTTACAGGATATTCCCAAGAATTGAAGATACACATTTTATTTGGTACAAACTATCTAACCTGTGTAATACAAAAAGAAATAATAGCGTGTCATGGAATCCATTTTCAAGGGCTTAAACGCGAAGGAAATTACAAAGTTGTTTTCGTATTAACTGATAATGGTAAAAAATGGATTCTTTCTTGTAGGGTAATCACTTTCCCTGTTAATATTGTTAGGTGATTTAAATTAGCTCTAAAACTCGTGTTTTGAATTCAACAAGCGTTCATTAACCTCAATTAAGTTGCCAGAAATTATCCACAATTGTGATATTTATTACTTAAGATTAGTGGTTTAACATTCAACCCATTTCAATCGCGGATTGATTTAAAACAGTGCAATATTAAAACAACTGATGCCATACTTGCGTCAGCTGTTGCCGACTTTTTCCTGCTGATGCAACATTGTGAGCTGTTCAGCGTAAAATGAGTCGGAGAGACTCCGTCATTTGTCTTCTGAGGAAATCGGAACAAGCAAGCGAAAAAAGATGTTAACGGGTCTTCGTTCTTGGAAACGACGTCCGTCTCTAATTTGTTCGGTACAATGAGTCGGGGTAATTTCATGCTTAATTGGCTCGTGGATAGAGAAGAGCTTAACTCTTGTCGTAATAACAAAGGATCTGCTAGCAAATCATTGCAGACTCTAATGTCCATATTATCTGTGAGATTTTGATTACAGACAGAGAAGATTTGTCTTTAGGCAAGTTTTACTTACTGACCAATTAGCTAAAACTTTGAAAACAACAAAATATTTCAGAAACTTATAATATTTTTACATTTCCGTCGCATGCTTGTAGTAAGGTTAGGTTATATCTCGTTAAAACGTCTTCTAAATATTCTCTCTCTCTTTTTTTTTTTTTTTTTTTTTTTTTTAATTTTCAGTTTCTTTACTTTCTAGCGCTTACTCGTACGGAATTTCTGAGTCATAACAGAGCGAACCATTTTTTAATATCTTATCTCTACAAGTGTATCTCTGTTGTACCTAAAACAAAATTTTTATTAAAATATTTCTTTAAACGTTTATCTCGATCAATAAATAGTACAGGAATATCCTTTTACAAGAGAATCGAGTACAGTTTACATTTTTTCTATTGGGGTACGGAATTTTATATTTTTGTATTTACATTTTACATTTGCATTTTTGAAAGATGCAGAACTTATACCATATTCTGTATTTATCGAATTATTTATTTTTAAGTTGTACTGTTCAGAAATACATGACATATTTCTGAATTCAGGGAATCTTAAGGTCAGTTCAATGAAATAGCGGTATGAAATTTTTGGTTTGAATGGAATATTTTGTCTACTCACTCTCAGTACATATTAAATAAAATAATAACATATTACATAAGAAAATATATACATGAAAATATTGGAGATACGTTGTAAAATAGAAGGGATATGGTCTATGAGACGAGGCTAACTCAAGATGAAGATCGACCAAGCGACTTGTCGATCCTATTTGCTCGAAACCTGAAGAAATTTGTGTTTCTTAGCAACACAAATGGGCACAGTGGCACAAATAATGAATTAGTCAGAAGTTTATCGTTGTTTGACCTGAATATAGTACGTATTCTTAATTCAGTACGAGGTAAACAACAACGAACCAGGTCATGATGGATCAATGCGTCTGTATAACTACCTCTAGATTACTGGAAGATGCTTCCTTTCAAAGATTTTCGTGTTTATTTCGAAGAAACCCCAAAAAGTGCTATATACTCACGAACACTTCTGTTGTATTACATTCTTATTACTTTCTCTATCCTCTATCGTTTATACATTTATGTTTATTCTTACACAGGTTGATGTTTCTGTCTTCTTCATTTCCTTTTCGGAAATAGCTCATTATATATTTCGTTAGGGATTCAAAGAAATATTTGAGAACTGATAAAATTCAAATTACAAATTCTTTCCAAGCAATTACGAGAAACAGCTGAAGATCGACCGTACTTAGGCACAAGTATTTTAAAGTGATTTTAAGACATTTAGATAAAGACATTTTCGAATACCAGTTATACAAGGTTATATAAAATTCCTTCGGAAAAAATGACTTCAAAACTATTCTCAGAAAGTTAAAGATATAAATTTCACTTGTCAGTAAATATTTGTAGTATAAGGTATTTTGATAAGTTATTTTTTTCATTTTTTGGAAACCAAACTTTAAAAAAAAAGTTCAACATAAAGGGTAGATTGGAGTCGGATATTTTCATGAAAACCTTCACGTCTCATCTTTAGAATACACGAAACTTCACTTACGGATCTTTTTCCATTCTTTTATTCGTTCAGAAGCCCTCAAACCTGAAATCGTGATAAATAATTGTTGGTGGAATGCAATACTTCCGCTATCTATGAATTGGAGGAAAGAACTGAGTGTAAATTTCAATGAAACACAATTCATGCCATATGTTTGGTGGCAACTATTTTCGGATATTCGTCCCAATACCTTGCATTTTCTGAAATACTAAATTACCATTCTTGCATTTATTGGAACCAGTAGCGATCCACTTTTCAAATCTTTGACTGTCGCTTCGGTCTTCTGTATCTCCTTTGTACGAAATACGTAATTAAAATGTTTAGCTCGATGAACGTTCAGAAGAGAGGAAAGCTAAGCTTTGTAGAATTCAAAGAAACACTTGACTGACTAAACTCATCTGTCACCTAGCAACTGGGATCGCTATTAATACAGCTGCTAATCCACGGATGCTTTGCTTAAGCAAACACATTTAAAACGTTCTACAGTCAACATTAAATTGGGATGTTTGGTTGCCCTAGTTACGGCACTGTAGTCCTGGCTTCATATTAGAGCGCCTCCTCTTTGAGGTCAAAACAAACATTCCCGCAGTTTCATATGGCTGAGATCCATAAACGCTTCAAATCCAGTTTGTCAGGGCTACCACACAAGCAAGCTAGCAGCATATCTCGTTCCACCTAAATAGACTTTACACTACATTTATAGCAGCCAGATTAAAGGAGACTGTTAAATCTTTTTAAAAGCTCCAAAAATACTTTAGTTATATTTTATAACATTTTTTAAGATTATTAATTTTACTAGTTTTGCAAGATTGTTTTTAAATGATACCAAATTTTACTTTCTCTGAGAAAGTTAATATTCATTACACTCACCAAATCGATACCAAGAGTTCATTGGAAGACTCTGAGTAGAAAAATGAGCATTTTTTAGAAAAGGGTATGCAGAGTGTGTTTACGAAATGTCAGATATACACCAAATTTGGTATTTAAATTCAGCATCTTCCAAAGATGTGATACGAAGATTTTAAGAATATTGTTGCGAATCCATTGTTGCGACTGGCGCACACAAAGGGACAGATAATGCAGCGCGGAGATAAAAAGCTTGCCGAAAAAGATAAAGATAGATAACTGGAAGGTTATCTTGAGTGTTGCAGAACATTCGATTAATTCCTAAAACCATGAGTAGAGGTATAAAAAGGAAGCCGCGACTCGCCAGTTTAGTCAGTGGTGATTGGACTCGTGTGTGTGCAGCTGTGTTTTGAAAGTGAACTCTTTTGTCTGTGGTCGACAACCTCGAAGGTTGTGTATGCTACGTAATTCGGCTGCTCAGGGATGTAGAAAAAGTGTCTTTTTATGGAAATAAAGAGCATTTTGAATTTCTGGAACTTGGACTTTTCATTTTACGAACCAACAGAATCACAATATGTTCACCCCAAATAACTTTTACGAAAAAAATTGCTTGAAATATTTTATTTTCTCAAAAACGCCTGTAATGATTTTGACTTAAGTGCCACATACTTAAGATATCTGCATAAAAATAAAGCGTATATATTCAAAATGCGAGGAATAGTCAATGGAATTCTCTTTGGTATAACTGGTATATCCAATATACAAACACTTGAAAGTCACCCGGCATTGGACAAACTATATATCGGACAGTATCGGTTTCTGGTTTTCAACAAATTTAGCACAGGTAGTGTTAGACCTTTTAGAGGCAAGCCGGAGAGGGAGCACTGTGTGACTGTTAACAAACAATTGATCACGTTCCTGTTGCATGAAGATAAATTTTTGTACCTGATACTACAATATGTTAATCTAAAAATATGGATGAAGGCATTGTTTTTGTTATAATGTGTTAGATGTGGTGACTCGTTCACGTTTTATGTGTAACTCTCCCAATATCGGACAAGAATTCGGAACACGGTATCGGACAAACGTAGCTTTCTTATCAATTCTTTTGTTTCGTTTGTTTCAGACAAATATGGGGTGGACGGCGGAAAACAAGAAGTTAGGGATTGATGAACTAATAGGGGGAGGGCTAAACATTAGGGAAGCAAATGAGTAGTTCTATATCCCTAAAAGCACATTAGGTGACACTGAAATTAATTTCTGCAGGAAATAAAACTAAAGTGAAACCTGACATTGGCACATATAAAAGCACTCTTCTTAGGAAGGGAAGATGATGCATTGAACAATCAGATAAAAATGTTAGGACTGGCCTCGTAGCTCAGTCGGTAGATCACCTGCCTGTGCTTAGGCGTCCCGGGTTCGATTCCCGGCGGTAGGGGTGGGGATTTTTTCCGACCAAGATAATTCCTCATCTTGCACGGAGTCTGGAAGTATGAATGAGAGCGCAAATGTGTACGTGATCTAATGATTTAAACCCAACGTATACGAGTTAACACCTTCGATATGTTCCAAAGGAGAACAGCCGCCGATATGACCATTGCAGTTAAAGGCGGGATATAAATTGAACAAGAAAAAATGTTAGATAGCAATATTAGGCCGCTGCAAAAAGAAGGGTTTTAATAATTAGCACAGAAATGTGCAGAATTAAGCTTTTAAGTCAGCATTTTCTTGTTGGGGCATCTCTCCCTTGAACAACAACATGCTTAGCCATTTCACGCACAAAAAGTGAGAAAAGCACTGAGCTTTGAATATGAAAAAATCGATTGCATCATTTGTGGCGAAAATTTCACGAAGACTAGATCCAATGCCAAATATGCAAGGGTTAAGCCAATAAAATTGTGCCAAGTCTTGAAGGGGATCCCCTTTATTGTAGGTGTGACATTTGTCTTAGCAAGAATTATAAATACAGTAATGGTCTTATAATATTCCGACTGTCGATATGAGGTTCCTTGTTTTCAAATTGGGGGAACTGTGAGAGTTAGAAATGTTTAAAATTCTCTCTTTTCAGTACTTACTGTAGATAACATTTGGTACAATTAAACGCAAACAAAAGATGTGTTCAAAAATGATTTTTAGTGTTGAGTGTACTCATTTCCAAAGTCATTATGGATAAAAAAGCTTAAGTGTCTGATACTGGGTACCCTTCCCCTATCACACAAAAGTGTGGACCTGTTTATAATTATTCAAATAATATAAGGCTCACATAAAAGTGTCTGAGAAATTCATAAATTGTTAAACATTATTAAAAATAATAAATTAAAAAAATTAAGAAAAAATTGAACCGTAATATTAGTTGTACTTCTATACATAAATGAGAAATTTCTCTAATAAATCTGGATGCTAATTATTTAAAATTCAGAATCTTTTTGTAGCGAGAATCGAACCTGCATCATACAAGTTTTTCCAGCCAACGAAACTTTAAAATGGAAAGTGGAGCCGATTTCCGGCCTCTCTATTGTTCAGCAGGTAAACTGCTCTATTGTTCTTCCTACACATGCTCTGGCAAATATTTAGGCACGTTCGCTGCAGCCGTCCTTCTCTCTGCGAAGGTTGTGCCAGGTAAAACGACCTTGTCTGGGTATGAACTGGCGATATTTAGCCTTTGTACCGTTAGTCTGGGTGGAGGGAGCAGACCAGTGAAGCTTGTTAAGTCTTCTGCAGGTAACAAACCTGTTGTCCGGGAAAACAGGTACTAAAGCGTTTGGTGAATAGCCCTTCCCAGGTTATCGCTTTGGTATAGTAATTTTGAATTGAATAAAAACGTGTGTGCCTTCGAACGCAGAGCTTCAAAATGAAATGTCAATCATAATTGGTATTTAAGTTAGTGCACCCATCCCATAGTACCTATAGATTTTATACGGTTTGTTCCATACGTCCTTTTGATATATTCGTAAAAGGGCCAATTTACTACATGTGGATATATATCTCGTTAAAGCATCCAATTTATATCCCCTTTGTGTAGTTAAACCTTATTATTGGTCTGAATTTTCAAAGGCTTATATTCTTTTTCCAGTGGCAGGTCGTTATTCAGCTTTTTTTCTCGTGGTTATGCAAGGAACATCACATTTCCTAACCATCACTTAGCAATACGCTTTTTAAAATATCGATCGTTCTAACTGCTGTGTCATTCAACGAAATGTAATTTATCTGGTTTAACAAATGAGTAGAGTAATAACTTCTGTAAAAGAGTGGGCAGAGAAAGCCGTGTGTATGTAATGTATCCTACTTTTAACTGATGTATAACGTCATTTAACCTCGTATATCGTGACTAGCAGAGCTTAAACTCATACCTTATTCTTCTTTTTAGTAGCTATAAGGGGAAAACCAGAAGAAAGTATTATCCGGATAATAACCAAGATTCTAACTTGGAGCCTGTTGAATGTGAGACAGATATCAGGGATTGACCCTACAAACTGGGGTGAGCACCATGTTGTCGTTAGTGCTTCGAACACCGTCCCTGGAAGGGACTGGACTGGACTGCACTACGCTACGGAGGTGTTAAGACACGGGGTCCAAACTTGGTCTGTTGTACCTATGTCCTAAGTGGGGCACCCCCGGGAGGAAGGTTGAAGCGAGAGGAGATAGGGTGGCCTTCCCAAGGAGTCACGACAGTGTCCCTACACTTTACCAGTTGGAAACTCCCTGGCAGGCCTTTATAACCGGTATTCCACCCTACTGTGGTCCAGAGACGCCCCCACCAGGTTCGCACTCCAGAGATCGTACCGGTGGAGCAAATTTTACCTAGAGCATATGATCCTGCCATGCGACGCCGAGACACGCGCCGACACTTCTACCCTGAAAAAGGGGGAGACGTGTTGTGAAATAATAATGGAGATGAAATGGAGGGATTGGAAATTCGGAGGATGCAATTAACCTACCCATTTAACCTACCCGGCCAGGGGAATCGAACCCGGACCTCTCGAAGCGGACCACGAAACCGCGTGAGCCGTCCCGCTCGGTACTGGGAGGGAGAAATTCGCGGGACGACGTGTATAACTGTGAACGGTTCCAGATTGAACACATCCGACACCGTTCAAGTCTAACCTCTAAATCGCTCACTCTATCGGCAGTCCGGCCGACGCAGGGGAGAAACCTTCATAGAGAACACCATCATCGCCTAGTCCTGGTACCTCATCATCGCCCTGGTTCTTGGTACCTGAAATAGATGATGAAGACATTCGCCTACCACAGAGGAAGACAGTTTCGAGAGTTGTGGCGTATTTCAGCCGGAAGCGAGGCCTGCAGTGCTGTGACGTCAGGCAAGAGCCATGTAGCACCAAGTTACCTATATAAATGGTGCTGTGAGTACAGAATCTGAGGGTTTGGTCAGGTGTAGCACATTCGATGACAACAATGTAGATGCCACGTACCAAATGGAACTGTTAAATTTACAATGTGACGATTTATTGAAGGACAAGTATACACACAAGAACGAGTTGGCTGATTTTTACAAAATGTCCCCCAAACCAGATTTTCGAGGTTGTATTCACTTGCCTAACGTACATGTTTGGCTTGACATATGCGTGCGAACGATTTTTTTTTTTCTTTTAAGAAATTAGCTAAGTCCAAATCCCGAAAAACCTTGTCAGATCACTAACATGCAGCCTTCATTTACAAATTTCTCAGACATTACTTCCTGACATTGATTGATACACTAGTTAAAGAAATACGAAACTGAAAGTGTTGGAAAATGTCGTAATTCTGATCTGGGTGACTCTCTTCTAATTTGCAGAGAAAATTACTTTATGTTTTATTTTATTTACTTTATAACATGTCTAACCTTCAGATAAACTACGAGTTGAAATTTCATATATTTTCTCATAGCACTTAGCCAAAATGTAATTGTTTCTAAACTGTGAGCAGTTGTGTAATTAAAGCAGTCAGTATTAATATTACAACACCCAAGATGTAAGTTGTACACATTATTAATACCCGATACGCTTCCTGTCGCGCAGAAATCAGCGCGGTGACGTCACACGCTAATCTGTCTTTCGTTCGGGAGCATATTTGGCGGTTAGAGCTGACGTCACACCTGTGTTCTCCTGGCCTACCTACACGGGCAAACCATGAAAAACCTATTTAGAGAATGGGCGGTCGCCGGGACGACATTACCACGATCCATCTAGTTCGGTAGTGTGAGGCACACATGGAACAAAGCGATAATTAGGACCTTTATTCATAAACAACTGCAATCAGAGGTAAAATCATGTAAACATGACGTGCAGAACACCCATTAGCGTTGCCAGTTACTGCTTTAGATGCGGATTTGCACATGTTGTAACCACATTTCAAATTTGTTAAAATGAAGGGCTACCGCTGAACAGTTCCAATGAAATCTGCCGTTTTTGTTTTTTAACTGAAAGTTTTGCATAAAAGTATAATATTTTGGCAATACTTTTTGTGTCATTATCCTTCCACCGGGTTTAAACCCTGACCTTGGAAACCAGAGGCCTGTTGCCACAAGACCATAAAGGAGACACAAAATAGCAATAGCAATTATGTGCTCTGCAAAATTGGTGTTTGTTTTTTATATGGTTGTGTACTGTATGTTACTTTCTGGTCAGTAAAATGGAGTGTCAAGTCGGCAACAGAGAACATTAGCCATACCTTCTGCTTGCGTTTAATGAACGTACCTAAGCCACAGAAGGAGCCGAGCAACTACCGGCGAGCTTCAAACTCAAAACCTTGCTCTCTGCTCTATCGTTACTCCTGGTCACCTCAGCCTTCCCTCCCTTAAAGAACTTACGCACAAAAGATTTTCTATAGTTCGATGCACTAGATGGCCACGTGTAAGTTTTCACTACAAACCTACTCAACAACAAGGAAAAGTGACTTGGAGAATTTCTGCGTCAATTACTCCTTCAGCTACTGTCGTATTTATAGCGTCGTATATTTGCGGATGCAGTAGATAAATTACGTCATGCGGTTAAGCCGCACTTTATTTCCATAGCTACACTCAAGATTGTTGTTTAGTGCGTAACATGCCCAACCTGTTTCTACGTCAAACAAACAGATCGAATGTTTTGCGCTTATCATAGGCTACCACCCTATAGGACTGATTTGTAAACTGTTAACGATTTATTCATCAAAATTGGTGGATTATTTCAAGAAGATGCATATTATAATCAGGGACTATTTAAGGGGGCCCAGAGGGTCCGGACCCCCAAATGAATTATGAATTTTAACTTTTAATAAATAGTTGCAATAAGACTTAGTTTAAAATAAATGGAGAAAGTTTATTCAAGCTACTCATCTTAACGTCTCTATTCATTGTCAAGCAAACATGAAGCTATTTAAGAGATAAACGAAGAGTTACTGCATAGCAGCTGTAGAATTCGTTAAAATACACAAATAATGTCAATTACAATAATGTATTGCAAAGTTAACAAATTCAGATATAGGTATTATAATTTGTTGATTAGAATTCCCAGATTACTTACTTAAAGATATGCAATTTTTAACTTCTAAGTTCCTATTCCCCTTTTCATTCAAAGAGAACTAATACTTCAAATGCATCAATCAGTGGTTCGCTTTTTAAATATCTGATTACTGCTTATATCACTTTATCCCAGGTATAAGAACAAAAAATGTGCAATGTGCAAGGCCTTTCTACAGACTTTATCCAAAGAAACAAGACAAAAACAAACTTTTCTATGAACAATTTGTAGAAGCTTGGGTGGTATATTGCATGTGCTTTTATTTTTACTAACATGATAAAAACACATCCCTGATTAAGTATTTGTTAAAAGCAAATAAATAATCCAACGTAGATTTTTTGGAAAACCTCCCCCCCAAATGACTTCAAAATACGTTAATTTTCTTATAGGTACTTGTTGGAGGTAGTACAACAATGTTTTTCAAGAATTTAGTAAACCGTACTATACACATATACTGTTTCAAAAGTAATGTTATTTTTAGGAAAAACAATTATTTGAAATGTGTTCTGACAAGCAATTAACTAATTTTCAAAGTATAGACCATTAGAGTCTATGGTCTTGAGCTATCGTTCAGCGATAGCTCGATGGCACACCCACAATGGTACCAGCCTCTAGTTTTTGATGCGAAGAATTCAGCGACACCCACTTGCACTGCTTCAATGTTGCCAAATTTCTTCTACATAGAAAATGGGCCATGGATCGAAAGAGATAACCTTATTGAGCGGGATCAGGGCTGTATGCTGGGTGTGGTATCAATTCGATTCCTACCAATTTCTGTATTTTTTAAATAGTTGTTCGTGCAGTATGGGATGTAGCATTGTTCTGTTGCAATAAAGCTCTATTTCGGTTAACGAATACTAGGTATCTTGGTCTCAACATTTTATGAACTCATTCCAGTTGTTGAGAATAAAGATCTGTATCAATCAGCGGACCGTTTGGAACAAACTACTAGTAAATCACACCTTCAAAATTCCACCAAACACAACATTACTTTGGGGCCAAACGGATTTGTTTTAACGATCACTTTGGCAAGTTGGCGAGGATCAAGCCACTATTTCGAGACATCAGGATTTCGATAATATACCCATTTTTCATCGCAAGTGACAATTCATTTGACAAACCTATCATCCATGGGATTACGGATAAGCTAATGACAGATATCACCCCTACGTTCAGCCTGTTGAGGTGTCAGTTACAGATCCACAGCTTCTGTATGATTTTCGAAGTGTCTTAATGTGGCGATGCATGGTATCTTTTGATGCAGCAGGCTCTTCTGAAAGTCTATGGGTACTTATTTGCATATTTTTTCATAAAACTTGGCGTGTATTCTCAATATTCCATACTTAATGTTTTCCAGAACCTGGTAATTCTTTCCACTTCACATATTCTTCGAACTGCGGCAGCGGCTTTATAATCTTGTTTCCAGTAATGTTTTAAGTTCAAACTTTCTTATCTCTATGTTGTGATTGTTTATTAGCAACTGAAGACTGATATATGCTCGCAATGTATTACTGGACAGAGGTTGAGGCGTATCGACCTACAGGTGACCAGCGCCTGTGATCGTCGCTTATCGGGTGTTATCTGGTCGATTACAAGAGTGAAATAATAGTAAGTTGACGTACAGTAAGTTACGAAACACAAATAGAGCGATTGGAAGCTGCGTGTGTCTATATATGTTTTCTCGCGTCTACCGATGTATGACACGTTACTGTCCAGAAGACAAGATTGCATCTGAACAGACTATACATACACGCGTGTATCCGACTGAGGTAAACATCTCTGTGTTGCGAATTTTTTCCGATACGCTTTCTCGCTTTGCTATGTAGTACGCAACACTAGACATATTATCCTGTAAATAGCATTGCTAAACCAATGAAACCCAATAAATTTTCCAAAACACCAAAATAAAATAACCGACTTTACTTGTGATACAACTTAATATTGGTGTGGATAACTTCTGAATAAGGATGAAGTTTTCAAGCAGTGGTAAAGCTCAATTAAATTGAGTTCTTTTTCCTTGAGAAACAAACAAAAGAAACGACCAATTAAATATGAACCACTGCTTAAAATAGATAATCATTCAATAAAGGATTTTGGCAATATTTAATGCTATGGAAATAAGTTGCAGACATCGCCTCCAAAATTGGCATTTCCGTGGGATCTGTGCACACAATCCTGCATGAAGATCTGAAAATGCTCAATCGGCGATCCTCCAAAGCAAGGTTTTCCACTTGCTGGATCATGTCGTCAGACCGGCTCATGCGAGGCTGTGACTGTCTTGGTTTGTTGTCACACGAAGTTCTGCCTGCATTGAACTGTCACACCCAGTAACGCACATTAGACACATCTATGGTACCATCAGCACATGCCTCATTCAACTGACGATGAATTTCAATAGGCGTCACACACGGAATTGGCGAAGAGAAGGATTACACGCTGTTCTTGCAATGAAAACGTCGCCATTTTAAGTATCAAAAACAGTCGCTGCCACTGGAGTTCTATGCACTGTGCTCTCTTACACATTAACAAAGAGTCCACGTGTATTTAAAAAAAAACAGAAATTCTAATCTGGTGCCAGTCCTGAAAAAAAGAGGTGTTATAACTTGAACGCACCTCGTAATTACACTGTCCAAAACATTAAAAGTTTTCCTTTTAGACAAAGGGAAATTTTCGCTAATCATTCTACACTTAACACACATTTTACAACTATTGTAGAAAAATTCCTTGACAGTAAAGTATAACTACAACTGTGCAACTATCAATTTTGTATATGAGTGTAAGTAAAATTGTATCCGGGCACGCCTTTGTACCTACAGATCGAAAGTTATTGGATTACAGAAACGTTGGACTCATCAGATGTTTCCTAACACGCCTCTTCGGTTGATCAAGTGTATCTCGGGTTGTATAACCTAACTTTAGTTTCGGTTATGGTTGGGTGAATGTGGATTTCTAATTTCCATAACGGGTTCTGGTTCGCTAAAGTTCAACGAAAAGAAGGTGCAGAAAAATGGAGCTATGGTAGCTTCCAGGTTGTTCGTAATGTACACGAATAAATTACGTTATTTTGTTGCCGAGGCGATGTCGGCATCGGGAATTGGCAGGAAAGAGAGTGCGAATTAACGTTTCTATGGTAACAAATAACATTGGAGTGCTGCGCGTCATTCGAGAGAGAGAATTTTTATTTGCCAATTTGTGTTAAACATAAAGCGTTTGTCTATAGGGTGCCCAAGATATAGCATGCAAATAATAGCTCGAATACAACAATAATAACATGAAAGTTCAGAACAAAATATACATATAGGTGGACATGTGGAGGGACTTTAAAATCCAGGAACAAAATGAATTGTAGCATTCTTATAAACGTTTATTCTTGTACGAGGGCTGTCCAATAAAGAATGATCACAATTTTTTTGACTACGTACCTTTACTCATCCTAATAATTTTGATGCTCCTTCTCAAAATAGTCTCCCTTGAATGCGATGCACTTGTCTCAGTGTTTCTGCCAGTCTTCAAAGACATGCTGGAAACCATTTTTGAGAGATCCTTCAAAATCACCTCCGCAGCCTTCACCACTGCTTCTGATGATTGATAATGCCTCCCACGAAGGCGTTTCTTCAAGTTAGGTAATAGAAAAAAGTCACATGGGGCTAAATCCGGACTATAGGGAGGGTGAGAGATGCACTTCATGTTGATTTTTGCAAGATATTCAGCAACAACATTGGCAATAAGCGGCCGCGCATTATCGAGGTGCAGCATCCAGCCTGCTTCACAGAAATGTGGTCTTTTGCGCCTGATATGGACTTGCAATGTTTTCAGGATATCCCTGTAGTATTGTCCAGTTACTGATGTGTGTGCAGGTACAACATGCTGATAAACCATTCCATGAATATCAAAGAATGAGATGACCATAACTTTCCCAGCAGAAGCAACCACTTTTGCTTTTAGGGGGGTTGGTGATGAAGGATATTTCCACACTGAGCTTTGCTCTCAGGATCAAAATGATGTAGCCAAGTTTCATTAGCAGTGATTACGTTTGAAAGAAACTCCGGATCTTTCTCTAACATCAACTTTAACTGCATGTTACCTCCATTGCAGCGGTAGGCGATACTGAACATGTCTGAAGTTGCCTGATTCTCATAGGCGGGAACCAGGAGTACCAACAATGAAACTACTACGGCGTGTTTGTTTCACATTAAGCTAACAGAATATAATAAGGTTGAATTTTGGTGCGAAAAATTATGACCGTAAAAATTATGACCATTCTTTATTGAACAGCCCTCGTAGCATTCACATTACTTTCTTAGCCCACTCTTCTTACAACAGTTTATTCTTGTATATAATTTTTGCTAATAGAGATAAACTTTCATTACACATTTACACATTTTGTAAATGTAGGTATAAGCGAATACCTAAGCTAAAGAGGCAAATTAAATCCGTACATCAACCTTTTACTCGGAATGCAATACGTAGGTCGTTATTTACTAGGTACTTCAAAATCACTACCATCCCAGAATAATATTTTATGAAAAAGTTCTCGTTATTTTTATTTATCAAATAATTACGACTTATACCAGGTGAGTCAGCTGTCCCTTTTTGTTCTTACCTATGCAACCCACTGTGTATAGTCTAATTTGAAAATATTGACCCCCTTAGCACAATAGCCGTTACTGCAGCTCTGAGCTTCTATTCAGTAATATACACAACCAGCATTAATATTTACAGCCCTGAATGAGGATCAAGAAACTGCAAAAAGGTTAAATAAACGACGGTTTTTCATAGATAGAGTCAACATGAAAAATACAATGCCACGGTCGGGATTTGAACCACGGATCTCCTGGTATTCGTCCAGTCGCTCTAACCCATTGAGCTACCGTGGCCAACTTTCCCTCATGACATTAAATTCTCCATTTGACGGCAAGTTGGCCATGGCAGCTCAATGGGTTAGAGCGACTGGACGGATACCAGGACATCCGTAGTTCAAATCCCGGCCATGGCATTGAATTTTTCACGTTGACTCTATCCATCAAAAGCATTAGCCTATATACGGCTAATGTGAAGAAATGATTAATTTCCATCGATCTACTAGGACAGTTTTTTATGCATATTATATTAGCAAAGTGATAAACGAATGCTTTCCCAAAGAGTGACATAGAATACGTGGCAGTTTGTCAAGTGGGTTAGCTGCTCAAATATGGTGATACAAAGAGAAGATTCTAAACGACGTCACATTGTTTTATTTTCTTATGTTAGTCTCTACTGTCTGTATTTTAGTTACTAATTTATTTTTGTTATTGGTTCTTTTGTGAGCCAAAGACAGAAAAATTACAATCCGATAATTAGGAATCTTGTTTAACTTTGTGACCCTTAAAATTTGTAACGTATCTGGTGTTGTGAACCACGTTAGGTATTTAGCTTTCATTTCTTAGGTACATGTCGACGACATTAAATCTAATAATTTTTGTTTCATGGTTAAATCTTATGTCTCAGTTCTACCGACAAAGGAGTTGTGAAGGTGTTAAGTTCTCGGTTAAGTAGAAAACATAGCGATTATTGTATTTCGTAAGTACCTATAGTGTTATTTGTATCATGATATCAAATTATAGGCCCCAAGAGGTAAATTAAAGGGTAATAAAATTTTTGAGCTTAACATGAAGGATATGAACCCAACTTGAAGTGGCAGAGTGATGAAGTAACCTGTATAATACCATTTAGCCTACGCGACCTTGCGAGCAAAGTAACCGCAGACCTCAGATCCCACCTCGGATGTTTATACGCTTTTTACAGTGTTTAGGGCTCGTTTTGGTAGTTCTAACGCAAATAAAACTGCATCCGCCATTACAAATACTGTATGAGCTAAACACTGTCGCAATTTGTGACAAGCGAAAACAATGTACCTAATTCTTAGCATTTTTTGACATGGCTGTACAACGAAAACACGTGTTGGCTGAAGATATAAATCCAATTGGGGCTGGTCTTAGCTCAGTCGGTGGAGCACCTGCCTGCCGTACTAGGGGTCCCGGGTCCCGGGTTCGAGTGGGAATGTGTGCCTGATCTAATGATTAAAACCTAACGAATACGAGTTAACACCTTCGATATGTTCCGAAGGAGAACGACCGCCAATATGACTATTGGAGTTAGAATAAATGGAACAGACAAAACAGAATCCAATTTGTCCAACTGTGTAGGTATACCATTTTAGTGTTCCAATGTTATTTTCACTGATGCATGTGATAGAGTGTTCCTTCAGGGACGGTTATGAATGTACGCTAATGAATAAATGTCTGCAAACTCATCTAAAATTTCTACTTCAGTTCTCTGTGTCTGGGTATGATGTGTTTGGAATCGACATACATAGTGCTTACTTTCTGTCCCGTGCAACAGTTATGCACTGAGTTACCTAACCCTTCTCTATAAACGTTTCTGCAAATCTTCCATTAGAAGGCATTCAAGAAAGGCGTAAGTTAGCACGTTGCATAAATTCAAAAATAAATAGGGGCAGGTGACTCACCGGGATTATAATAGGAGCAACAAAATGTGTATTAGACACGCAATGCATATAAAAATGAAATACTCAGTTTAATTTCAATAACTTTTCTGCACCAGGGTGGAGGCGTAGAGCAGTGGTTTCGTTCGCGACGCTCGTCCTGAGGCTCCGAGTTCGATTCTTGGCTCTGGGGTGGCAATTTTAAGTCAGCCCTATCCGGGCCTTCACCTCTAACTCATATGAAGTGTCCCCTATGCCCAACGTGGTTCGGAGTCCACCGTATAAACTGTGGGTCCCCTTACCTCACTGTGATCTTCGCTATCACCCTGTCATTGGAGGTAATGGCACCCTCTAGGTGCCTCCACCTGAGAAATGGGTCCAGACATCACGTGGTGGGGCGAGGTTACGTCAAAGGCCGTAGTTGCCATATGTGAATGTTGGTACATATACTTTTCTGCACCATTGTTCCATTTTATCCGTCCCATGAGTTCATTAATGATAAAAATGTACACAGGATTCTCTCGCATATATCCATAGCGCTTCATTTAAAAGTATAATCGTGAGCAGTGTAACGCTAACAAAACCACTGTAAAGGTGATGTGTTACCCGCCGCGGGCTGTGAACAAGGTACAAGAAGTAACACGTGGTAGTACATGTGAACGTGGAGATTCGCCTGTGTATTGCCGTAAACCTCACGTACATACAGCACAAACAGGGACATGGAAACCACACGACTAGCCACGTGCGAACCGAACTTACGTACACAAACAAAACATTTGGTCCATTTCATATTATAAACAGCTGTGCACTCCTTTCTGCAACTCACTGTAGGCCTGTTGGAGGGGAAAGCGAGAACAGCTCACGATGATGTGATAAATAGATCTATCTCGGGAATATGACATCAACAACTGTAGCGTTTTCTGAGAAAGATAACGGCTAGTTTCGTGTGCTAGTTGCGAACCCAACATTTCTACACAGTCGGATCTTTCACTTCCTTAATATTTTGTGTATTTTTTGAGAAATCTTGGCATTGAATTCCGGATGTAATACAATATTTACTACCGAAAACTTGAATCTCTGAATTTAAAACAAAGGTCGTTTGTGTGGGCTGGCATACGAGGTACGTCCAGAAAGTAAGTTCTGTTTGGTAATACAATTAAACTGTGTACAGATACAGATACAGAAAAATTATTTATTGCACAATATTCTACAACTCTTAAACTAATTTTCCACATAACTGCCGAAATTTTGCAGGCATTTGTCATAGTGAGGTACAGTTTTTGTATACCTTCTTCATAGAAGTTTGCCGCCTGTGTCTTCAACCAGTTGGAAACATTTTCTTTCAGCTCTTCGTCATTGTTGAAGTGTTGACCACCAAGGAAAGATTTGAGATGTAAAAACAGATGAAAGTCGCTAGGAGCGAGGTCAGGGCTGTACGGGGGGTGGTCAAACACACCCACACTGAGCTTTGCTGTTTGTTCTCAGTATCAAAATGATGTAGCCAAGTTTCATCAGCAGTGATTACGTTTGAAAGAAACTCCGGATCTTTCTCTAACATCAACTTTAACTGCCTGTTACCTCCATTGCAGCGATAGGTGATACTGAACATGTCTGAACTTGCCTGGTTCTCACAGGCGGGAACCAGGAGTACCAACAATGAAACTACTACGGCGTGTTTGTTTCACATTCAGCTAACAGAATATAATAATATTGAATTTTAGTGCGAAAAATTATGACCATAAGAAATTATGATCATTCTTTACTGAACAGCCCTCGTATTTCGCTTTTGTTGTTCACTTCTATCAAATAGGAATACATTATTATTACTATTATTATTGTCGTCATCATAATCATCATCATTATATAAGTGATGCAAAGAGAACGGAATTTCAAAGCACTAGCGACGAGCTCTTGAAGGATTTTGACTATCACTTAAAGCGAGATCTGTTTACGAATTTTCCTAGCAATAAGACAATTCGCAATAAGGCAAATGTTTATCTGTATTAACAATGGAGATAGAGGAATAAGTGTTTTTGTAAGAATACTTGTACAATAGTTGAGAAAGTCTTGTAAGTCAGATTTCCATGTTCATGTGCGACACATACTTGAAGTAATGGCGTCGGCTGGGTTAACTGACAACTGTAAATAGACAAGTGAGCATCTGGCGTAGTACGGTTTTTGTTCAGCCCCTATTATGTACCTACTTCATTTTGCTGCATACACGTGACGTTTCTATGGCAACGATGGGCATTTGTTTCTTCAGAATGTTGTTAAGGGCGTGGTTTGGATGCATACATAGCATAGCACTTAGCCCTGGGGAGTTGAGAAGCTGCGGCTTATAAAACCAACACTTTACGGAAACTGTTTCTGCGCTTTTAACCTTTTTGACTTTAGTTCTTACCAGAAATGCGCGTTTTGATGTTGTATCTGATCACACCTTCCTTTATGCAAGACTATGCAATATTCCTTCCGAATTAAGAGGACTTCACGGTTTATTCCCATAAAATTAAAAGTAAACATCCTTTCTTCATAGAAGTATTTTAAATATATAAAATTTAATAAAAACTATTAAAACCATTTTTGAGAATGAAAAAAGGTTGAAATAACTAACATACACATCAATCTTTTTCTAAAAATGCTTTTTTTTATTCAGGGAACCTCAAAACGTGTATTTTCGCTGTAACACTTTCTCTAGGTAAGTATAGAGAATGGCGATGCCTAGATAAGATTGAAATTACTTAAGAGTTTAAAAATGGAACATAGCCAAAAAGTCAAACTTGTAATTTATTAAGAAGTGTTTCTTGCAGGGTTTATAAAGTTTTTTTTTAAAAAAATCTGTACATTGAATAAATGTTGTAGCTGTCATTTGTACGATAAACCAGTTAACACCGGATAAGTTATAACCCTGTGCTTTTTCTGTTGTTACCTTGGGAAACGGAATAAGGATGCGGGACAGGTTCAAGTTTTTATAAGTTAAATACAAGTTAGCTTATTTTGTTTTGTTTGAAAGCAAACAGTTCTACTGTCGGATTTAAAAACATCACACGAGCATTCAATTGATCTCGGATTAAGCCCCAGTTTGGAATTTCCCAAATTTCCTCCATCCGTCCTGTTTCATAGCTTCCAAATGGGCCTTCGGAGACCTTTTAAACTGATGCCTGCACAACAGCATCTGTGACTGCTGTTTCTAGCTTTTCGAATGTTAAGTTACGTCATTCAACGTCATATCGGACGATGAAATGAGTGGAATAATGCTCAAATGAGATTGAGGTCCATGAAGCTTACTTAGCCGAGATTCATATTTAAGGACAAAGAAACCTCCGGAAAACCCTGTATCCAGATAACTCACCCGGGCCGAGATCCGAACTTAGGACCTCTTGAACGTGTGGTAGACACGCTGCCATCTACGCTATATAGGTGGGCCATAATCAGTAATTAAGCTATACACCAAATGGACGAACTTTCAACCATTGACAAATACGTTTCACTAGACACATTTAAACAGAGCCAAGTAAACATTAATTTTAGTGCGGCATAGTTACTTTTTCTGTTATATTCGATGATAAATCCCAGCACGCACAAGTAGTACATATTAAAATAGAAGCTGTGATTAATAAAATTCAGACTTTTTATGCACTTCCATAAATAGTTATTTTTAATTTTATTTAAAATTATTTGTGATTGTAGTAGACAGAGAACAAGGCTAAAGGGCTGGCCCCGTACCTCACTTGGTAGAGCACCTGCCTGCCGTGCTAGTAGTCCCGGGTTCGATTCCCGGCGGTGAGAGTGGAGATTTTTCTCCCACTGAGATAATTCTTCATCCTCCCCAGAGTCTGGAGTATGAATAAAAGTACGAATGTGTGCGTGATCTAATGATTAAAACCCAATGAAAACGAGTTAACACCTTCGATATGTTCCAAAGAAGAACGGCCGCCGATATGACCATTGGAGAAGGCGAGGTTTAAATTGGGGGGGGGGGGGGAACGAGGCTAAAGATAACAATTGAAAGTGTGAAAGTGATGGTATATAGAAGAAAATGAAGCTGAATATTAATCATGATTTTGATAACAACAATATTATTGTAAATTTTAAAGAAATATTATTTTAGTGTTAATAGTGTGAGACATTAATTTAAAGAAAAATTATGAAGATATTATTAAATATTACAACGAACATTGCTATAATTAGATGTGACGTATACCAACAGAAAGATGTTGAGTTGCCATAGGAATTGCAGGACCAATAAGTTGAAATTGGCCGAAGCAAGCGTTCTGCTTTCAGCCGCCGTACAGATCGGACGTGTGTGTTAGTCGGCAAATCTTCAGAAAGGACGCGGTGGAGAAAACATTGCATAAGTAATACAATTTTTTAAAAAATACGTAATATCAACGTTCACAAAAGCGATTATTTGTTCAGTGCTTCAAACAGATGTTTTAAATGATCTAGTTAAATTAAAATACAATTTTGGAAAAGAAAGTTACAGAAGTTATTTAATCTTCCTACAAATCCATCATCGCTTCTCATCCATGACCACACCCCGAAAGATAGATCTTCATGCTAAAACAAGAACAGCTATGGTAAGTTCAAGAATCCATCGCAACTGAAAACTTCGGTGCATCATTACATCACATCACGACGATCTCTACATTCCTACTTAAGAAAAAATTTCGTTACGTCCATGAAAGAATCTATAGACCAGCAGAATAAACTAGTTTTAATCGTTAAAAAAATTACTGCAAAAACAATTTTCAAAATTTGTTAATATTCGTGAAATATTTTGATGAGCACTAAATGTTGTTATTTGTTTTATATGTTATAATAGGAACCTCATTCCTCTTTTATTCTTGTCTGTAAAGCCTCCATGCGGCTCCTATCATTTATCTCTCCCTCCTGCAGATTAAGAGCCTATAAAATGCCTTTGATAGAACTTGTAACACATCTAATATTCGTGTAGTAAGAGAGGGGAGAGATTTAGCAAAGGAAAGCTGTAAAATTTCCACAGTTAACCTGATAATGATGGTTGCTTTTGACTGATAGTTAGGGGTGGTGATTTTTCGCAAATGCGATATTCCGCGATAAAATGCGAAATTGACTCAAAATGCGATATAAATGCGAAATCGAAGATTGCTCCAAGTAATTATTTTTTCCCAATGCTTTTTCTTCTTGAAACTTTAACTGAAGTGTCTGTAGAATCTTTGCATGTTGAGAAAGTTATAAAGTAAGTGACCACTCTTCTGGAATGTGGAAAGCAACTCTTCCCGCTAAATTAGCCTATTGTTTCACCATTGCCCATATGAGGTACGTTTGGTACCCAAGCGAGTTCAGTTGTTTTACAAAAGAGACCCATCTAATGACGCCTAATGACTGTCATAAATCTATCTTCACAACCCAGTTAATGGAACATTTTAATCCTTGTCTCTGAAAACAAATAGCAATCCTAATTTTATGGAAGTGATAAACACATGTTAATTCCAGTTGGAGTTCTTAGTTGCCAAAGTTCCGATTTGTATTGTTCTGTTCGGTTTTACGTGCAACTTTCATTTATTCTATGCGTAGGTCAGGTCAGTAAGTGCGAGGTCAATTTTGTGCACTTTCTTTTTATTGCGTTAGTTTCACATGAGTATACATTTATCTTTTTGTGTTATGCAGTGTGCTTTAGTCTGTATTAACTTCTATGTTTCTGTGTACTGCTTTAGCCTATATTAATGCACTTTTAACTGTCGTTAATAATACTCCATAAATGTGTTTTAAATTTCATATAAATAATATTAATATTCATTTTAAAAAAATAGATCAAATTAAACTTTTTTTTTCCAAAATGCTATAAAAGGCTACATTGAAAATGTATAAATGCTATAAAATGCTAAATGTAAAACTCAAAATGCTAAATTTCTGATTTCAAAATGCTAAATATCACTACCCCTATTGATAATACAGGTATGCTTCGTGTAGCCTTAAGTTCAATCACACACGAAAATTCAATGCCATAGCTGGGATTTGAACCACGAATCTTTACTATCGTTTATTGAAGTAGTGAAACTAAATAATCCATCCGATCAGAGTGATCCTTTTAATTCAAGTTAATTTTTGAAAATTCTGAATATTATTTAATTCATTGTACTATGAGTGAGTGTGTGGGGTTTTAGGGCCCGTCGACAAGGTCATTTGGGCCCGAAGTTAATACTAAAACCTAAAAACATCATTGTACTATGAACCCAAGGAAAAATGATCCCAAGGAAAATGAACATATAACTTCATAGAAATTAATTATTTTTTCACACTGGCCGTGTGTAGGCTAAATTGTGGAAACGTTGAGTCAGACTGAAAAATTCAATGCCATAGCCGGGATTTGAACCACGGATCTTCTGGTTTCCGTCCAGCCGCTCTACCATTGAGCTACTGTGGCCAACATACCGAATAGGACATTAAATTCTCCAACTGACTCGTATTTTCCCGGTAAACCACTTAGGAGTTCTCATAAACACATGAGACAACTACCTCATTGGTGACTTACAACGTGTAAGTACTTTATGGTCCGGGCTTTATAGTTAACCACTATTAGGTCAATTAATGGAAATTAATTGTTCTTTCACACTGGCCTTGTGTAGGCTAAATTGTGGAAACGTAGAGTCAGACTGAAAAATTCAATGCCATAGCCGGGATTTGAACCACGGTTCTTCTGGTTTCCGTCCAGTCGCTCTACCATTGAGCTACTATGGCCAACGTGCCGATATGACATTAAATTCTCCAACTTACATGTTGTAAGTCACCATTAAGGTAGTTGTCTCATGTGTTTATGAGAACTCCTAAGTGGTTTACCGGTAAAAACACGAGTCAGTTGGAGAATTTAATGTCATATCGGCACGTTGGCCATAGTAGCTCAATGGTAGAGCGGCTGGACGGAAACCAGAAGATCCGTGGTTCAAATCCCGGCTATGGCATTGAATTTCTCAGTCTGACTATACGTTTCCACATATAACTTAATGTTTGAAATTTCTCACTGAAGTTTTCTCGACCTACCATGTCCTTGCCTAACAAAGTGTGCTACCATGGCGCCATTCCAATACGACATTGAATTCTCTGAATTACTAAGACTTTTTCCAATGAATCACAATGCGGTCTCAAATTAATTTAGAGATAACGCAACTGAATGTCAGTTTGCAAACTTGTAAGCACTTCAAGTTCTCGGTTTCATATGAGTTAACCCTTCAATGTTAGTAGGAAAAAGCCACAGAGGAGCTGCATGAAAGTCGAAGATCGGTGTTTCAAATCTCGGCTATGACATCTTTTTAGTATTATATTTCTCCAACAACCACAACAATAATAATATTAATAATACGTTATTATTCAAACGAGGTATTATTTCTTGTTTTATTGTATCCAGTATTGGCGTGGATCTTTAAAAACAAATACTTTATAATACGCCAGGATATCATGCCCAGTACTCGTTACGTAACTTCAAATAAAAAATGAAAGCTACGTCTCGTGTTTCTAGTTGTGAACACACTTCGTATAGTTGGCGTCAAACCGCCTCTACAATTTATCCGTCAAAGGTTCTTTTTATTAATAATGTGCCTCTCTCGGTTACGAAAGGAGGTCTTAAAAATCGATAACAAAGGCACAAGTCTTTGTCACGTTGTCTCGTCGTCAGCGGCGTACTGATAGCACTGGCGTGTCTTGTGGGATTACGTTTTGTGTTGGTGGAACTCCGGTGGGATTAACTGTGCAGAGCAGAGGCGGAGCTGTTACCGTCGGGTAACCAGATTCTGATGACAATTGTTACACCACAGGCACTGAGCTAAAATACACTAGATGCTTCATTTACAACGTATATGCCCTGAATTTCCTTTTCTTCGTGGCAAAAGCGACAAATATTAACATTTTTGAGAGATGGGAAAGGAGACCATTTATAATTCTTAGCTCGTTTGCTAATTGTGAGGACCTCTTTAGAATTTTTAGTTCTAGCCCTTTTGGGTTTGACCCTGGAAGAGTTTCTAATACTTGGCTTTCTTCTCTGTTCCCAGTTTTTAACCATTTCTTTAAGGCAAATTTCTAGAAATCCACATAAAGCTTCAGGGCCTATATCTTCTTGCCCTTTGCATCTTTACTAATTTTCTTGCACTTTCCAGCAACGCAAATAAGGTTCCTGAAAGAAATGTGCCCCCTTACAGAGTGCGACAAGGACAGCGAATGTGTGTGACAGGGAACGCATGCTACACAAGAAGCAGAACTGTTAGCCCTTTTCACTCTGTTCACTAAAATCGATAAGATTTATTCACAAAAGTATAAGCCGTCAGAATGTTTTTGAATGGTCTGTAACTGTACTGACGTGGGGGGGGGGGTCATAAATCAGTCCAGGAAGGGTGTCTTTTTTTGTTAATTTACGTCCTCCAACGTTAAGTCATATCGGACGATGAATGAAATGGGTGAAATGATGCCCAAATGAGCCCGGGGTCCATGGAACTTAGAGTTACCTGACATTCGTCTTTCAGGATGAGGGAAAACCCCGGGAAAAACCTTATCCAGGTAACTCACCCTGACCGAGATTCAAACTCGGGACCTCTTGAAAGGAAGGGTGTGGGAACCTTCTGCAATCCCCCTGCGTCTCAGGCCCCGGAGGCATTCTCTCCTGTGGTATACTGTAAGTACTTCGAGATTTTTATATTGTGTATGTTTTACATAAAAATAAGTTTCATATATCTGAAATTTCACTAGAAAACTGAGAAATGAGAGTAAATTTAAACATTTCAACTCCCATTCTTGGGAGACGGGATAAAGAATTAAATTTGTATTAAATGGTTAATCTGGTGAGTGAAGGTTAGCTATCTTCAAGGGACCAGGTCATGAAGTCATGTCTCAAACTAGGGACGAAACAGTTGAGAGCTTAGGGTCAGGTTGCTGTCTCAGAAACTAAAGTTAAGAAATTTTGTTTCATTGTCATATATGTTTTTCTCAATCTAAAATTAGTAAGAAGTAACTCATGAAGTGTACTCAATCAAATCAGTTATGCCTTTGTCTACAATACTGAAAATCGCTTCTCTGTTCTTCCCTCTTCTTCCGAAAGGGTTCGAAGATCTCTTATATAGTACTTGGATACTTTAACGTTTGTAGAAGTACAGGCCGAACTCTATGGGGAGTGTTCTGATTGGGCTGGACTCTACGAAGTGGTGGTCTCAGTACTAGTTGGAGATTGGAAGCAGCGATAATAATTTGTTCTCTAGTAAAGTCTGTCTAGTGAACGGGAGTGCAGTTTGTCGCTTAAAGGGAAATCACTCTCCCGCCCACTAATGACCGTCATAAATCTATCTCCACACTTCAGAAATGGAACACTGTCGTTGAGGATCAATAGCAACCCTGATTTTCTTGAAATGACAGTCACATGTCTACTCCACGTGGAGTCTCAGTTGCCGAAGTTCCAACTTCCAGTTGATCTGTTTCATTACATGCAGAAATTCTTTGTGTGACACGATGTGGAGACCGTGGGAAGGAAATGCAGTGGTAAATGCAAATGAAGTTGTAGATAACTTTCAGTCAAGTAAAAATAATCAAAGTGATGACAATAGTGTGAATAACTGGGCCGAGTTATATTACTGGAAAAGCCTCAAAAAACAGTTATAATGGAACTGTTTCTAAGCAAATTCAAGCGCTTGTTTTGAACACATATAAATATGTGCTGACAAATAATCTTGGTAAGGGGTCGTGCAATGAACCTGATGATAAATTCTGGGTATTCACTGAAATACGGTAAGAAATATTGTGACGAAAGGAATACCAAAAGACGCCGATCAAGTGTGAAAACAAAAGGAAACGTTTCTCTAAAGTAGATAATTTCACATGCGATTTAATTCGTCGAGAAATTTATAGATTCTATGCAAAAGGGAGAGCGCCCACCTTAGATGAATTGGTTGCACATTTGCAAGAAATTTGTGATTTTGCTTATGCGCACTTCACTTTGCGGGATCTCCTAAAGGAACTGGGTTTCAAATACCGTACTTTGAATAGGTTAAGGGCTATTATGGAATCCAGTAGAACTGTAGCTTGGCTATATATATGTCAAAACTAAGGAAGTTTCACAGTAATGGACATAAGACAATTTATTTAGACGAAACCTCGTACGATACCCATGACGTATCGAGATAGGTGGCAACCTTGCAGGAAGATCTGGGAGAACGAGGGTCGGTGTTTTAAAACGATTATAAGGGTTCGTCAAAGGCAGCGGCCGACGTGCACACCAGTTAACTAAAGAGACTTTACCATCCTGCGGAGCTGGGAGATGGTGAGGCAGATATCGTCCCTACCGAGATACCCCCCCCCCCAGGGGCCTACTTTGGTAGGTACGGGCTTGGCGCACCCGGGGTCCCGAGCCAACAGTCTCCCTCGTGTGGGCTCCTCTTCGTGGTTGAGGAAGACGGTCAACAGGCCCACCCACGTGTAGGCCGTGCGTGGAGACCCGTGTCGGTGGAAAGGTGAAAAAAAAGGTGAAATAGGTGAACAAAATTTTTAGTAGGTTTTGATAGATTTTTTTATGTACGTGTATTTTTAATAGGTTTTGTTACACTTGTATAGTTTTTAGAAAGTTTTATATATGGCTTTTGCAATGACTAGTTTTCTGAAGGGCGCTGATGACCGCCGTAGTTGAGCGCTTTTTTTTTTTTTTTTTTTTTTTTTTTGCCTTCGGTAAAATCCCATATGGCCATCGTGGGGAAAATTAGAAAAATTAATGTAAGGAAGTTTAAGAGGCTGGGAGGAGACTAGATCTGTATATCACTTTCTTTAAAAAAATTGCAGAAGAGCTTGGTATACAGGTTTGTGGCATAACTGTAATATGGTGTTGACGCTAGCGGGAAAAGGAACAGACTGCTGAAGTAGGCGGCGGAGGAAGGAAGAACGGTGGGATTGGTAGCGAGATCAACTGAACAGGAGATGATTGAGGTCAGCGGTTTCGCCTGGGTCATCAGGACATACAGGAGAATCGATGAGACGTAGTCGGTGTAGATGCGCAGGGTAACATCCATGTCCAAGTCGCATTCTAATGATGGAGGTGAGATGTCGACGTGCAATCCTGAAGCTGGAGAACCAAGGGGTCGTGGATAGATGCGTCTGAACGGCGGCGTAGGGTTTGCCTTTGATGGACTGCGAACGAATCCAGGCGTCATTCAGCGACAATAGGCGTCACGATGAAGGACCGGGAAGAAATCCGTGTAGGGCAGTTGGATGCCTTGGAAGGTGCCTTGGGAGAGTCCCTCTTTTGCCAGGCGATCGGCGACTTCATTGTATCGAATTCCGACATGCCCTCTGATCCAAAGGAAGTGAATTTGATGTCCGGCTATGGTAGCGTTGTTCACCAACGTCAGTATCTCGTAAAGATAACAGTGCATATCTCTCGTCCAGCGGGGAGATGAGAGTCTCTGCAGCACACTCTGCGCATCGGTTAAGATCAGCAGTTTGGGGAAGCCCTGAGAAATCCCATATTGCAAAGCGTCACGAATGGCCAGAACCTCCGCAGTGTAGCTGGAAGCCTCCATAGGTAGGCGGTATCGAGCCTGGGCATTAGTAGAAGGACAGACGTATGCATAACCTACTCCATCAGCAGATTGAGCGCCCTTATATATCATCATCATCATCATCTACCGAGGTACTTCGGTAGTCTTCTCCTATTCCTGCCCAAGGGGGGAGGTATATTTTAGAAACCAGATATTGCCCAAACGGATATAACCAAGGGGAAATAGCCCTCCATGGCTTTACAGAAGAGAATGAATGAAGAAATTTCGGTTCGTTATTGCTCTAGCCAGTATCCTTCGTGTACTGGCTGAACTTTAAAGGATTGCATGTTACCATACTACAATACTAGTTAACCTCTTTATAGCGTTGTAACACAGTCCGACAAAACTGTTCTTCCACTTTACTGCTTGCTATGAGTGAACTGTCACAGGCCACTGTTGTTTAAATGTTACTTTAGATTTGGAGCTTCGGTTCGTACGAAACTGGTCTCCAGATATGAGCTGTCCATTATCCTGCATGTTTTATGTAATTTACCTTTCGCTCCTAAAGTAAACACTTATCAATGTTGCGGCCAATTTCACTTGTAATGAATTTTAACATTTCGTCTGTTGTTTCTTATTGCAATTTCCCTCATTTAGTCACAGAATAAAGGGTCCTTAATGTACAATGACACGCTCTACACAAGACAACTTTTATTAATATTTTCTTTACTTTGTGTTTCAAGCATATACTTCTCGTACCGTTAAAACCATCCTATGTTGTTGTTACATCTGACTTATTAACAGCAGCTCCTACATCTGAATCTGTCTCAAGTATTCCTTGTTTTATTTCTAACATCCAACATGGAGGAAGCCATACGAAGTAAAGACTGAAAGAAAATGAGAAGCAAGAGGTGAACAGAATATTCGCATGAAGTAATTACATTGCTACCAGTTTTATGTTTTAATATAAAGGAGGTTGTTAACAACAGTGCAGCAGTAAAGTTTATTGCTTCAGAGAGCAGCAGGGTTAGCTAATTTCCAGCATGTGCTCATGAAATCTTTCCTCTATAAGAAGGTGAAGGTTCACGAATAATAGCTGCAGCTCTTTATCTAAGGTCTTTACATCCTGAATACCTTCGGAGATTTTGTACTTGATTCAGTAATTTCCGTTCATAGTACACGAATTTGTGTTACTTTGGTACACTTGGTGTATACTTGACGGATGAGAGGAATGCTATCACAGGATAAAGTGTCAGAGGGATTTATCTGCTCTCGTTAAAGTTATCATTACTGTGAATCTGCAGTCCCTCGTGAAGCTTTGGACTATTTAACTATGTTAGGGAGAAAAAGTATTATCTTTTATCCAGTGTTGTTGCTATTTAAATTCGGTACTTTGTAAATTTGTGACACATAATTTTAAATTAGGTCTTCCACCTCCGCAAACTACACAAGAAATATTTCTTTTACTTTCTGAAAATTGACTCAATGACTATGATGGTATTACATTGCCAAATGTTTAAGACAATTATGTGCTGTTTGTTCTAGATAGTTAACCACTGGCACGACAGCCCCAAGAGGGCCAAGGCCTACCAACCCGACTGCCGGCCTCACGCCCACATACGCAAGGCAGATGTGGGCGATCATCCAATCAGTACTATAGCCGGGACCGAAAATCCGCACCCCATGGGTGGGATTTTTTGTTCTAGATACATACTATATATTTTTGTATTTAAACCATAAAATATAAACAAAATCTACTGGTCAAAAATCGAGATCTCATTAAGGGAGAACCTTAAGCGAAATATATCCTTGGGGGAGGGGATTGACCATTTAAAATAACTTGGTTCCTTTTTTCTTTGTTTTTTTTTGTTTTGTTTTTTGTAATTTACGTCCTCCAATAATATAATGTGTAGTGTTTAACGCCCGCTTTTACTACATACGGCACCGCAGGCGGTGAAACTGATGATACATGAGATGAAGATGGAGCACCGGTGGAATGAGATGGCGGGGGAAACCGGAGATCCCGGAGAAAACCCGCCCCAGCACCATGTTGTCCACCACAAATCTCACTTTGCGGTGGTCTGGGATCGAACCCGGACCGCCTAGGTGAGAGCCCAGCGGTCTAACCACTGAGCCACGGCGCGGCCTACGTCCTCCAACGTTAAGTCACATCGGAATATGAATGAAATGAATGAAGTGATGCTCAAATGAATCCGGGGGTCCATGGAGCTTAGAGTTACCCGACATCCGTCTATCAGGATAAAGGAAAACCCCGGAAAAACCTTATCCAGTAACTCACCCTAACCGAGATTCGAACTCGGACCTCTTGAACGTGAGACAGACACACTACCATCTACGCTACCGAGGCGGGAAAACCTGGTTCTGAAATGCTAGACATACAGTTGTTTTTCTGGTCAGAGAATTGTAAAAGGCCAGCATAATATTTCATGTGCTGGCCCCGTAGCTCAGTCGGTAGAGCACCTGCCTGCAGTGCTATGTTCCTGGGTTCGATTCCCGGCTGGTGTTGGGGATTTTTCTCCAACCAAGATAATTCCTCATCTTCCCCAGAGTCTGGAAGTGTGAATGAGAGTGCGAATGTGTGCGTGATCTAATGATTAAAACCCAACGAATACGAGTTAACACCTTCTAAAGAAGAACGGCCGCCGATATAACCACTGGAGTTAAAGATGGGGTATAAATTAAACAAATAAAAATATTTCACTGGGATCGAAATGACTTTAAACCATTGTACAATGCATAAACAAAGTCCCTTTTATTTTTTATTTTTATTTGTATAGCCCTCTTTAATTTCCATACCATATCGGGGCTTTGACTTGAGAAGCAACCCGTAATTACAGGTTTTTTAGTTCAGAAATCACACACGTACACGTTAGCTCCAGATGCATAATTTCATACCCTGCAGGGGGTGGAGGATAATAAAATTGTAATTAAACAATACTCTCCCCTCATAACCGGGAATGAAATCTTGACCCTTAGGCTTTTGTTACTGAGAGATTTCTTGTCGAGCTATTTTAACCTAATAAGCAGTCAACATGAACTCAAATTTGGAAAGTGATTCATGTCTTTTGAAAATGTGAGGGAGCTTTCTTCTTTCATTGTGTTGCATGGAAAGCCCCCGATGTCCGTTTATTGATTGAAATCCATTCGGGGTTGCCTTTGTTATCTGTCTCAATGTATTTCATTTTAATGGTGTTTATCTATGACCGCAGTGAATACAGCTAAAGGGTTGTATTTACTATCGAGTGGAATAACTCCAGGGTAACGTGTGAGGTCTGGACTCACGTTCACTATTGGTTTCTACAAATGCAGTGCTGGTTTAGCAGAATTACCATTTCTCTTTCATTGTTTTGTTCTCAACTTTCAGATGTGCCTCTAAGTTTCACTGCAGAGGGCTGCTTAGTTTGCGGTCGTTGATCGCCCTTTCAAGACATCTCCAACAGTGGAACAAGTCTATTGCTTTTAGCTCCGTGGCCAGATTGTTATTTGCCGCTTCTGTCTTCGCAGCGAGGGTTTCATTTCTTTCAGCTCTTCCAGAATCTTTGCCAATGCAGCTTCCACCATCGCATCCCACTCCTGACACCAAATGTGACTTTTTAGGGTTCGTAAAGTTTAAAGTCTAGTTTGCAGAAATTCAAAATGCTCTTTATTTCAGTAGAAACACACTTTGGTCAACCCTTACGGCTCTAAAAATGACGTTTCATACACACAGTAGTCTGCGGTTCCTTCACCACGCATAAACAAACGAAAGAATTCACCCGCGGCACACTTCAAATAGCTGCACGCACACAATTAACAGCTCAACTCGCAACTGAGGTGCAGTTCAAATGTCACACACTGCACGGCTGCAACTCCATTCACTTACTGGCAGATCTCATTGCACGACTGAGCTGTCCAATTAGCTGTGACGTTTTTATAACCGAACCATCATTTCTCGAAAGTTACCGAACTAGCATGCTCTTTCGTGATGTAGCGAGAACACCATGGAACTGTCTCTGTCTCTTTCTCCGTCTGTTGCTCTCTCTGTCTTTCGCACCTCTTTGGGGCCCGTAGTCTTCCATGGTTTCTTTACTACATCCTTTCCTCTTGTTGATCTGTTGTATAACCTGTATCTATACCTATAAGACTACATTGTTACTACTTTCTGAAACCAAAATATAGTGCAAATTCTTGTTTTAAGGTCCAAGAATAGCCGCAAAATAATCCACGATTATCTCTCTGTCGGTGAACAGTATAACTAAAAAATAATAAATCGGTTAAATATCAAACCTGGTATTTAAATTCAACAGAGTTCCCTTTCATTCTCGATGAATTTTTCATAACTGGAAGTAGTACTTTTTTTAAACTCCAATGGTCATATCGGTGGCCGTTCTCTTTAGAAACATATCGAAGATGTTAACTCGTATTCGTTGGGTTTTAATTATTAGATCACGCACACATTTGCACTCTCATTCATACTTCCAGACTCTGGGGAAGGTGAGGTATTTTCTTGGTCGGTGAAAAATCCCCACTCCCACCACCGGGAATCAAATCCGGGATCCCTAGCAGGGCAGGCAGGTGCTCTATCGACTGAGCTAAGAAAAATCTTACTTCACAAACATGTTGAGCTAATTAGGTTAAATACACTTTTAAGGGCGAATTATTTCCGAGGCATTCCTTATTTGTTGGTATTTTCCATTTTCAAATGTGAATTTCAAAGCTGTCACATCGTGACCACCTCTTAGAAGAGTTTAATAAAGGTTAATATATTTCCATATTTCCCATTGCGCCTACAAGAAAATTAGCAATAAAATAATTTCTGGAAGTGTTTAGAAGATGTAGAGAAATAAGTATTCGTAGGAATACGAGTTTGTATATCATATCACATTTTCTGAACGTCGAGCACCTGAACCTGATCATCTTTCCCTCCAAAACGCGTCATTGTCATTTCCCAAGTAACGATCGTTCACACAAATTCGGGCCAACAAAGAGGAAATTGGATCGTATCGATTCCGAACGAAAAAGTTGCCTTTGAGGAAGGAAAGTACCACCAGTTTGACCGTTGGCATTTGAAACAATTGAAGGGTGCTGGTTTGTGGAGAGAGAGAGAGAGAGAGAATAGCTGGCAGGTAGGACGTAATGAGGGCACAAGGGTGCTTGTTGTGATAAGGGCCGTGACGTCACGATGATGGCTGCTCTCCAACACCAACTCGGTCCATCGCGTGCACGGGAGTGCTGATTCACGTCACGCACCTCGCGAGGGGGTTGCCCCAGCAACAATCGAACAGTATCGCCTTTATTACTTCCTCAGGCCCGATGGTCTTTTGTCCAAATATTGTACGCCATAAATATACAGAGCCAAATATATAAAACTTAGCACCTTCCAAGAGTTCTTTTTTTCATTTCGTCAAAGTTTTCCCTGAAACCATTTACTTTACTATCTGATGTTTTATTTTGTATTATCACTACAAATTACTACCACGTGTTCACACCCTCCTGCTGGCCTAGATAGTGTGCAGTCGTTGACTTTGCAGAAAGCAGTCGAACTCAGTTCATTCGTTATCACCTGGCGGTCTACTCTGTGTTTCTGTCCTACTTTACCTCCTCAGCAAAAATAAATACCTATAGCTTCTGTGGACAGTGCTTATTTGGGGCACTAACTAACCTGAAAACATTACATTCTAAATTACGAGGTCTGTTCAATAAAGAATGATTTTTTTACGGTCATAATTTTTCGCACTAAAATTCAAGCTTATTATATTCTGTTAGCTAAATGTGAAACAAACACGCCGTAGTAGTTTCATTGTTGGTACTCCTGGTTCCCGCCTACCACTGCAATGGAGGTAACATGCGATTAAAGTTGATGTTAGGGAAAGATCCGGAGTTACTTTCAAACATAATCACTGCTGATGAGACTTGGCTACATCATTTTGATCCTGAGAGCAAACAGCAAAGCTCAGTGTAGAAATCTCCTTCATCACCAATCACCCAGAAAGCAGAAGTGGTTGCTTCTGCTGGGAAAGTTATGGTCATCTCATTATTTAATATTCATGGAATGGTTTATCAGCATGTTGTACCTGCACACACATCAGTAACTGGACAATACTACAGGGATGTCCTGAAAACATTGCAAGTCCATATCAGGCACAAAAGACCACATTTCCAAGAAGCAGGCCTGGATGCTGCACCACGATAATGCGTGGCCGCATATTGCCAATGATGTTGCTGAATATCTTCCAAAAATCAACGTGAAGTGCATTCCTCGCCCTCCCTATAGTCCGGATTTAGCCCCATATGACTTTTTTCTATTCCCTAAGTTGAAGAAACGCCTTCGTGGGAGGCATTATCCATCATCAGAAGCAGTGGTGAAGGCTGCGGAGGCGATTTTGAAGGATCTCTCAACAAATAGTTTCCAGCATGTCTTTGAAGAAGACTGGGAGAAACGCTGGGACAAGTGCATCACATTCAGGGGAGACTATTTTGAGAAGGACCATCAAAATTATGAGGATGAGTAAAGGTACGTTGTCAAAAAAATTGTGATCATTCTTTATTGAACAGCTTATTTATTTTATTTATTTATTTATTTATTTATTTATTTATTTATTTATTTATTTATTTATTTATTTATTTATTTATTTATTTATTTATTTATTTATTTATTTATTTATTTATTTATTTATTTATTTATTTATTTATTTATTTATTTATTTATTTATTTATTTATTTATTTATTTATTTATTTATTTATTTATTTATTTATTTATTTATTTATTTATTTATTTATTTATTTATTTATTTATTTATTTATTTATTTATTTATTTATTTATTTATTTATTTATTTATTTATTTATTTATTTATTTATTTATTTATTTATTTATTTTTTGTTTGTAATTTACGTCCTCCAACGTTAAGTCATATCGGACGGTGAAGCGTGAAATGATGCTCAAATTAGCCCAGGGTCCATAAAGCTTAGCGTTACCCGACATTCGTCATTCCATTCTTAATTGGTAAAATTATAAGTTCGGAAATGTAGGAAATGCTGATGCAATATTGTTCATTACACTGTCCTAAATTTTCAAGACAAATCTGCACTTACACCACTAACAGCCAGTGCACTTAAACTTAGTAGACCATCTAATTTGGACGATGAATGGACTGCTTAAGAGACATATGCCTTCTAGTGATAAGGAAAAACAGCTGTCGAATTCAGAAATGCATGTTCATTTATGATTCCAAAACTAGAGATGAAAACTTATTACTAATAGACAATAACAGTCATAAGGTGGTAGAGGCCGACCGCATTATTGCCAGGAGGTGCCGTCGAAGCGCACAAAGAGACAAATAGCGCAGCGCGGGGATAAAAGCTTGCCGAAACAGATAAAGCGACAGATAGCTGACTGGAAGTTTCGATTTCTTGTTTGCTACAGAGCATTCCAGAAATGTCTAGAAATATGAGTAGAGGATATAAGGAGGTCGGACTCGTCAGGAGGGGGGCGGTCGAAATGGTACTTGACAATCGTGTGCGTAGAGCTGTGTTTTGAAAGTCGACTCTTTTGTTTGTGATCGACGACCTAGCATATTGTATTTGTGTATGTTACGTAATTCTGCTACTGTAAGGGTTGACCAAAGTGTATTTCTACAGAGATAAAGAACATTTTGAATTTCTGCAAATTGGACTTTTAATTCTACGAACCCACAAAGTCACAATACTAACATTACCTGTTTGTGGTGTTCGGGGATAGTGAATCTACCTCACATTCTAGGAGTCCTGATTACAAATCTTGCTTGGAATGTGTTAAAGTCTGTTTAGTTAACTGGCGTGCACGTCGGCCGCTGCCTTTGACGAACCCTTATAATCGTTTTACAACCCCGGTCCTCCTTCTCCCAGATCTTTCTGCAAGGTTGCCACCTTTCTCGATACGTCATGGGTATCGTACGAGATTTCGTCTAAATAAATTATCTTATGTCCATTTCTGCAAAACTTTCTTAGTCTTGACATATATATCGCCAAGCTACAATGCTACTGGATTCTATAATAACCCTTATCTTATTCAAACTGCGGTATTTGAAACCCAACTCCTTTAGGAGACCGCGCAAAGTGCAGCGCCCATAAGGAAAATCACAAATTTCTTGCAAATGTGCAACCAATTCGTCTAAGGTGGGCACTCCTCCTTTTGCATAGAATCTATAAATTTCTCGACGAATTAAATCGCATGTGAAATTATCTACTTTAGAGAAACGTTTCCTTTTGTTTTCACACTTGATCGGCGTCTTTGGTATTCCTCTCGTCACAATATTTCTTACTGTATTTCTGCGAATACCCAGAATTTATCATCAGGTTCATTGCATGACCCCTTACCAAGATTATTTGTCAGCACATATCTATATGTATTCAAAACAAGCGCTTGAATTTGCTTAGAAACAATTCCCGTCATAACTTTGCTTTGTGAGGCTTTTCCAGTAATATAACTCGGCCCAGTTATTCACACTATTGTCATCACTTTGATTATGTTCACTTGACTGAAAGTAATCTACTACTTGATTTGCATTTATCACTGCATTTCCCTCCCACGGTCTCCACATCGTGACACACAACGAATTTCTGCACGTAATGAAACAGATCAACTGGAAGTTGGATCTTTCGCAACTGAGACTCCACGTGGAGTAGACATGCGACTGTCACTTCGAGAAATCAGGATTGCTATTGGTCCTCAACAACAGTGCTCCATTTCTGAAGTGTGCAGATAGATTAATGACGGTCATTAAGTGGGCGGGAGAGTAGTTTCCTTTGAGCGGCCAACTGCACTCCCGTTCACTGGACAGACTTTACCTGGATACAGTTATTTTTCTCTATGGACCCCATTGAATATAAGTTAAAACATTTCATTAATTCATCAACAATATGGCCCTCAGTTAAAGTTTGCAAAGCTTAAAAACAAGAGTTTTTAAAAAGTAAACAATGAATGAATAACTTTTCATATAAAAGGTAGCTTGGAATGGGTAGATTTTCTTAAACTTTTCATGTGACATTCTTTCAAGACAAGATAAATACTAAATACTCTCTAGATTTGTTTAATGCAATTTCTCTCTCTCTCTCTCTCTCTCTCTCTCTCTCTCTCTCTCTCTCTCTCTCTCTCTCTCTCTCTCTCTCTCTCTCTCTCTCACGAACTTAAACACATGGGCCTCTGTTTAAGGCTTCTGTTTTTATTCAGGAGACATCTATATATATATATATATATATATATATATATATATATATATATATATATATATAATTTCTGGCAAAATTGTAATGTTCGAATGTTTGGAGTACTGTAAAATACCCTGTAATTATTATATACGTAAGTGGCAGAGAAAATAAAAATTATATAAAATTATTTGTTGACAAAGAAAAAAGAAGTTAGAACTAAAATGTGGCATAATTGAAAATCATTTTACTCCAGGGCTTAGTGTTTTGACCTAAAAGTCTCGGTTTTAAATCCCGGCTGTGTCAGAGGCATTTTTAAAATTAGACTTTTCCTTAGGCTTCGTAGAGTTTGGAAGTATTCACGTGGGAATGAAAGTGTGTCAGTTTGAATTAACTGAAACACCTGCAGTCAAGGAACTGCTTCTCTAGTCAAACTTCATGATATGGGCATGCAAGTTAAAAAGAATTAACATCATGAAGCATTAGATAAATATATTTTGCATAGCAAACATGGCTCTTCTCGGATAGTTTGAAATCTCATCGGTTGTGCTAAGCGTCTTTTACAATTGAATGTCGAACATCTGATAGTGGTTATTATTCCCTGGTCTAGACGCTATTAAATCTATCAGGTTGGCAGTACTGAAGCTGGACAGAATGTAATGGCCGCAATTTCCGAACCATTTTATCGAGTGTGAGGTAGGTGCAATAATGGAGCAGCTCACGGAGGTTAAGCCACAACGTTGAAGTACCTCTAGGCGAATCAGCAGCTGTGAGTTATTGCATTCTCCTTCATAAAACCGTATTACACTCCAATCTCGATCGTCGTTTGTTTGGTTAAGTGTTACTATGGTAACCAAGTCTAACTACCACATTATTCTAAAGACTAAAGTATCGCGTCCTGTTAATCTGTTGTATCACTGGACGGATGTTTTTGTTTCAGAGTGTTTAACACATTCCAAAGTAGCTGGAGATGAGTTGAGGTTGGAGTACAGTTATTACCCACTAAGAGAGTTGATTCCCGGCCCCACATTGGTATAATAACATATTATAATCCGTCTCAAACTTGAACGACCCTTGTGTAAACATATGGGAGGCGAGAAGATGGAGACAGAGATACTTGAACGGAAATCTCTTAAGCTGCTAATTGGTGAGGAAAATTCTTGGGTATTTATAAAAGCAAGAACCAGCAATATACGTAGAAACAAAAATTCGGCGGATGTAACTATTCTTCGAAGCATTTACTTAGCACTCCAGGGAATTCTAGGGTGGTTGGTTATAGGAGTCGATTCAACGACACCCCTCATCCGGACCTCCCCAATCCCGCTCGATAACACATAATAAGCGCAGCAAGAATTGCATTCCACCCCTCAAAAAATTCGATATCAAGATTATTCAGCAGACTTTCAGTTTTCGAGTTTCCCAAAGAGTGTTATTTAAAATGATGTTGCTATTCAGTTGTTTCTGTGATGTAATGAAAAAAAAAATTAAGTTCAGTATATGGAAACACCTATTCATTTTGTTTTCCATATATCTCTTGTACCTTCAACAAAATGTGTAACAAACTATATATGCAAAGATACATAAGGTTAAATATGAAAATGTAGAATTTCTAGAAGTTATATAAAAATAAGTGATAATAGGTAAATAAAGACATGTGATGTAACAAATAACATTTTTTTGTTGCAAACTTGAAACCAATTTTCCCATATTTTATTTTATATTTACCTTAGTATAAGATAAAAAGTTGACACTCAAGTTTTACTATGCTCTTTGATACGAGGGCAGTTCAATAAAGAATGATCATTTTTTTTTACAACGTGCGATGAACTTGTCCCAGCGTTTCTGCCAGTCTTCAAAGACATGCTGGAAACCACTTTTTGAGAGATCCTTCAAAATCACCTCCGCAGCCTTCACCACTGCTTCTGATGATGGATAATGCCTCCCACGAAGGCGTTTCTTTAAGTTAGGGAATAGAAAAAGTCACATGTGGCTAAATCCGGACTACAGGGAGAGTGAGCGATGCCCTTCACGTTGATTTTTGCAAGATATTCAGCAACAACATTGACAATATGCGGCCACGCATTATCGTGGTGCAGCATCCAGCTTGCTTCACGGAAATGTGGTCTTTTGCGCCTGATATAGACTTGCAATGTTTTCAGGAGATCCCCGTAGTATTGCCCAGTCACTGATGTGTGTGCAGATACAACATGCTGATAAACCATTCCATGAATATCAAAGAAAGAGATGACCATAACTTTCCCAGCAGAAGCAACCACTTTTACTTTTTGGGGGGGTTGGTGAAGAAGGAGATTTCCACACTGAGCTTTGCTGTTTGCTCTTAGGATCAAAATGATGTAGCCAAGTTTCATCAGCAGTCATTACATTTGAAAGAAACTCCAGATCTTTCCCTAACATCAACTTTAACTGCATGCTACCTCCATTGCAGCAGTAGGTGATACTGAACATGTCTGAACTTACCTGGTTATCACAGGCGGGAACTAGGAGTACCAACAATGAAACTACTACAGCGTGTTTGTTTCACATTAGGCTAGCAGAAAATAATAATATTGATTTTTAGTGCGAAAAATTATGACCGTAAAAAGTTATGATCATTCTTTATTGAACAGCCTTAGAAAAACCAAGGGCCTCAACGGCCCCGTCCTTCACGAAAGCAGATATCCCTTCGTGCGTTAGAACAGTTGCAGAATGAAACGAGGCAATTCCAGTTAAACGCGCGGTAGTACTGTAGGTGAAGTGCACAGGCCATTTCAGCCCTGAGAATTGCCTCTCGTTCGGAGCAGAACCAAATCCGCTATATATAGTCATTTAATTCTGATTGCTGGAAACTTCTAGCTACATAAGCATTTATCATACTAAAACTTCAATAAATTCTGACAGGAAAGAACCAAGAGTTTGCTTTGGATGTTAGTAAGTACTCTAACACCTCTGTAATTTATGAATGGGATGCAATGCTCCTTAGTTTGTATAAGAAGCAGACAAATTGGATATGAATTGTAAAGTTAAATATCAGTTACTTCCAGAGCACAAACCGTTTTGTTGACAACAGCATCATCACTTTGACTTGCACCAATTACCTACGTATCCTGAGGTGACATGTTGGCGCAACATAAAAAGTCTAACGTGCCAGACACGGACGGCTCCAAATATAGATCTGTCGTCGTGAAAATTAAACCTCGTTATGGCTGCAATTAACGCTTTTTACATAAGTAGTAAACATGATTCTCAAACACTTGAACTTCGAGCGCACTCGAGAGTCTCCTACACAAGCTTTTAGTGATCAAGGAAGCTAGTAAACAAAAGACGGTAGCTTTGATTTTGCTGTTATTAGAACAGAACTCTCCAAAAAGATCAGAGCAACGTATATTGTGCTGTTTAATTAAAACATTCCAGTCGTAAGAGTGGAACTACCAAAAGGCTCCTAGCCTTTGCGTTTATTACATCTGTTATTATTTTTGAGTTGATGATTAAATAAAATTTGAAACATCAAAGAAGTGATCTCACTCTTCTCTCCCTTTTTTTCAACCGAGGTAATTCAACATGTCTTGAGAACCATAACAATGGAACAACACTTCCACCACGCCAGTTAGGGGGTAGAAAATATGTTTTTTGAACAGTAAGCTCGGAAAGCATTGATTGTTTAGAAAGATAGAACCTGTTCCAGCTTTTCCACAATAGAGACAGGTGGATAAGTACCTGCTTCTATTTTTAGCATATCTCCTTTCATAAAAAAAGGTAAACCAAATACGGTATAGAAGTACTCGGCCTAAGTCGAAGAAGTCGTGCAGCTGGACAAATGACTATGATAATCATTATCAGACTTAAGACGGCACGCTGTAAAGTTTCAGACGCATATAGTCACTTGTTTGTGACGATCGCGTAAACAAACCAAAAATAGACAAAATGAAATACGAGCTGTGATAAAGCCTTTCCCTTTGAACGGTTTACTCCTAAGGAGTTAAGTCGTCATTAAAAAAATTCTTATCCTCATTTTTGACGGTTAAAAAGTGAACTCCTGAATGGTCATACACCCATTGAAGTAGATGATATAGATATCCTAAAACCGTTGGGCTCGACAATCGTTCAGGACCATTCACAAGCACCTCGATAGGTCGTTACTGCTACTTTTATACACAATTTCGGGTATGGTATCGTTTTGCCTGGTTTAAATGCAATCCAGTGAGTTTCGACCACATTTCACAGCAGGAGAAGAGACTGGATTGATCGCTTCAACCGTAAACGAAGGAGAAGTCGAAACAAGGTGTTCTGGGACTCTCATGACGTAGTTTTCAGAGGGTTAGTGTTACGCTTCAATACTGAAGGATGCTATTCATCTTTATATTCCTACAGCTGGTGAACAGACAGATACGATAATGTAGTTTTAACACGTCCGCCATATTCCCATCGCTGACTTTCTGTTTAAAACTTAAAGCAGTGACTAAGAGGATGAAATATCTTATTTTTAGAACAGTCATTATTACATGATAATACTCGAAATGAGACCTAGGAAGAAAATACTGTGCGTTCCCTGAGCGACCGAACCGCTTCGCTGCGGCGTTGGGCTGGGTGACGAGTGGTGCGCCTGCCGCCAGAGAATGTCGCTCTACTACTACTGCAGTGTCAGTCGAGTTGGATCTGTGGTGAGGGAGAGTTCTGTGTGCGCGTTCGCCACGCTGCAAAAGTTGGGGTTTGGTGTGCAGTATATTTTTCGACACAAATTGATTTACATGTTTATGAAAATTGCATTTTAAATATGTAATTCTTTTCCGCAACTAACAAGAGATGAACGATAGGGTGGGTGGTTTCAACAGGACTCAGCTACAGCGCACATTGCTGCGAATTCTATGCATAAACTGCGAAGTGTGTATGCTGACAGAATAATTAGTTAATGATTGTGGCCATCACGTTCCCCTGACCTATCTTCATTTGGTTTTTATTCATGGGAAACGTTAAAGAATAAAGTGTACGCATCCATCCCGCATACGTTACAGAATTTAAGGACAAATACAGCCAATCAGGCAAGATGAACTTATTCGAGTGAACCAGAACTGTTTTCGGAGGTTTGGGGGATGCATTCGCGTTGAAAGTCATCATTTTCAACATCTTTTGCGATTTCAAGTAAACCTAATGTAAATTAGTACAGTAGTTAGGGTTCCGTACACGTTACCTGCCGGTCCTTTAGGTGTGATTCTGGCGGAGAGTGTGCCAGCCCTCACCCATTATGGTGGCGCCGCGGGACGGTCCGGTCGCTCATGGAACGCACGGTAGTTTCAGATATTTTAGTAGCTCCCCAGCATTTCTACTAAGCGATAGAACCCCATCCATTCACAACTTCGTGCCTTAACGATCTCGAATACATACTCTGTGTATACAACAGTGTAACTGAAATGTCTTTGTAAGTGCTGGAATGGTCCTTTACACAAAGACGTCAAGAGAGATGAACAGCAAATTGATAAAATTCTTTTTTAAACATACTCTACTACGAACGTGCTTACACAAAGTGAATAACGGACAGTATTGCGTTACACTGATAGACTTCGCGTTTAGAGAACTTCTGAATAAAAACAATCCTCTTTCTGCAATGTTTCCTATATATGGAAACAGTTAGGTTACTTTTCTTAAAAATGGCTGTAACAATTTTCTTTGAAAAACTTATCCGATTAACAAGAAGTAGATATAGAGAGAAATACGTTTTGTAAGAAGTAGAATGTGTACCGAAAGTCATATCAATTTTTTTTTAAATCAGTTATTTTCCTGTTGTGTACAGAGAATTTGCGTTTTATTTGGAAACAACAGAGCAACTTCAAGTTCACATTAAGATATCGAGATGGCGTGGTGCGAGGCCGTGGCGAGTATTTTCTACGGCCACTGCATTTGTAACCGGGTCATCTTGATAAAGACAAGCGGTTTAAACAGGATACGTGTGACGCCTGATGAAGATGATAATAATAATCTTTAAGAAAGAGAAAAAAAAAATATCTCATTTTCATTTCCTACCATGAAAAACAATATTGACATTTATGCTGAGATAATCTCATTAGGGTTCGATTCCTGTCCCCGACTTTCGACCATTTTCCTGTCATTCCCTTCCCTTCTCATGATTGAGGTGAATTCGAGGTTTCCGGTGGTGTGATTGCACAATACGTGCTTGGTCAGTGGGTGATTCGTTCTCTTTAGGCAACTCCAGCTAGAGGGACGAGTCTTCGAGCTTCGCAGTGCCCGAGGTATACACTCTATACCTTTTATACTCTGTCTCAAACTAGAACGTTCCTGTTATAAACATAGAGGGGGACTAAAAGTTACGTTAAGGAAACACCAGTTGGTTCATGTTTACTTCAGAATAGTCCGTAACACGTACCTGACTGATGTTATCTGGATGGTCCGCCGCCGGCCTCTGAAGCCAGCAGCACATGGCAGCACAGATGAGAAGAGCACCTGCTATGATGCAGGCCACTCCGATGTAGCGTACAGGCTCCACATAGTTCTCGGCTAGGCCTAACCAGTTGATGAGGGCCCCAACACATAGCAGTATCATGCCATAGCGATAGGGCCTCTGTGATCTTCTGGCGGCCTCCAACGAGGGCAGCGTCATCTCGATCGTTCCTGACAACAAAGTACACCATAACTACTTTCATAATGCATACATGAAATTTAATTGCACACCAACAAGGGTAACCGAGGTCGTTAAATTACTAATAGATCTGGGTTCAAATCGTGCTACAACTGTTTTCCGTGACTGGGGTTTCTTACATAGGTGGTCTGAAAGGTTTCTGATCTAATAAAATTACATGACATTTTTTTCCAGATTTTTTTATTTTTATTTTTCAACATGGTCTCCTTGTAACTCTATACACTTTTTCCAGCGATGACCCCATCTCTATAACTCGTCCAAATAGTACTCGGCATTTTTCTCTACAAAATAATGGTTTCCGAAAGTGATTGCCTCTTCATTTGACGAAAATCTCTGTCCTCCGAGCGCAATTTTCAGATGAGGGAACAAAAAGAAGTCGTTTGGGGCTAGATGTGCTGAGTAAGGCGGATGGTCAAGCAGTTCAAACTTTAATTCGCGGATTTTCGCCATTGCAACCGCTGAGGTGGATTTTCTTTTACTGCAAATGTGGCTGTTTTTCCACAAGTTCTGCCTTCAGCTTGTGAAGTAATGATGCGTAGTATTCTCCTGTAATGGTTTTTCCTTTTTGAAGATAATCGATTAAAATAACTCCATGATTATCCCAAAAACAGTCGCCATCACTTTCCCAGCTGAAAAAAAAAACAGTTTTTGCTTTTTTTGGAGCCGGTTCTCCCTTTGCAGTCCACTGTTCGGAATGTATTTCTGTTTCGGGCGTATAATGGTGTATCCAAGATTCATAAACAGTAATTAATTGGCACCAAAAATCGAATTTATAGCGCCTAAACTGCGCCAACAGAGCGTTGGAAATGTTCATTCCAACACGTTTTTGGTCTAACGTGAGCAAACGCGGCAACCAACGCGCGGACAGCTTTCTTACGCCTAAATATTGATTTAATATGTGACAAACATATTGTTTTGACATGTTCATAGCCTCTGCTATCTCTCTCACTTTAATTCGGCAGTCGTCTAACAGCATTTGGTGAACTTTTATGATGTTTTCGTCGGTAGTTGCAGTTTTTGGACGTCCCGAACGTTCATGGTTTCCCAAGCTCTTAGGGCTACGTTTAAATTCAGATGGTCAAAATTTAACTGTGGTAAATGATGGTGCAGAGTCCGCATACACAGAATCCAACTCATCTTTGATTAGCGTAGGCGTGTTGCCTTTCAAAAAGAAATATTTAATGACAGCTCGATACTCGATTTTGTCCATTTTCATAAAAACACTCACATAAACTCAATCAAACGACTGCTGCATAACAACTGAGTGTCCAAAATGGCTGAAACTTTGGTGAGTAACTGTCAACAGATGAACAACGAAATTTACTAGCTTTTATTTACGAGTGTGCCATCTTCATGTTGAGGGCGGAAACTTTTCATACCACCCTCAGATTTTTTAAGTCCTAATAATTGATAAATGCCCTGAAATGAGGCCTATAGCATTTCTTTCCCAAATTTCCTTCCCTAATTACCAGTTATCACTGCATTTCATATATATAAAGTCACATCCATACAAACACTTGAAATTTCATACTCACTATATCGGTAATCCTGAGTTCTGTGCGAAATGCCTAAAACCGTATGAATTCCGTGCGGCTATTTGCTAACCGTCCGGTTTTATTTGCAGCCTATTAGCGTTCGTGTTAAGGAGGCACCTCGAGGAGGTTGACTGCTTAGCCTCCTATTAGTTCTATATTTATGCTTTAATTTCTTTTTATTCATGCTCTTTCTTTTTCTTTTTCTTTCTTTTTTTCTTTTTTCATTTATTTTATGTATTTTTTCTATGTTTATTTTTTCTTCTGTTTAATACTTAATATTAAAATACTTATAACAACTGAAGCAGTTTTTCATCCTTCAGATTCTTTTGGAAATAACACTTTTGATCATCTATTATACAAATCAGCTTTTTGTTTTCACCGCATTTCACTTCCATTCCGATCGCTGGATAACCCTTGAAGCCGCTTGACTTTGATGCCGATTCACGGCATGATTAAAACAGCACCACATACTGTACTGAATCGGTCGAGATAATTAACAGAGAAAAAGTTTCCATTCAGGTACCAACGGCACGGAATTCAGGGTCATCCAGGTACCTCGCACGGAATTCATGACAAGCCCTTTTTATGACCGCACAAAAAAAAAAAGGGTACAACTTAACACTTTAGCAAAATAAAGTAGTTTAAAATTAAAATTAGTAAGAAAGAATATATCGGAAATAGTTACTGTCATAAAATAAATTCAAATTTGCTATAAACTAACAAGACTTAAAGTTTAGTGCATTAAGTTTTATCCATTTCTTCGGTTTATAAGAAGTAGAAATTTTTTTCAAAATTTATTCGTAATGAAGGCTGCAGAGCCTGTTCGCAGAAAATTGAAGGCGCACATTTTAATTTTCATATAAATATCTTAAACATATGCTATTTTAAAGAAAACAGTTGATAGAGCACCCGCCTGTCGTGCTACATAGGGGTCCCGGGTGCAATTCCCGGCAGTGGGGGTGCGGATATTTCTCCGACCAAGATAATTGCTCATCTTCCCCTGGAAGTATGAATAAGGGTACGAATGTGTGCGAGGTCTAATGATTAAAACCCAAGGAGTACGAGTTAACACCTTCGATATGTTCCAAAGGAGAACGGCTGCCGATATGACCATTGGAGTTAAAAAAAAAAAGGTAAAGCAATTTATCAGAAAATAATAATAAATTTTCCCTTAACATGGAGGGAATCCTTGAACAATAAATAACGTTAAGGAATAACAGTACTTTTCATAGAAAGATAGAGTCAGAATGAAAAATTCAATGCCATAGCAGGGATTTGAATCACGGATCTTCTGGTGTACGTCCCTTGAACTATTATGGCCAACGTGCCGACATGACGCTAAATTCTCCAACTGACTCGCGTTTTTTCCGGTAAATCACTAGGAGTCCTCATAAACACATGAGACAACTACCTTAATGGCGACTTACTATGCTGTAAGTACTGTAAGGCACGGGCTTTATAGTTAACCACTATTAGGTCAATTAATAGAAATTAATTGTTCTTTCACACTGGCCGTGTGTAGGCTGAAGTATGGAAAGATAGAGTCAGAATTAAAAATTAGACAACTTAGTGTCATGTCGGCACGTTGGCCATAGTAGCTCAAGGGTTAGAGCGGCTGGACGGTAACCTGACGATCCGTGGTTCAAATCTCGGCTATGGCATTGAATTATTCATACTGACTCTATCTTTCCATACTTTAGCCTACGACGGCCAGTGTGAAAGAACAATTAATTTCCAGTACTTTTTATAGTTTATAGTATTTTGTTTTAAATTACTTCCTCCAACTTTAAGTCATATCGGAAGATGAATGAAATGGGTTAAATGATGTTCAAATTAGCCCAGGATCCATAGAGCTTAGCGTTACCGGGCATTCATCTTTTAGGACAGGGGAAAACCCCGAAAAAACCTTATCCAAATAATTAACCCTGACTGGGATTTGAACCCGGGACCTGTTGAACGTGAGACAGACGCGCTGTCATCTACGCTATCGATAAAGTAAAAAGCTGAGTATTTCTCAAAGATAAGAAGCGTTTTCTTAAACAAGTTTGAGTTTATCGAAGGGTGAATGCAACACGTTAGATCTTTCCCCCAAATAAGCAACAGGATGTGTAGCAGCTACATTATAGACCGTGATTCAAGCTTACCCCGAGGTCCCAAATTCACGTCATAATATGAGGTCGATAATATCTTTTGACACGAACAAAGGGGGGAAAGTCCGTGCTATCGACAACGAACGTCAAGCCAGGAAAATCAAACTTCTATTTCCCTACCGGGAAACAGCGGTAGAGCTGTCGGAAACGCTGCTGATACGTAAGCAAGTGACGTTGAGATGAATTGCTGCCAACATTCCGGTAATTAGACAAATGGGTGTGATTGACATTCACAGGATAAGCGTGAGATTTTGTTATATTGGAGCAATGGACAAATGAATATGGGAACATTTTATGAAAACAATGATTGGGAAACTATCGTACTTCATCACCTCAACGCTATAGGTCTTGGTTCATAACTATGTTACGGTTCTGCGTATGCAAAGGCTGCGATATTGTTTTGTATCCCTTGTAAAAAGATTACTACAACTTATTCTAATATCTACTTCGTGATAATCGAGATAAAACTTTTCAGAGACTTTCAGATGTTTCCATAACATCACAAGAAACAGTTGAAGGAAGTAACTCTTTAAAAACCGACACGTATAGGACATTTCAAACAGCGAACACGTCGGATTCATCTTATACCATAATAAAATTGAATTGAAATAAATTATGTATTTAAAATAGATTTATTTTTTGTTTTGAGGTTGTATGAATGCTTGCCTGTCACTTCTAATTTATCACTTATACAAAGTTGGTATACTTAAAGAGGACTTCACAGGCTGTTACTGTAAGTTTGAAGACATACCTTTTATTTGTTATGTAAATATCTTAAAATATGTTATTTTAAAACAAATCGCTATAAAATCTTCGTCTCGTATTTTTGGAGGATTTAATTTATACAGAGTTAATTTTTGAACGGATGAACGAGAGCTTCTCCTTGCAACCTCCACATATCCTTCATCTTTTCCTAAGTATGCTATTTTTAGAAGGAGACCATATGCTTTGGTGAATTCTTGGTACAAATATATATTATTGTTAAAATACACTGTTTTTTTTTTTTTTTTTTTTTTTTTTTTTTTTTTTTTTTGGTAATGTACGTCCTCCAAGTTAAGTAATATCGGACGATGAATGGAATGGGTGAAATTATGCTCAAATGAGCCCGGGGTCCATAGAGCTTAGAGTTACCCGACATTCGTCTTTCAGGATAAGTGAAAACCCCGGAAAAACCTTATCCAGGTAACTCACCCTGACCGAGATTCGAACTCGGGACCTCTTGAACGTGAGGTAGACATGCTACCACCACGCTACCGAGGCGGGCGTATACACTGCTTCCTCTATGTATCACAGGTAAGTGACAGAGAAAGTAAATATGTATATGCAAATGACTATGGACAAGCAACGGGCGGGACTTAACGTGCATCGTTGAAGATTGGATGAAACGGAAGTGAAGGAACTCGCAGGAGGTTTCAGGCCGCAGGAAAGCCGATCGACACGCAGAAGTTTCTTGTTTGTTGAGCCGATCATATGGGAAACTTTACTATTACTATATTGTTGTAATTTACTCCACCAACGTTAAGTCACATCGGACGATGAATGGAATGGGTGAAATGGTGCTCAAATGAGCCCAGGGTCCATAGAGCTTAGAGTTACCTGACATTCGTCTGTAAGGATAAGGGAAGACCCCGGAAAAAACTTATACAGGTAACTCACCCTGACCGAGATTCGAAGTCGGGACCTCTTGAACGTGAGGCAGACACGCTACCACCATGCTACTGAGGCGGGGGCTACTATGACAAATCTAAGAAGAAATCGACCCACATGAGGTGACTCAAAGAAGACTGCCACAAGAGAAGAACTTTCTAACGAGCAAGCATCTGCGCCACGTGTCCAACACAAACCGAAACTGTACCATCTCTAAGCCTAATCGAACAGGATGGCTCAGACGGTTTCGTCTGTGGCCCGCATTCGGGAGGCATGGGTTCGATTGCCGTGGCCGACCTACCTGACACATGAGTTTTCGGGGGGTTTTCCGCCTCACCGGGTGAAAGCTGGGTAGGTTAATTACATCCCCCGAATTTCCTGTCCCTTAATTTCATCTCCATTATCATTCCACATCATCTCTTTCAGGGTAGAAGTGTCGGCGGGGGTCTCGGCGGTGCATGGCAGGATGATTAGCTCTGAGGAAACTACTTCCTCCTAAGGTAGGTCGGTTGTCGGTCTCCGAACCGGCTGCTGGGACCGTTTCCGAACCACAGTAGAGGAGGAAATGACCGTTGTCCAAACCTACCGGAGGAGGTTCTTCTTCTTCTTCTTCTTCTTCTTCTTCTTCTTCTTCTTCTTCTTCTTCTTCTTCTTCTTCTTCTTCTTCTTCTTCTTCTTCTTCTTCTTCTTCTTCTTCTTCTTCTTCTTCTTCTTCTTCTTCTTCTTCTTCTTCTTCTTCTTCTTCTTCTTCTTCTTCTTCTTCTTCTTCTTCTTCTTCTTCTTCTTCTTCTTCTTCTTCTTCTTCTTCTTCTTCTTCTTCTTCTTCTTCTTCTTCTTCTTCTTCTTCTTCTTCTTCTTCTTCTTCTTCTTCTTCTTCTTCTTCTTCTTCTTCTTCTTCTTCTTCTTCTTCTTCTTCTTCTTCTTCTTCTTCTTCTTCTTCTTCTTCTTCTTCTTCTTCTTCTTCTTCTTCTTCTTCTTCTTCTTCTTCTTCTTCTTCTTCTTCTTCTTCTTCTTCTTCTTCTTCTTCTTCTTCTTCTTCTTCTTCTTCTTCTTCTTCTTCTTCTTCTTCTTCTTCTTCTTCACTCCGTGGTTTGGGCATATCGCCCGTTCCGGCTTCATAGATCTCTCCAGCGTTTCCTGGGTCGTCCTCTGTCTCTTCTTCCTTTTAGATTATAGTTTAATACTGCATTTGGATATCTTCCATCCTCCATTCTTAATATATGTTCATGCCATTGTTGCCTTCGTTCTGATATTTTGTCATGGATTGGTTCGATTTCTAATTCCTTTCTAATATCCTCATTTCTTATTTTGTCCAATATTGTACAACGTTTAACATTTCTTAAAAATATCATTTCTGCAGTCTGTATTTTATTTAAATTCTTTTGTGTTGGCACCCAGGTTTTTTTCCATGTAGCAAAGTTGGAATAGCCATTACCTTATACATTTTTATTTTTGTATCCCTTCTCACTCTGTTTTTAAAGTTCTTTGGATTGTCCCACACATTGCTCGGAATTTGTTTACTTTTTCTTCTATATCAGCATTGTTTCTAAAACTTATGTTACATCCTAAATATTTAAAACTCGATATTTGTTTTAAAATCCCATTTCCTAAAAATTACATTATAATTTCCTTTAAAAGCCGGAGGAGGTTTCTAAGTAAAATGTTGGGACCGTGTGCCCTCTGCACTGTCGTGACTCATAGGGACGCCCGCCCCTGTCTCCTCTCGCCTCATCCTTCCTCCCGGGATACCCCATTAGGGGTTATAAGGTACAATGGATCGAGATTAGTTGTAGTGCCAAATCCCCTTCGTAGTAATCCTAATACTAAGCCTACGTGAATCGTGAAAGGGGAAGCAAACTGATAGTTGAAGCGAAAAAAAAAATCGTAGTAAAGATATTTGCCTTGCCACTCAGGGAAAACTATGAAAAACCGATGCTAAAAGTGACAAGCCTCAGTAATAGAAGCCAGGACATCTCGAATGTGTGTCTTGCAAGTTACTGCGAAGTCACCTTGGTCGATAAAATTAAAATTGTATGTGTTTTGTAGTTTAGACGCAGAAACTACCACATTTATACCAATTTTCTACTATTAATTTAATTTCGAAGACCATCACACCGTCTTCTTTCATGGTCATTATCTGCGGTTCGGTTTGGCCTGTCACGATATCTCAGTACTGCTGCATGTGCAATTGGAGTCCCATGTTTTTATTTTATTTTGCATTTTGCTATTTACACGTGTATGTACTGGTTTTATGGTTTAATTTGGCAGTATGCCTACTAATGTTGTTGGTTTTCTGTGACTGCAGGATAGACAGAAGCATTACGGTCCCTGTTGCACAAAGTAGCGTTTCTCAGAAAAAAAGATTATTTTGAAACACCCGTGTGTAAATTTACGATATGTACTGTGTTTCCCAAGTGAGCCGCGCTGGGCGATTTGCTCTTGACCCAAATTCTATGCGTGTTCTCTGAAATTATTACAGATGCCTTTGGGTCGCGATTCGTATGCGCTCCCAAGTCTCTCGACGCAATCGTATCGAGGATGCGTTAAACATAACGAAATAACCAGGACTGCAAGTGTTGTGAACATTCAGCTTCTAAATTAACACTAAAATGTCACTCTCTTTCTACCACTACCTGAGTTAAAGTAAATATTGCCCTTTCCCGAAACTTCCACATAAATATAACACTAAAAATATTATTTTGAGTCCCCCGCATTTTTAGTAAAATATTCGTATGTAAATATGCAAGGAGCATACTTAAAAGTCGGATGTATTTAGATAGATAGAGTCAACTTGAAAAATTCAGTGCCATGGCAGGGATTTTAAATTAGAGAATTTAATGTCATGAAGGCAAGTTGACCATGGCAGCTCAATGGTTTAGAGCGACTGGACGGAAATCAGGAGAACCGTGGTTCAAATCCGCGCAATGGCATTGAAATTTTCAAGTTAACTCTATCTATCCAAAACCTTAGCCTGTATATGGCTAGTGTGAAGAAGTGATTAATTTCTACTAACGGATGTATTTACTTTCACGTTAATTCTTCTGTCCACTATTCCATGAAGTATTTTTAAAGTAGCTTATTCTTCTACCTGCTTCACTTAATTGTTCCAGAAATGGTTTGTTTTGTAGGTACAAGGGCAATAGAGTGGGATTAGGCGATAGTCAATTCATTTAAACAAAAGTCGCTATGCGATGGCTTGGAAATGACCACCAGGGTGAGGATGAGAAAAGAAAACTAATAGCGCTTATTACGTAATAATAAAGAATACTTCGGAAACGTTATACGCCATTAGAATATTTCTTATAATTTGAGAGCTTTGGCAGTTACCTTTTGCTCTGTTAAAGATTTGGCTCACACAGTTACACAAAGACCCGTCAGAACGGCGGAGGGGTGTGAAGAGAAGGGGGTACAAAGGAAAAAAATCTTTAGAGCTGTTCCCAGAATATATGTTATTATACTTACCGTGTAATTGTATTAAATATTTAATCAAAACTGTTTAGTCATTTTTTGAGAAAATAAACCACTTAGGAACTGTTACATGTGAAGTATATGTAAAACGAGGGAATTTTCTTAGAAGTATTTATTACACATCTTTGGAACATCCTGTACTTAAATGCTATGTTTTAGTACGACACAAATACCATCCTTGGTTTAATAAACAAATTCAATTTTTTTTTTTTTTTACAAAATTTGGTATACTCATAATAAATATAGTATTGTAACGGGGAGCGCTGAAACACCCTGTGAGCAGCTGGCAACGGAAGACAGGGGAGGCTCGGTTAGCCACGCCTTTCCCTCGTTTGTCTTGTAGTGGTGACAGACTTGTGGTTAGGGGAAAACATGACTGGTCGCCTGTTTTTTTCTCTACACCTGTTTCTCGACCTTTCGTTTACTGGAACATTCTCCTGGTCACTAGAAACCGGCGATATTCCGATATAAAGAGGGTTACAGACAGACGGAGTTCAGTTCAGTTGTTGGTTGTGTTGGTCAATCAGTTGGTTAGTGAGTGTGAGCGAGAAGACAGTCGCAGTTCCTGGTGTAAGAGTTAGTCAGTGACGTGTTAAGGAACGAAAGGATGGTGCAACGGGACTGTACGAACTGTGTATGAGTATCGGAGTTTATGTAATCGCGAGTACAAGTGAAGTTGCAACGGACGAACTGGTAAATTGTAATTGTGTGCAGCAAGTAATTTTGTGTAATTGGCAAGTGTTTAACTGTAAGTCGGTGGAAATAAAGAACATTTTTGAGTGGTGAAATTGGACTTTTCATTTCACGAACCCACAAAGTCACACTGGTGTCAAGAAGTGGGATAACACAAAGTCACACTGGTGTCAGGAAGCGGGATAACAACATCACCGAACATTACAACGATGGAGGCAGCATTAGAAAAGATTTTAGCGGAACTGCAAGAAATAAAGACGGCTAAAGACAACATCACCAGGAAGATGGAAGAAATGCAGGCCGAATTAACAGAGAAGCTGGAGACTAGGAATAACCTGGCCGCGGAAGTGCTGGAGACTAGAAATAACCTGGCCGCGGAGTTGAAACTAATCAGGACGGCTAGGGAGAACATCGCCGAGAAGATGGAACAAATGAAGGCCGAGTTAACCACGGAAATGAGAGCAGCGAATGACGGTCTGGCTACCGAAATGAAGGTGGCGAATGAGGCTCTCGCCGCCAAGTTTGAGGAACGGTTGGCCGGCGTGGGGAATGACGTCATGAACCCGGGCAAGCGGAAGGGTCAAGTAGACGACCGCCTTAATGATTTAGAGGAAAAGGCCGAAAACATCGCAAAACCCCTCACCCGCCTGACGGAGGAAAACCGGCCTTATGTGTGGACGGAGGACGCCGAAGACGCTTTCCAGCACCCGAAGGGGACCCTGTGCAGTGCTTCAATTTTGGGTTTCCCACAACCGGGTGGCGCCTTCATTGTGGACACCGACGCTAGCGACCATTGCATTGGAGGTGTCCTATCGCAGATCCAGGACGGCCATGAGCGCACAAGAGTGGAAGAGAAGGAGCGTGCCGCAGCAGTCCGAGTAGTTGTGGCAGTGCCTGCTGAAGGCTGGGATAGCGCAGGCCTGAGGAGGGAGCAGCTGGCGGACGCAGACTTGGGGCCACTCTTGAGGGAAGTGGACGCAGGGACGAGGCTAACCTGGGAGGACATCGCACCGAGGAGCGCCACCTACAAGTCGCACTGGGCCCAATGGGACTCGTTGAAGACCAGAGTGGGCGTGCTGTTCCGGGTATGGGAGTCACCCGATGGGAAGGCGCAGAGAGGACAGTTGGTACTTCCCCGGAGTAAGGTCCCGGAAATCTTGGAGGAAGTGCACGCCGGTACTTCAGGAGGACACCTGGGAGCGAACCGAATGATTCACAAACTACGGCAGCGCTACTTCTGGCTGAGACTCCGAGCAGATGCTGGTGGTACACCTGGACCGCCTCGCACGCTACGATGGGGCTGTTCGAGGGCGAACAGCTTTGAGAAGGGAGCAGTGTAACGGGGAGCGCTGAAACACCCTGTGAGCAGCTGGCAACGGAAGACAGGGGAGGCTCGGTTAGCCACGCCTTTCCCTCGTTTGTCTTGTAGTGGTGACAGACTTGTGGTTAGGGGAAAACATGACTGGTCGCCTGTTTTTTTCTCTACACCTGTTTCTCGACCTTTCGTTTACTGGAACATTCTCCTGGTCACTAGAAACCGGCGATATTCCGATATAAAGAGGGTTACAGACAGACGGAGTTCAGTTCAGTTGTTGGTTGTGTTGGTCAATCAGTTGGTTAGTGAGTGTGAGCGAGAAGACAGTCGCAGTTCCTGGTGTAAGAGTTAGTCAGTGACGTGTTAATGAACGAAAGGATTGTGCAACGGAACTGTACGAACTGTGTATGAGTATCGGAGTTTATGTAATCGCGAGTACAAGTGAAGTTGCAACGGACGAACGGGTAAATTGTAATTGTGTGCAGCAAGTAATTTTGTGTAATTGGCAAGTGTTTAACTGTAAGTCGGTGGAAATAAAGAACATTTTTGAGTGGTGAAATTGGACTTTTCATTTCACGAACCCACAAAGTCACAGTATTAAAATTTACTATATTTCTCTAAAAAGATCAAATTCCTAACAATAAAAAATCTGGTATTTATCAATTTAATGGTTTAGAATGTGATCAGGTTTATTTTGGAAAGACAAAACGTAATTTTGAAACCAGAATGAAAGAACATTTTCGTAACATTAAGTATAAACAAACTGATCAGTTGGCTGTAGCAGATCATTTTTGGTCATTTAACCATGAAATAAATCCTGGAGTTAAATTATTGAAGTAATTAAATGGTCCGATAGATTTAATGGTTTGGGAAAAGATATTTATTTTAAAAAATGAACATTGCGTAATGAATTTTGAAATACTAGCAGTTGATTATGTTTTAGGTTTGTTTCGTTTTCAGATTTTGGTAATACTGAAAAAATATAATAACATGGTAACGTAATCCTTGACAACGGAGTGTGTTGATGGAGTGATGATGCAAGCAATTTGTTTGTGAAATCGATCTCAATTAAAAAAGAAAAAGTTAACACCATTTTCTTAAGATAAGTGAAGCTTATGTTACAAATAGTTAAATTTGTGTAAAACTGTTCATATGTTTTAATTAGATTTACATTTTGTACAAGGTTTGTCTATCTCTTATGGTTTATGAGTTATAAAAATCATTCAGGACTAAGGGGATTTCACAGGCTAATTATGGAAAGTTTAAGATGCAGATTGATTCACTGTAGCTAGCTTCATTTTCTCGTAATCGCTATGTTTTGGTATGCGTCGTAGGCATTGTTTTTAAATATATAACTCTTTTTAATTCATGCTTTTTATTTAAAACATCGATTTACGACGAGATGGCGATATAAAACTTCTAAAAGTGCGATATAATACTTGCACTATCTACTCGGTAGGTGAGAAAATGTAAAAATACGTTTTATATGTAGAAAGTAGACTATAATAGGATGGATAGGTTTAGGCTATAGAACAATGGAAACATATCGCCTACTACGACTGCATAGATCTATTGTGGCTCCTAACCCTCATGAGCCAGTTAGAGCTGCCGAGAAAGGAGAATCAATAATGGAAGCCTGGACCTACCAAGTTACAAAGCAATCTGTGCAATGGCTATACAGATAGCTATGTGAATTATAGGAATCAAATCGTCCCGGAAGACAAGGAGACAAGTTGATGCTCATGCATATCTTAAACCCGTTTCATTGGCCTACAACATGTAGGAAAACTACTGAAACAGTTTCAAGGTGATCGTCGCTTGTTTATATGTCAAAGAATTCACTCACCATGGAGGTCACTGTTAGGAGAATTTGGCAAGGATACTTGAGGAATATTTACCTGCTTACATCATACAAACATGTTCTCAACTCAATTGGTGCGCTAACTTTAGAAATCATCACAGACTTCCTCTACGGGAAGAAATTTATGTCCCGGTCGGCGCTTATTTCCCCGACAACTACTTAAACCGACGTAGGAAAAATTATTATACAAAAAATATAGAAATATTTAAAGTAAATAATTTATACTGTTTAGGGGAGTGACTTTAACTGTTTCCTGAGTATTCAAAATTATTGGTTTGCATTGTCATTTCAATATTTAGTCTGTATTTATTTTCTCTGGTACCTACTTAGGATTATTACGGAGGGGATTTGGTACTGCGAGCACTCTTGATCTATTGTACCTATTCCCCCAAGCGGGACATCCCGGGAAGAAGGATGAGTCGTGAGGAGAAAGAGGGCGGCCGTCCTAAGGAGTCACGAGAGTGCAGAAGACAGGTTCCCTACATTTTACTTAGATGGAAGCCTTCCACGGTAGGCCACGACAACGCACCTTCCCACTACGTGGTTCGGAAGTGGTCCCAGCAGCCGGTTCGGAGACTGACAACCGACCTAACGGAGGAGGAAGTGGTTCACTCAGAGCATATCATCCCGCCATGCACCGCCGAGACACCCGCCGACACTTCTACCCTAAAAGAGACCACCAGATGAGGGATGATATGAAATTAAAGTAGAGATGAAATAGGGTGACAGGGAATTCGGGGGATGTAATTAACCTACCCAGCATTCTCCAGGCGACCCGGGAAAACCCCGGAGAAACCATGGGTCAGGAAGGTCGGCCACGCGTATTGAACCCATGACTCCCGAATGCGGGCCACAGACGAAACCTGCTGAGCCTTCCCTCTCGGTATGATACCTACTGGGTAGGCAGAGAAGATATACTATTTCACCCAAAACTTCAAAAATTCGATGGAATTACACGATTCGAGATCCAAAAAATTGAAGAAAAAAAATTCTCGCAACGTTGTGAAAAAAAGTGCAATTTCATAGCTGCCTTTTAGCATTTGACTATCGCGTTTCTTTATTCTTCGTGTACCTACACCAAAATTTGTAAAGAAGCTATTTTTTGTAAACGTTTAACTCGATTAGCTTGAAGTAACAGTAAAATGACTTACAAGAAGAGTTTATAGAAGATATATGAACTACACTGGCTAGATAATCTCATGTAAATGCATAAAAGAACATACAAGAACTGCAAGTATGCAATATCGGAGTTTTGTTTCAAACGTTATATCTTCTATGTTTTTGAGAACGAAGTTCCTACGGCAAATGACATTTCTGATGCCTTATCCAATACCTACTGCAATGGTGAGTGATGGGTGGGCATAAAAGTGCACTACCAGACTGATAAATTTAATAAAAAAACACTAGATACGCATATTTGACAATGACGAATTAAACTGTTTCTAAATCTTAGCACTGGAAACGATATATGTTAAGTATTGTATCTACTAACGTCTGAAGTTTACATAAATTTAGTTTCTAATAACTGTTTCGTTAGGATAAGTGGCCGTAAATCGATGAAATGCTAAGCGGTGTTTCCCCACGCGACTGCCGCCAGCTATAACAACCCGAGCACGGTCTATAAGCGCTAAGGACCATTGATAATTGATTACAGCGAAACACTTTTGTAATATACTGTAGGAATATCCAAAGTTTAGAAATGCACGTTCTGTTATCAATATAAGTTCTACCTACTGATTCGTAACCAATTGCTTTGTCTTAAAATGTGATGACTTCTTTTAGTGATCTTAATATAGGGGCATATACTGTAATGATTTGTCACCTCCTTTTCAATTTTGTTTAATTATTAATTTTATCAGTTACTTCAATATCAAGTTGTAGAGAAAGTGTCAGCTTTTAATAAACTTCTAATAAATGAAATGAACACTGGTGATAGCATTTCTATCTTTATGGAACTTTTATACTTCATGAAATGGAGGGACAGAGAGGGAGAGAAAGAGCAGTAAGCATAACTTGAGGAAAATGTAAAATAAGGTTATGTAATTCAACATCGGATTACAAAAACAAATGATATACGTCAGCGTCCGTTGAAAGGCGTGCGCAGTTTAGAAAAACTAGTGACAGAAGGTCGAACAAAGTAAACAAATGACTTCTTACATATTGATGAACAAGTTCCGGTCAGTGTGGAACTGTTGAATTAAAAATGACACCAGCCACTTCCAAAGCGAAACAAATCGATATGATTATGTCACCGTTCCTGCTTTCCTTGTAAAATGTTCCAGAGCGTTCTAGACCTAACCGTGATAAATGATGCCACCCATGAAACTCATTGAATACGCAAATACTCCACATACAGGTTTCATTGGAAATTCAGTTTCAGATCCGCTGAATTAAAATTTAAAATAGACAAATCTGAATGTGAAAGTGAGAATAGGATACACCAAAACGAAAAGTGGGTTAAACACAAGTTAGTCTCTTAGGATTTTTGCATCCAACAACGACATGCTTATTTAAAAAATCTCACTATCACTTTAGTCTAGTGACGTTTTTAGAAGTAGAGAGGAGAATAAGTTTGTAGAAGAGCAGTCAAGTTAGAACGAGACGTAAAGAGCTCATAGAAGACAATTGAGAAGCGACAATTAAAAGTGAGAGAAGAAACAAAAGAGTGCTACTTCCTGGGAGTGCTACCTTGGTGAGGTAATTGCACCGACCAAGGTGTACCAGTTTATCTGGCGGTCTCCATGGTCATAGTCACACGGAAGTTCACGTGCTTGTGACCTTTGAGGAGCAATGGGATACTTCTAGAACATCCTAATGTAACTTACGTATCACCAGCCTTGAGTGCGAACTTCGGGGACCAAACAAGCCAACATTGTCCCTTTCCTGTGAGCAAGTAGTCACACTATCTGTCTGGCACCACCATACGCCACGCAACCTAAAAGCACAACTGTAAAATGAGAAGGAAATGGAAAGAAAGAAAAAGATAGAAGAAATATTGAGGTAAATGAGAGACCGTTCTCATTTTTTTAAGTTAACGTCCTCCAGCGTTATCATATTGGACGATAAATGAAATTATGCTCAAATGAGTTCAGGATCCATTGAGCTTACAGTTACCTGACATTCGTCTTGTAGGATAAGGAAAACCCTGTAAAAACTCTATTCAGATAGCTCATCCTGACGGAAATTCGAACTCTAGACTCTTGAATGTAATGCAGACAGGCTATTATCTACGATGTCGAGGCAGGCCCGTTGTCATTTGCACCCTGACCAGGGAAAATCAGAAAACCCGAGGGTCAGAGTGGCGGTCAACATGAATCGAACCCTGGACCTCTGACACGAGAAGAAATTTCATACTTTAGCAAAAACCTTTCAAGGAAATTAATTGTTCTTTCACACTGGCCGTGTGTAGGCTAAAGTATGGAGAGATAGAGTCAGCCTGAAAAATTCAATGCCATAGCCGGAAGTCATCAGTCAGTTGGAGAATTTAATGTCATGTCGGCACGTTGGCCATAGTAGCTCAAGGGTTAGAGCAGCTGGACGGTGACCAGAAGATCTGTGGTTCATATCCCGGCTATGGCATTGAATTTTTCAGTCTGACTCTGTCTTTCTATACCTTTTAAGGGTTTGTGAATTTTTTCCCTGGAATCCTTCAAACTCTAACAATCCCTTATTCTAACATTTCAATTGTTCCTTCCCTGGAGGATAAATGAGTCGAGAGAACACAGAGAGGCCGACATAAGGAGTTACGGCAGTGTAAAGGGCAGGGTCCATACAATTGCCAATTGGTAGTCCGGTACAACCATTATCCTGGTCCTGGAATGGCTGACCAGGCCAACCAAGAGACCGGAGACAGCTCCACCGGAGGAGTAAGCGCCGAGAATCCTTCAAACCTTAACAATCCCTTATTCTAACATTTCAATTGTTTCTAATTTTGAAAACTGAATAATAGCAACGTCATTAATCTCTATGGACCCTGGGCTCATTTTAACATAATTTGACACATTTTATTCATTCTCAGATATGACTTAACGTTGGAGGACGAAAATTAAAAAAAAAAAAAAAAAAAAAAAAAAGAAAGAAAGAAAAGAAAAGAAAGCTCAATATATGTACGGAAGTTCGTGATTTTATGTCTTATTGATTGTGATAACAAGACTCAATGATTGCAATAAGAGTATATGGACTCATTGTACACCAGAGGACCTGTTCCGAAAAGCGGCGCGTGCTAAACGAAAGCGGGGTATCTAATAACACGAGAATATCCTATCCGCTTGCGAAAACTTTAAGCAAAGCATACCTCAACGCACCAGCTTATGTTGTCCACCCTACAACTCTAAAAGATGATAAAGGGATGATAATCCATCCCAGCAGTTGGCTACCAAGCAGGTAACAGGAAGAATCTATCGTCATTTTAATAATCGCTTGTAGTTGCGCGTGCCCAAACTCAATCAAGGGAGAACTTTGTTGGCGAATAACAACAGAGAGTAAATTACTGACCGCGCTCTGTGGTTTGCTACAAGAGTAATATCGACCGTGCAACCCTCTCGACACATGCCCTTTGAAAGGGTACCGACACACCAATATCAAAACGGGAACAATAGTAATAGCAGTTCACTTTCTCGACCATCTACTTATATTAGGTAGAGGATACACTATGCCTAATATTCGATGTAGTTATTTCACCAGAAATACTCGTTTTGAGACCGCATGAACTGCAAAAGGTATGCCTTCTCAAAAAGCGTTCAAGAATGTTAAATTTAAGGTAATAAAATCAGAATCTGAGTACTAATTTGGATCCACTTTGGTGATAATAACATGTTTCTTGTTTTAAAAACAATTATTGATGAACTGTAGCCAAAACATGATACAATTAATGAAATATTCCTGTTTTAGTGGAAAAGAGAAGATAAATGAACTTAAGAGGTATTGGTCTAATATTGTAAAAAATTCAATTTGGTATCTTGAATAGTTTCTGATATAATTACTTATAAATTTAACAGATCTTAACATTGGCGGGAAAGTGTATGAATGAATGCCAAATTTAATATTTGAATCAAGCAGCCAAGCTAATATTTTGAAGAAAATTTGCTTCTCCAATTTGTTTTAGTTTACTCAAACGTGGCTTTAAGAACTTCTATAGGTATACATGCGTGACTACTAAAATGTGTATTTTGAATTACATAAAAATAGGCTGTGAAGTGTTCTTCATTTTGAAGTAATTTTGTATAATTTTGTATGAGAGTAAACCATAATAAAATAGCCACACATTTTCAGAATGATTTGCTCAATTTCTTTAACCAAGGTTCATTAATTGTGGCGCCGGGGTAGCGCAGTGGTGTCGTTTGCGGCTCCCGTGCTAAGCGTCCCGAGGTGGCGATTTTAAGCAGGCCCTATCCCCGCCTTCACCTCTGTCTAGCACATGTGAAGTGTCCCGCATGCCAAACATGGTTCGGAGTCCACGGTATAAGCTGTAGGTCCTCTCGCTTCACCGTCATCTTCACTATCACCCTACCATTGGAGGTAATGAACACCGCCCTCTGGGTGCCTCCACCTTAGAAATGGTGTCCGGACATCACATGGTGGGACAAGGTTACCCCGAAGGCCAAGGCTGCCATGTGGGGCGTATTGGTAACTGACCAACAAGGTTAATTAATTGTACTGCTGGAGTAGGTGCTATGCTAAAGTTAACTTAAACTTAACTAAAACTTCATTCTAAAACATATTTAGAGCACGGAAAGATAGAGTCAGACTGAAAAATTCAATGGCATAGTCGGGATTTGAACCACGGATCTTCTGGTTGCCGTCCAGCCGCTCTAACCCTTGAGCTACTATGGCCAACGTGCAGACATGACATTAAATTCTCCAACTGACTCGTGTTTATCCCGGTAAACCACTTAGGAGTTCTCATAAACACATGAGACAACTACCTTAATGGCGATTTACAACGTGTAAGTACTTAAGTCCCGGACTTTATAGTTAACCACTATTGGGTCAGTTAATGGAATTGGCCATAGTAGAGCGGCTGTACGGCAACCAGAAGATCCGTAGTTCAAATCCCGGCTATGGCATTGAATTTTTCAGTCTGACTCTGACTCTATCTTTTCATACTTCACATACTTCACTGCGCAAATTATACAATTCTCCCTGAAACTACTGAATGAATTGAAGCACAAACTCTCAAATAATTTTCAAGAACATACTGCAAAACTGCCTGAAAATTGTTATGGATTGATTTTTGCCTGCAGTCCTACTCGCACCGTTGCCTGCTGGAGTTTAATAAAATATCCAAGCATTACAAGCACACTTGTTGACATAAAGTTTAAACTAGATAAAAACCCACCTTTTACTATAGCAATCCATTCCCTTCTACACGCCAATGATTTTTAATATGATTTAGTAACATCCTGGCGAAGATTAGTTTATAGTTGGTGACTTCTGGTTAACAATGTAGGCAACACTGCTTAAAGCAGCTCGTCCGGTGTCAAGGAAACTGTAACTTTTGATCAAGTGTGGCACGCAAATCTGTTCTATATACTTCGAGTCATCTGAATTGCCTGATTGTGTTTATCGTATGCTTCTTCTAACATTGCATTTTAGAGTTGGTTTTACTCTGTTCTCAGTTCGATCTGAAGTATCTCAAGATTCCATTTTGGCATCTGTGTTATTCAATATCTTCACAATTGCTCAAGCCGCAGTGTACCTTGATGTTGAGACAATAGCATAGACACCCAGTAGCAGATGTTCCTCCTGGAGTACTGCTTCCTAACATTCCATCTCCTATCAGATGGAGATGTGCAGATGATATTATTACATACCAAGGCGTCCACTTTGATCGTCGCTTGACCTAGAAATCACATGTAAGCTGTAATTAAACTTGGCTTATTACAGATCACGAAACTGGTGCTCTGTTTTCAACCGCAAACCATTCCTAGTCGTAAAGCGTAGTTCTCACTTTACTTCCAGTTTGGGGTTGTACAGGTGTTCAAAATTAAAATTTACCAATCATACTGAATGTCACCGAGAGGAATGCTTCAGGCGGTTTCGTCTGTGGCTCGCATTCGGGAGGTCCGGGTTTGATTCCCGTGGCCGACCTAACTGAGCCGTGGGTTTTTCGAAGGTTTTCTCCGGTTGCCAGGCGAATGTTGGATAGGTTAATTGCATTTCCCGAATTTCCTGTCCCTTCATTTCATCTCTATTGTCATTTCACATCATTTCTCATCTGGTGGTCTCTTTCAGCGTAAAAGTGTCGGCGCTGCATGGCAGGATGATATGCTCTGAGTGAACCACTTTCTCCTCCCGGCTTTCCTGTCCCTCTATTTCATCTCCATTATCATTTCATATCATCTTTCATCTTTATTTTAGGGTAGAAGTGTCGGCGGATGTCTCGGCGTGCTTGCCCCCTCCGGTAGGTCGGTTGCCGACCTCTGCTCCTCTGTTGGGGCTATTTAGGGACTGCCAGCCAGGGACCTTTGGGGCTCGGATCGCCTGCCTAAGGACCATTAGGGCTCGGCTGCTGGGCTCGTTGCCGTTCCGCTGTAGGGGAGCGAGTTCGTTGTCCTTGCCTGTCGGGGAAAGTCTATCTAAGTAAACTGTAGGGACCCTGCCCTCTGTACTGTCGTGGCTCCTTGGGTCGTCCGCCCTGTATCTCCTCCTCATCCTTCCTTCCGGGGGTGCTCCCACTTGGGCCCAGCATGGTGGCCTACGTACCGAATCCCCGCCGTAATAAAATCCAAATCACAAGGAGCCACGAAAGTGCAGAGGACAGGGTCCCTACATTTTACTTAGTTGGAATCCTCCCCCGGCAGGGCAGGACAACGGACATTCTCCCTAATGTGGTTTCGTAAGTGGTTCCAGCAGCTGGTTCGGAGACCGGCAACCATCCTACTGGAGGAGTAAGTCTGGAGTCCCAAGGAGCCACCCTCTGTCTACTCTTGCCTCATCCTTCCTCATCTTTCATCCTACTTTGGGGCATAGGTACAATAGACTTCCGTGCCGAATCCCTGCGTAGCGTAGTCCATCCCAGTCCATACTAATGTCTTTGCTATGTACGCAACACTTAATTATACCACGGACTTGGATTCAATCAAATCTCAGGCCCGTTCATTTTTATATCTACTCAGGCTTGTGTCCAGCGTAGTGCATTTTTCAGCTCGGGTCAGGGGTCGTCTCCTGCAGAAGTCACTGCTCTCTTCGGACCTCGCCTCAGAACAAGAATATCCTTAATCGAACAATCCCATAAGATATTTAAGACCGTTTATAATCCCTCCGATCCGAGAAGGGCCGTAACATAGCCAATGGATATGATATCCCTTCGCGACTGATTTTCCTGAACACCCAGTGAAGCTTCCTTTTTTTCTCTTCAACATTTCTCAGCTGTTTATCTATTTTGGCTATGTCAATATTATCTTCCAATATTATGTTAACCACGTGCTGTCTTTCGCTGCACCAGCATTGAGTGTTCACGAAATTCATAATCTTATATTGTTAAAATAAGTGACTAATCCAAGAATGGGTGAAAACTACAATGAAACAGCTTCAACTGGTAAAAAACTTAAGTGTTAAGTAGTAAATTCGAGTAATACCACAAAACCTAGCTTGATGATATGGCTTAAGTCGTCTTTCAACTTTAAAACCAACCAAACCACTTACAATTTGGTAGAAAGGGATTCACAGAACAAGAATTGCTTCCGATGTTTTATATACGAGAGTCGGCTAAGTCTCGGGCAGTATGACGGATACCATCAAATAGTTTAGCTTGTATTCATAGTTACAGTTTAGTAGCTTGTTTAGTTTAGAATGACTATTTTAAAAAAGACAAGTGTAGAGTTTTTACGAAAATGGAGAATTCGAAAGAAAGAGCAGTGATTAAATATTTCCATTTGAAAGGCTTAATGTATAAAGAAATAAAGGGCAGTACAGTGAAAGACTCTGTCCCTTCGCATACAAAGAATAAAAGGTGGGTTGCAGAGCTTAAAATGGGACGTACGAGCACTAGTGATGAGCCTTGCTCTGTACGCCCTGTGGAAGTCACAACTCCAGAGACCATTGAAAATATTCATTGTTTAGTACTGGAAGACCGCAGATTAAAGTTGTTTGAGATAGCAGGGACTGTAAACATATCAAAAGAACGTCCCGCAGTATCAGGCAGCGATTAGGAGGCGGCGAATTAATTGAAATCAGATAATTAAAAAGAAGATAAATTAATGTAATTGCTTTCTAAACTAATATAAAAATCTTGTTATATTAATATGAAATTAGAATGGATAGAGTAATGATTAAAATAGTGGTTGGCTTAAAGAATAAGAAGGGAAGAATATAATTTAATACACCATATATACTAGCATCCAGCCAAGGAAGAGAAAATATTCTTGTAAAAATCTGCACACTTCGGAGAGACAGGAAGGGAGGACAGTTACTCTCTTTGTGCAAAGAAAGCTTCAATGTCTGAGAACTATAGAATATTCACAGCCAGGAATTTGTTGGGACAAAAGGGTTTTCAAAATGTGGCGGCGCTAAAGGGATCTACTTCGCTGATTTGATAACGATGTATACCGTTACAGAGAGACCAAGGTAGGCGTTTCTCAACTCAGGGTGGGCTGAACGTCAGTGAGTTAAATGAGTTTTGCAAACCAATGCGAAAATTCGAAATAAATGAGAAACCAATAATAATGTAACATTTGAGAAGAGTGAGCTATTTTTGTCATGTGATAAAGTTAGAGAAGGGATCAGAATAAGGTTCGAACTGCATCGCGAAGTAAGAAAAACTTACTTAAAAGGCGACACTACGCCAGGAAGAACGTGTTCATGCGCGTTAAGAAGAGAAGCGAAGATTTATAAGTCCGAAATGTAGGGAAGTTAAGAATAGCGCAACCAGCGTAAGTGGAAGCAGCATTAGAAGTTTATCAGAGCAAAGTAGTCGCCGTATAAAGAAGAAATAGAAACCGCGAGAAAGCAACTTTAAAGAAGTAATCCAAGGTTTCAAGTAAATTGAATTTATGTTAGGAATGTTACTAACAGGTGTTCACCGATACAAGTCGATAAACAAACTTAGTAAAAATTAAACTAAATAATTTTGCGGTCGAACAGACCTAGTTATTGAACATCTGCACCCAAAACTAATCTTAATCCAACATCCAACGAACCAAGTGTTATTAATACAACTGAGTAGCCAACAACCACCAAAATCCATTTCCTACAACCATACACCTGAGGATAAGAGAACTCATAGTTCCAGTTAGAACCCAATCAATTTAATTCTGGTATGCGGGTTTGCCGCAAGGTGATATTTTAAGTAATGCTTTGGGCTTTCACAAGGTCTTTGCAAGATGAATGCCACGTTTGTTGACACCTGATCAAAAGTTGCAAACGAAAACTGTTTTTGTTAAGAATTTGGAGCTCTATTGTAAAATTCCCAGTGAAATTTTGAGACGTCTTATTGTCATGGATGAGACTGGGATACATCACTATACCCCAGAAAGTAAATTACAGTCAAAACAGTAGTGAATCAACTCAAAAACAGGCAAAGTCAATTTTGTCATTTAACAAGGTTATGACGAGTGTTTTCTGGGATGTAAAGGGAATTATTTTTATTGATTGTTTATAAAAGGGTAAAAGTATTACTGGTGACTACTACGCAAGCTTGCTCAGCGTTTGAGTGATGAGGTGAATACAAAAAAGTTCATTTGGCAAAGAAAAAAACCTCGTTTCTTCACGAAGATGCTCCGGCCCATCGTTCAGTCTTTGCAGAGGGAAAACTGTGCGAGTTAATGTTTGAATTGCTTGAACATAAAGCCTATTCACCAGATCTAGCACCCAGTGACTACCACCTGTTCCCGAACCTCAAAAAATGTTTTGGAGAACAAGATTTCACAGCAACAATAAGGTCATTGATGCGGTAAACAGTTATTTTCAGGACCATAAATCGCACTACAGAGATGGTTTAATTAAATTAGAGCACCGATATGACAGATGCATGAGCCTTTCTGGAGATTATGTTGAGAAATAAAGAAAAACAATTTAAAATACCTTTTAATTATTGTGAGGTCCAGGATGTATCAGCCGGCTCTCGTAATTACTTCCTTAACAACAAGGTCATCACAGTTGAACACATCCAGAATTAATTTGTTTAACACTTGATTGCTTTGCCACTTCTATAATTAGACTGCGTTTACGTGCTAGCACTTACCAATGATCGTGAACTAGACAATACCGATTAGCACAACCGTTGCTTCCTCAGTAAACAATGCAAGAATATCGACTTTTTGTGTTGATCGATTCCTTTAACTATAGTTCTTTACTGAACTGTCTAATGATGAGTGGTGCCAGGAGCTAGTGCACGGACGGATTTATTGCATTAAAGTGCGACATGAAAACAGTTATGACGCACCAGGAAAGGCACTTGAATAAAACTTCCTTCCTTTAAATCCCCGAGTGGCAGGCAGCACATTAAACAGAGGAGGAAAAATGCTAATAGAGGAGGAAGAACAAGAAACAAATGGCGTTCTTCTGGGAACTGCTGACAAAGCAAGATAAACTATCTCACAAAGTGAGAATTAGGTGAAACGTTGCAGACGTGAATCTTTATGGCCCGTCTTACGTGAAACGGTAAATACAACGGTATATACATTGTTGAATCATTCACCATGAGTGCTTAACAAGGACTTACAGGCTTCTCAGGTGATAAATCTTCTAGATAACGCTTAGTCTAACGTGTACATTTTGCTTTAACTTGCTATATCACTTATGCAACGTCTCGACATTTTGATTCTGTTTGAGTTAGAAAAGCATGCTTTGAAATCCACTGTATTAAACAAAATGGTAACACTGACAGGAGTTTCTTCATAAGCAACAAATTTGTAATGTTGGTCTAAGGACGATCGTGTTTTTTTTTCATGAATTTACCACCTACCATGGCATGTCAGTTTTTTTCACATTCATTCCAACCAATCAGTGCTAACAACCTCTTTTGCTGTTTTGTATAGACGCTACAACATACTCAGAAATGTAAGCGTTTAAATTATTATTATTATTATTATTATTATTATTATTATTATTATTATTATTATTATTATTATTATTATTATTATTATTATTATTATTATTATTATTATTATTAGTAGTAGTAGTAGTAGTAGTAGTAGTAGTAGTAGTAGTAGTAGTAGTAGTAGTAGTAGTAGTAGTAGTAGTAGTAGTAGTAGTAGTAGTAGTAGTAGTAGTAGTAGTAGTAGTAGTAGTAGTAGTAGTAGTAGTAGTAGTAGTAGTAGTAGTAGTAGTAGTAGTAGTAGTAGTAGTAGTAGTAGTAGTAGTAGTAGTAGTAGTAGTAGTAGTAGTAGTAGTAGTAGTAGTAGTAGTAGTAGTAGTAGTAGTAGTAGTAGTAGTAGTAGTAGTAGTAGTAGTAGTAGTAGTAGTAGTAGTAGTAGTAGTAGTAGTAGTAGTAGTAGTAGTAGTAGTAGTAGTAGTAGTAGTAGTAGTAGTAGTAGTAGTAGTAGTAGTAGTAGTAGTAGTAGTAGTAGTAGTAGTAGTAGTAGTAGTAGTAGTAGTAGTAGTAGTAGTAGTAGTAGTAGTAGTAGTAGTAGTAGTAGTAGTAGTAGTAGTAGTAGTAGTAGTAGTAGTAGTAGTAGTAGTAGTAGTAGTAGTAGTAGTAGTAGTAGTAGTAGTAGTAGTAGTAGTAGTAGTAGTAGTAGTAGTAGTAGTAGTAGTAGTAGTAGTAGTAGTAGTAGTAGTAGTAGTAGTAGTAGTAGTAGTAGTAGTAGTAGTAGTAGTAGTAGTAGTAGTAGTAGTAGTAGTAGTAGTAGTAGTAGTAGTAGTAGTAGTAGTAGTAGTAGTAGTAGTAGTAGTAGTAGTAGTAGTAGTAGTAGTAGTAGTAGTAGTAGTAGTAGTAGTAGTAGTAGTAGTAGTAGTAGTAGTAGTAGTAGTAGTAGTAGTAGTAGTAGTAGTAGTAGTAGTAGTAGTAGTAGTAGTAGTAGTAGTAGTAGTAGTAGTAGTAGTAGTAGTAGTAGTAGTAGTAGTAGTAGTAGTAGTATTATAGCTGCAATGTATTTGTATTTTACTTTCACTACTACGTAAGTAAAATTTGATACCAAGTTTTCATCATAAATATATGTTTCTCAGCATCCTAAATCCTAAAAAGAACTTCTAGAAAAAGGTCTGCTCAAGCATCCCTCCTCCCTCTCTCTTTCTCTCTCTCTCTCTCTCTCTCTCTCTCTCTCTCTCTCTCTCTCTCTCTCTCTCTGTCTGTCTGTCTGAATCCGTGAACAACTAACTCTGAAATGAATAGTCCAATAAACTTGGCATTTTTAACTTTTTCTTCCAAAGATGCGATAGGTACGATTTTGTTTTAAACTTCCGTCCCAAATAAAATAATTTTTAGATAGACACTTTTGTCCTATTTTTTAAAACATGATTTTAACGGTTTTTATTAAAAGTCGTATGTTTCAGAAATCATCATTACAAATATGTACTTTCTGAATATTCTGAGAACGGTTGTGCTGTTTACTTAAATAACTGGTAAACTACAAGAGATGAAGTGTTAATATTAAAAAATTTAGATCTCGTTAAAGTACACAATGTATGCTTTTCTAGAGAAGGCCGTTAACCATTTCTGAGATAGTTTTTATTAGTTTGATTTTTGAAATACTTTTAATGGAATTTCAAAACTGATTATTAGCGACCAGGTCTTTATATTGACAAGGAAATACATAAAACAACCAGTTCTGTAAATGTTTATCATGATTTGTTAAAGAATTGCTAGACAAAGCCATGTGAATATAATAGATCGGATTTTATTTTAGTTTAAGTTATGCTTAATGCAAACTTTCATCGTGAACAGAGCTTAAGACCTGAATCCAGACAGCAGACCGTAAATCAGTGATTATACGTCGCTTAGATGATGACCTCTCCAGCAGTTGAGTCACAGGGGCTTGTATGAATCACAAATAACACTAAACAGCATGATTTTTTTTTTTTTTTTTTTTTGCAGCAAAGTATCCATTACTAAATAAGGTCTCCTGATTTCAGAAATGTCACTGGTTTTCCTTATCACGTTTAATTTTTACGTTCGTCATGATTTACTGTCTTAAAATGCGTCACTGCGGCTCCGTGTTACTTTGCAATTACAGGCAATGATGTGTTTTGCTTTGTTATTCTTGTGAGTGTTTGGCAGTCCAACACCATTTCATGAAACTCTCCGATATCAAGTCTATTTTTAGAACTGTTAGGGATGAAATGAAAAGAGTGAGCTGCTAGTTTCCGACTGAAAGAAAACAAAAAATATCTTATAGCCCGTGGTATAGACAGAGATAAGGATCAAAATAGTCTGAACTACTGCTGTGACATTCCAGGACTGATACAACAGCTGGGGAGTGATTAGTGTTTGTGGATTCCTCTAAAAGGAGCTTGAAGGCTCTAATGCTTCATTATAATTCATTCTAGCTTCGATACTTGTGGGGCATTCAATTTCACTTAGGAAAATTAACTCAAAGTGCAAAGTGGTTTGCACAAAATCAATTATGAGCACAGGTGGGATGTGTGTAATGACTTGAAGGTGTCCTGTTTCAGTATATTACAAGCAAGTTTCCACATTTATCAGATACAAGAATCAAGGAAGGCATTTTTGATGGACCACAAATTAGGAAGCTGCTGAAAGACCCAAACTTTGAACAGATGATGAATAACGTAAAACTTGCTTAAAATGAGAGACGTCATGACGAAGCTCCTTGTAAATTAAAGAGTGAACAGTTCGAAACAATGGTCAAAACGATGTTGGATCAGATGAAGGATTTGGGGTGCAGAATGAGCCAGAAACTGCACTTCCTCCAATCTCATCTCGATCACTTTCCTGAATCTTGCGGCTGTTAATGAAGAGATGGGAGAGAGATTTCACCAAGACATAAAGGAGACAGAAAGAAGATCCGAGGGGAGGTGGGATGTACCAATGATGGCCGACTACTGTTGGTGTTTGAAAAGGGATGGCAAACATGCTGCACCCAGACACAGGTGGTCAAGTGGTCATTCTGAGGACATCTAAACCTGCACCAAAGTAACAGCAATGTTTTCCTATAATATCTTCATGTGTTATTGAACGTATACATTACCTTCTTCGTTATTTATTTGGTTACATTTAATTGCTAGAACACAGAAATTACGAAATTGTGCGTTTCAGGAGCATGTAAACTAAGAGATTCCGGTTTGACCCGAAGTATTGGTACTTATATAGATGACACTTGTGTTTATTTGACCTCCTCTCACAAAAAAATAGAGGAATAGGCATGTCGTGGACTGTTTAAAGAATATCACTATTTTTCTATGGTATTTCCAAACTTATCATAATTTGGAAATTAATTGTTATTTTACACTAGCCGTGTGTAGAACGCACTATGAAAGAGTAGAGCCAGACTGAAAAATTCAATGGCATAGCCGGGATTTGACCCACGGATCTTCCGGTATCCGTTCAGCCGCTCTAACCATTGAGCTACTACGGCCAACGTGCCGACATGACATTGAATTCTCCAACTGACTCGCGTTTCTCCATGTAAACTACTTAGGAGTTCTCATAAACACATGAGAAAACTACCTTAAGGGTAGACTTACTATGCTGTAAGTACTCTAAGGCCCGGGCTTTATAGTTCGGACCACTATTAGGTACAATTAATGGAAATTAATAGTTCTTTCACACTAGCCGTGTGTAGGACCCACTATGAAAGAGCAGAGCCAGACTGAAAAATTCAATGCCATAGCCGGGATTTGAACCACGGATCTTCTGGTTTCCGTCCAGCCGCTCTAACCATTTGAGCTACTATGGCCAACATGCCGACATGACAACGATGTCATGATAATGTCATGTGGGCATGTTGGCCATTAGGCTCAAATGGTTAGAGTGGCTGGACGGAAACCAGAAGATCCGTGGTTCAAATCCCGGCTATGGCATTGAATTTTTCAGTCTGGCTCTACTCTTTTATCATAATTTTTTCGATATTTTTTATTCCTATATCTCTTATTTTGGAGTACCTAATTCAAGACAACCTGACGTGATACGTAGAAACAAATACGGATTCCTATTTAGGGACCCAAAATTGGTTAAGATCTCATGTCACATCCCATGATGCAAGATGAAAGTTTCAAAATGCTGGGTAGTGTAATTTCTCCCTCAGTATAAGAAATTATAAGACATGCAGGCAGCCACTGCGATACCCTAAAGACTGGCAATGATAACTGGAAGAACTTTGTTTGGATGTTGTATCATTACCATAAATAATAATTATATCAGTTTAATCTTATAAAACTAAGTAGATGCAATAGCAAAGCGTTGGAAACACGACACAAGAACGGCCGCATCCTTCATAGACTAGAGTAGAGTTCGTTGGTACCCAGCTTCCATCCTGTTGAAATCGATTCATATCTAACGTTAGGCAGTCAGAAACACCAGTAAGAGGAGTAAATTATATGATATGAGCTGGTTTCTATTTCACCTCAGTTGTGATGCCAGTCTGTCGTGTACTTGTCGGCTGTTACGTTACACATCTATGACAAAGCCAGGTTCCCAGCATCTGCACATTGAGTAATGCTGCTTCTGGTCGATGGGTGCTAAGTGACAAAGATGACTGGTGTCATTGTGTATACTTTACATAAGACAAATGGTGATAAGGATATAGAGCAGGGAAGTTATCATTTCCTACCCAGCTGATAACAGTGCTAGCTGGAACATTCTGACATCTCCACAGATTATTAAGACGTTTGTTATCTGTTTAGGTAAAGTTCACAGAAGAAGGATATAATTAAATTATCACGTGAACTATGTCGCCGTCCCAGATACCAGGAGACACAATGTGCGTTATTACCCCACCGGATGTGAACGTCCCCCACCCCCTGATAAATTATGTATACAAGAGCATAGCCCCGTGGAGAAACCAAACAGGTTGATGGCTTATTTTACGACACCTGTTTCGTAGGAAGCCCGGAAACCACCCGGAATACGATGGCGGTTACAAATCATGTCAACGGTAACGGAAACGTTTGTGGGTTTCAAAAACTGATAATTATCTAAACCGACACTCGTTACTGTACTTTGTAACAATGCTACTTCATTTTGATACACCTGAGTCTAAGATGGTCGTGCTCATTGTTGGCCAGAATTGTAAAATTGTTGTTCTTCCACACTACCCGTACGTAGGGCAGGTTTTAGATAGGTAGAATCAGACTGAAAAATTCAGTACCATAGCCGGGATTTGAACCACGGATCTTCCAGTTTCCATCCTTTTTTTAAACATCTACTAACCTAATAGTGGATTTTGATAGAGTCAACATGACAAATTCAATGGCCGGGATTTTAACCACGGATCTCCTGGTTTCCGTGTAGTCGCTCTAACCCATTGAGCTACCATGGCCAACGTGCCGTCCTGATATTAAATTATCCGTGATAGCTAAATGGGTTGGAGCGACTGAACGGAAACCAGGAGATCCGTGGTTCAAATCCGGGCCATGGCATTGATTCTTTCACCTTAGCCTATATACAGCTAGTGTGAAGAAATGATTAATTTCCATCAATTAACTAAAATAGTAAGAGTTAAATGATGAAGCCTGGGACTCAAGTACTTACAATAGTAAGTCGCCACAAACGGTGTATCTCGAATGCGAGAGCGCCTAGTGGTCTACCGGGGAAATATATGAGTCAAATGGAGAATTTAATGTCATGACGGCACGTTGGCCATGGTAGCTCAATGGGTTAGAACGACTGGACGGAAACCAGGAGATCTGTGGTTCAAATCCCTGCCATGGTATTAAATTTTTCATGTTGACTCTATCAAAAACCTTAGCCTATACATGGCTAGTGTGAAGAAATGATTAATTTTCATCAATTAACTAAAACTAATAGTGGTTAACTCTGAAGCCTGGAGCTTAAGTACTTACTACATATGTAGGTGTAGTATAGATCACCATAAAAGTTGCGTGTCTCATTGTATATGAGACCCCTAGTGGTTTACCAAAAAATACAGAGCAACCAGACGCAGGCTGGAATATCCGTGGTTCAAATCCCGGCTATGACATTCAATTTTTCATTCCGACTCTACCTATGCCAACCGAACTTTTCTCCCTGATTGAGGTTCTTTTTTCCCAAAGTTTTGCTGTCTTCATAACTGGCAAATGCCGAGGAGGTACCCTAAACTATTCCTGGAAGCTTCCTTCTTAATTAACATTTAATTCCATGTATCACAAGTCAGCCCATTTAACGCAACGGGAGTAAACAGAGTTAAAAATTCTCCCAAAAATTCGACACTAAGAAATCAGTGAAAATATACTTTCAGGCTTCCTGGGAAAAATAATTTTTAGACATCAACGCCATATACGTTTGTGTATGTATGTGTGTATACTAGAGTTGCCAGATGCTCCGTTTTTCCCAGAATCCTCCGTTTTTTTATCCCAAATTTTGTTCCTCTGTTTATTATTTACTCGGAGTACGCAATTCTCCATTTTTATCCGTCTTCTGCGAATTATTGAATTATACATAATGACTTAAATATTCTCATAAAGTTTATGTAATCTTTGTAAAATGGCACTTTGTTTTGTTTCATTTCACGAATGCTGGCAACAGAAGTGCGTTCTAAATCAACGTAGGTACATGTGTGTGCCGTCATGTAGCATCAGAACAGCACGCTTCTGCCAGCGATAATAAGCGAATTTAATGTCTCTCTGATTTTGTCTTTCAGTTGTTTTCAGTTGCACTTCCGTCACCGTTCTACTCTATGTTGTAAATCTACTTTAAGCGTGGTTGTTTGAAGCTAAGCCTAAATTGTTGATGATCGTGTACAACGATAGTTGGAAAATGAGGGCGAAGACGATATCCATCAAAGACTCCTCCACAGAAGAAATTGAAGGCAAAACATCATCAAACATATCTCAAGAAATGTGAAGATATTTCCATGGGTAAAGCCGGGATCGGACGAGAATCGGGCATTTTGTACCACGTGCAGGAAAGATTTCAGCATTTCATATGGTGGACAAAGTGATTTGAGGAAACATGAACGTTATGAGGAGCATCTAAACAAGGAAAAATATAATGCTGGAGTTGGAAATAAACTTTCGAATTATTTTGTTAATTTGAACAATAAACAAAAATATGACAATATCACAGCGCGTGTACTTTGTTTAGTGTATCATGCAGTGAAACACAGAAGACAGAGCTCCAGGTGACAGTGAACTATGAGAATAAATCCTGTTCAGAATTTTATAATTCTGCAAAATGTGATGTAGAATTATTAAAACTGCCAAGAATTCAGTGAAGTACAATTAAACGTAGCATGTCAGATTGAAGATCACTTGGAAGGTTAATAATGTGTATAATTTAATGTTTATGTATTCAGCATAATATGTGTTTGCCAATCTGTATTTCTTAGTTTAAAAAATGTCAAAAAATGAGTCACTCCGTTTTTTTTTTCTTGGAAATCTGGCAACCCTAGCATGTATGCATTAGCACGTGTGGCTGTGAACGAAAAGTTTACTTTTTATCCAGAAATAACGCTTTCAAAGTGCTTTATTTTGTCAAAAACGACTCCAACGATTAACATATCTGCCTAGCAACAAGTATATATTTAGATTTTTCTGCGAATAGCCTAGGAAGTTATCTTTCTTTGGAACTGACTTTGTATAACGGATAAACAAAACAAGCACGGGAAGAAACCTCGTTTTAAGTGTTGTTACTATTCACTTGTTTCTCTTAATGTCAGGAAAGAGTATGCAATGTCACGGCAAATATATAGCGAGTCCGTTTTAGATTTCTAACTATAGCTTCAAAGTTCTGTATTTCCTTGTCCCTACAACGAAATATTTAATGAAACTGTTTGAACAAAAGTTGTCTTGATTATCAGTAAGTATAAAATCATATTAATATAACACATGAGCTATATTTTAATTTTTCTATGAATTCTTCTTACAAAAGCTTATTTTTAAGTACTTCATCTTAATACAGAAACACTCGCAGAAGCAAATTCATTCACATTTTGAGGTGGATACAAGGTCACGAAAGTATATAACAACGAATTTTGCCAAGTAGTGTAGATCCTAACCTCAAATCTCCATAGTTTGCCTCCGTGGCCGGGTGGAAATGTTTCTTTAATACAGGGTGTATATAAATGAATATCGAGGTTTTAACTCTTTATAATATTTATTACATTCAACTTACAGTTATAAATGATATGTCAAATAAAAAAGCAACTCAAACAGTTTTACCAAGATAAATGTTCAATGTGACTACCCTTTGTCACACGGCACACATCAAGTCTATAGCCGAGTTCTTCCCAAACGTTGATAAGTGTGTATTCAGTCATTTTAGCAACAGCTGCTTCAATCCCGTTTCTTAATTCAGGGAGGTCATCTGGTAGCGGAGGCACGTACACACGATCCTTGATGCAGCCCCAAAGGTACAAATCGCATGGTGTTAGGTCAGGAGAACGTGGAGGCCATGCATAGCAAGCCCTGTTATTGGCGCTCGGGTACAGTGACGTTCAACCAATCGCGTACTTCGTTATGCCAGTGAGGTGGCGCACCTCTTGCTGGAAAATGAAGTTCTCTGGCTCATTTTCTTCCAACTGAGGGAAGAGCCATTGCTCTAGGGTATCAAGGTAAGAAGTGCCACTTACAGTAGGTTCACCAAAAAAGAAACCCCATAAACTTTTCGCCGGGACACGGCACAAAAAACATTCGCTTTAGGGGAATCTCGTTGCCTTTGTACCATCCCGTGAGGATTTTCTGAGCCCCAGATGCGCACATTATGAGTGTTAGCATGTCCACTAAGGTGAAAAGTCGATTTATCACTGAAAACAAAACGATCCATAAAATCGTCATCGTCATGAAACAAATGTTTGCGAAGTTGGCACGTAATCCGTGGTCTGTCGGCTTTAGAGCCTGCAATAACTATAAACGGTAAGGACGTAGTCCTTACAGTCCAAACGGTCTACACAGGAACTTGTAATTCACGACTAGCCTTCCGGACTGATTTTTTTGGGCTACGAGTGAACGACTCTCTCGCTCAACAGTCTCTTCACTTACTCTTGGTCGTCCCGTGCTCTTCCCTTTACAAAGGCAGCCGGTATCTTCAAACTAATGATACCATCTACGAATGTTATTATCACTAGGAGGATCACAACCGAACTTAATGCGTAACGCATGTTGCACAGTAACTACAGATTCGGTCTTTGCAAACTCCAAAACAAAATACGTTCTGTTTAGTAGTCGCCATCTTTGCTACTACCGCTGCCTAGTGGATTGCGGCAGAAACATTGCACGCACATGCGCACTGGTGCCAACAAACAAAGCTGTTTGAGCTGCTTTTTCATTTGACATATAATTTATAACTGTAATTTTAATGTGGTAAATATTATAAAGAGTTAAAATGCCGATATTCATTTATATACACCCTGTATAATAAACAAAAGTAATATAGGCATAAGAATTAAAAAGTGAATGAAGAAGTAAAACCAACACATTAAATGTTAAGGGCGGCATATAAATGGCAGCTCATTAAAAAGGGCGGGGGCAAATCCTTATTGACTTCAACGGCGCAGTATGATGTGAGCCGAAATAAAACGCTTCTCCATCTTCACTTCCTGGTACTTTCTTTCCTCCCTGTGCACTAGAAAGTGCATTTACAAACAAAGACATATCGTGTTAGTCCAGATACTGAAGATCACAGAAGTTCGTTACGTCACATTTGCTGTAATCTGTGGGCGTGGAAATATCGATGTATAATCTCGATTGGGATCGGGGCGTGTGCGCCAACAAATGAACAATGAATGTTTCATAAGATAAGGAGGAAGTACCCGACCAGCATTTCTAATGAGGTCAAACTTTATGAGTGCGGTCTGTCGGCAAGGCCATACTCAATGTTAAATGCGACAGTTCGCTGCTTTTTTGGAGCATTCGATACATTTAGGACCATGAGGTACTGTCAACATTTCTGTGGTTTCTGCTACCTTGGATTTTGGTGCCGATGTAGTTCCATGACTTTGGGGCAGTGTTTATTTGCTTTTTGCTTTCCTTTACGTCGTGCAGCCTTGAGGCAATGAACCTTGTAAATAAATGCTGCTCTGACAAAACTGATGCGTTACGTTCACATTATGTCTCTACCCATTTTGGTTTATTTTTATAGTTATTCCTACAATATACTAAAATACCACCTATATTCCATATTGATCGACATAAATATTTGGAGAAATAGATCGTAATATGCCAGCTATGGCTATTTCATTTGTTTCATGGTATTGTGAGAAACAGTTGAATGCAGACAGTACTTATACCGTGCAAGGTATTGAAAAATACAGCGCATATCTTGAAAGAAAACAAAAACATTAATCTCCAACGTAGGTTATATAGTACGATAAATGATATGGGTAAAATGACGCTCAAATGAGCTCAGGTTCCATAGAGCTTAGAGTTACCTGACATTCCTCTTTCAGGATAAAGGAAAACCCCAGAAAAACCTTATCCAGATAACTAATCCTGTCCGAGATTCCTTCTCGGGATCTCTTGAATGTGAGAACAGACACGGTACCGCCACACCACAGAGGCTGGTATCTTGAAAATGGCTGATTCCACAAATATATTATTTCATAAAATAATGTTTTAAAGGGATGCTCTTATGCTTACGCTTTTTATTTACTTTATGGTTACTAAATGTAAACAATTATTCAGGCCATTTCCGAAAAATTCAATATATACCTCTAATTTTGCCAGGCATATAGTTTTAAATATATGAAATTTTAATTTAAATAGCAATTTCTGAGAAAAAAAAAGGACGATGACATATTGAGGGTAGTTTTCTGTTGAAATACTTTATTGAAACACTTCGTATCGTATATTTGAAGGCTCTAATTTTGAGATTTATCCGAAATTTCGTTTTCGGATTGAGTGAGCCTCAAAACGGCATTTTTGCTGAATTTTCAACAACAAATTTTTCAGCAGGGTACAAGACTTCCTCTACCTGATATGTAAATGGTAGAAAAACTAAAAATCTTGTTTCAGTTAATATATCCATTGAATATTATTGGTTTTCTCTCAAATTGCTGTCAAAACTAGAGAAAGAAATGACTTGGGAATGTTGAGGATTGAAGACAGTATCGTCTGGTATTACGGAACGAAACGTGGACTTTATCTGTGGCGTAGGTGGTAGCGTGACTGCCTCAGGTTCAAGAGGTCCCGAGTTCGTAAGTGTTTTTCCAGGGTTTTCCTTTGTCATGAAAGATAAAGGTCAGGTACTGCAAGCTCAGTGTAGCTGGAGTGTCATTGCACACATTTCATTCATCGTCGGATATGACTTGACGATGGAGGACGTTAAAAAAATAATATCGTTTCTCCCGTTTAAAGCATGTTAGTCCTCTGTGGACGTCAGATATCCATGATGCCGGATATTGTATTACTCTAATTGGAGTTGGTTTTATACTGCACAAAGGGAATAACTGAGTGACGTCCACGTAATTGTATGAACCAAACATTCTAATTAATCGAGGAATCTTCATTGAGGCTTACTAGTAGCGGGGGAAAAAGTTACCAGACGCGTCAAGAGAATATTCCATGTTTCAGAGAAAACGTTTTGATGACGTCACAGTGAATTTTGAGCTACAGTGGCCAAACTAAATGAAAATTCTACAGTATCTCTGTTAATTAGTGTTTTCTTTGTAAATACTAATATTATGAGTATATATCTACTAAAATATCTATATCTCTCTAATACAAATTAGTAAAATCCATAAAGTCTTAATGCTGAATATTTTTTGGAAGTATACTATGCCCAAATCCATTGCCATCTTAGTTATAGGACAGTTCTCTGGGGAAATTATACTTCTGCACTTAAAATGTTTTCATTACAAGCCGTTAGAATTTTATGTAGTGTACCAACCAGGTCTCATAGAACACTTCTTGTTCACCAAACTTGGTATATTGACTTTGCAGTCAATCTTTGTCTTGAGTTGTTTGCTTTATGAGAAGAAAAACATTCACAAATATACATATTGTTCGTCAATGCATAGTTATTCCCCTAAAAATTGCTCAAATATTTACTTTAATAAAAATAAGTACAATGTTACACCAAACATTATAGGTAATGTCACGAGAGATTTTTAAATCACCAATAAGTTCACGAGCGACGAAGTCGTGAGGAAATTTACCTAGCGAAGGTCAAAACCACGAGTTGCATTTGTAGAGGCTATTTCACGAAAAGAAAAAAAAAATGAAAGCAATAAAACAAGTTACTTTATTCCCTAAAACACACAGGCCTACATTAGCACATGAATGAAGCTAAACCTCACAAGTCACGGCATACAAACCTTTCAGCCATTTTGACATTTGAAAGTCGCGCTAACAGTCGACGACCTGCGAGATGTATAATCCTTTGCCTTTTTGTAAACATGCAAAATGTGTTGTTATCGTGTCTGAGGGTGCCATAACAAAATAGTTTACCCTGTTGTGAATGATTTCATGTATCTGACTTTAACACGGTCAGTAAACGAAGACGTCATATGAAGGAAATAGTCAATGAATTTTTTTTTACTGCATTTCCCCTCACTTAAGAACATTTCTATTAAACTCTTTTAAGTCAGCAGTTAAGACATGTTTGACGGCCAACCCTCTGTATAAGGTGGATGAATTTTATAACTTAAATATATAATATTGTTTTTGGTTTGTATTCTGACGTTCCTATTCATACTAATGTTGTGAGCAATAAATGATCTATCTATGAAATTCTCATGAATTATAATTTCTAAGTTTCTTTGTCCACTATCTAGCTGTGCCAACAGACTATTCTAATGTAAGTTTATGTTTCTCACTACGTTTGCTAATCGAAAAAGCATTCTTTGCAGAAATATTTCATTACATATTTCATTTTAATACAAGGAGCGTACTGAAAACCTAAACGTTATATATTTACTTATTTTTTTGTAATTTACGTCCTCAAACTTTAGTCATATCGGACGATGAATGGAATGGGTGAAATTATGCCCAAATGAGCCCAGGGTCCATAGAGCTTAGGGTTACATTCGTCTTTCAGGATAAAGGAAAACCCCGGAAAAAGCCTTATCCAGGTAACTCACCCTGACCAAGATTCGAACTCGGGACCTCTTGAACGTGAGGCAGACATGCTACCACCACGCTACCAAGGCGAGCAAATAGTTATTCAGATGTGTCTTTATACTAACGTTTTTAAGACATTGCGAGAAACAATTGAATAGCGACAAAATGTTTGAAATATGACAGAGTATTTAAAATTTCAAACCAATAATATCCGACACTTGCCTTGGATATGCCTGAAGTCACAGGGAAGGTTATTTGAAGAATGAACTCCGTTTTGAAAGGTGTAGTGAAGGGGTTTTCTGTATCTTATGGTATAAACTTCTAATGAAATCAAATAAAATTTATAGCGCTAAATAAATAAATAAATTTTATTATTCATGTAAGTACCTGGGATGTAACAGAGTTAAATAAAAAGCGTTACAAAAGTTTGTGAGAAACAAAAAGATAATATCAGAAAGATTTTCTTGTAGTTTGAGTTAGGCAGAGCCATTTTTTAAACATTCATGTTACTTCTCTGAAATATACTGAAATCAAATACTAGTTTGCTATTTATCTGACGTACTGTTTTTAGTTATGCTGTTTAGAGACACGCGAGTGCGTATACACACTGGCATGTGAAGCTTTGTCTAAAAGTGCTTTATTTACTTACAGGGACTCAAAGCAGGCATTTGCTATATCTCTATGTCGAATTTTGGGGTGAAATACAATACTTTGACCTCTCCTTTCTACCCCCCACCATGGCGCAATGGGATAGAGAGTGTGGCACCTCCGGTTCTCGGTCTCAAAATGTTACTGGGTTCGATCCTACTCCACTGAGGTCGAATTGTGAAGACGTTGAACACAATCCCCACAGAAACTACTACTACTGTCCTCAATTAATCTGTGTAGATCGTAGTGTGCGAGGTATCCGCCCTGAGCTGTCTATCCATTTATCCTTTATTATCCCTATTCTAAGAAAGTGGCCCAGAAAGTAAAAAGAACAGTTTTATTATAGCTAAATTGACAATGAATTGAGATATCTCTTCATGACAATTTTTGCAGTGGCCATTAACACAATTATAATAAAAAATAACAGATAATTGTCGGGTGAATTATCGAAATGCAAGTTAATATCATACATTAGGTTCCATTTAGACACAGGATATATGACATATTAACGCTTTTATTAACTTAGAGGAGCATTATATCGAATAAGAACAAAAAAATCGATTCAGTTTTATTATTCAGTTTTAATATTTGTGACAAATTGTAATTTACAAAATGTCTTTAGGATGTATCCATTCTTCGTAATATATTTCAGCTATACTATGTTGTAAATCATCATCACGACTAGACATTGCAGATCTGAATGTCAGACCTTCGGTCTCAAGCCAGATCAGGACTGTGCCTTCTACTGGCAGTGGAATGTTTTGTAAGGAAGGATAATATGCGGTAGAAGGAGGTTGAAGTTATATATAAGCCATCTGATGTGTTATTTTATGTGCCTAGAAGCAGCCTCGGGCGTTTGCAGCGATATATTGGAAATAAGCCGTCGTGTGTTTGTAATATTTAAAAGTGACACAGAGCGCAGTACCTACTGCCACTGTATCAAAACAGAGTTCATGCAAAACATTCGCGCATCGAAAGTTTCAAACCGCTTGCCATCTGTATTTTATATGTTTTAACGTATATACTATTTATTGGTTGCAGGAATGTTTTGTATTTCCATTGTTGTGTTTACTTACAATTGTTTGTTAATAATGATACATTATTGGTAGTTAATATATTAAGTTTTACAGTGACTATGTGAGGATTTGATATAGTACTCTATGTAGCTTCGAGATATCGAATAACGCTGCTGTTTTGTTTCAACAGGTTATGGAGTTCAGACAGTTGAGTGAAACGTGTGAGGCAGCCGGCTGGTATCAACGTAAACTGCAGGTAATGTTTATTTACAACCAGTTAAATGATAAGCTTGGCTTTTATTTGGACAAATCTTCCCCGGTTCTTGCATATCGTAATGTTCAACATGCCATTATTACTTCGTAGTGATAGCATGTAGTAACCGGGTATTAATAGTTCATGCTTGGTAAAATCGCGCCAGAACGCCATGAAGAAACTGGTAGGTATTCAGCTTATATGAACATAGTGTAAACTCAGGAAGTAAATATCTTTTGCGTGTACTATTTACACATTTATATATAACAGGATCCTGGATCATTACGGTATATCTTCAAGCTAAACGTTTCAAAGCTGCAATGCTTCACTCCTCTACTTAAACACGACTTGGCTATGCCCTCTGCTGAGGATATTCGACCCTAAATCAGTCGTAATTCAGTTAACGGTAGTGGTTTTTGTTAGTCATATGTTATCAGCTCAGCAGTTGGGAACTTGCAGGGGATGGGGCAGTTAAATACATTAGTTTATTAACGTTTTCTATTAAGCGTAATCCGACACATTTGCGTTTAGATCTGTTCTATAAACCTGTATGAGTTAATAAGCAGTACACAAAGGCTAGACAAAATAACCTTGAAGATAACCAAAATATTTCCAGATTAAGTGTTTTAATATCGATTTAAAGTTTGGGAAAGCTTGGTGAATGCAAACCTGACCAATAAGAACATCATTTCAAAGCAAAAACGGACCACACCTGTAAGTTTGGCCATTCCTAACGGGTCTTCGTATAAAATATAAATAATTATAGCTTGAAGTTGCTACATTACGAATAGTTTACAGCGTTGAACGTAGAGGATATTAATGAAAAATAATTAAGGTAGAAAAGAAATCAGGTAAACTGGTATTACCGGTTTTGTGACTTTTACGTTTTACATTTAGAAATAATTGTAACGGTTGGCCTGTCTCAGAAACTCTTATTTATCTTTCTTTGTTTTCTACGTTAGCAGAATTTCAATAAATCGATATTCGAATGAGAGTCACAGAATTACGTGAACGCCTTTGTTTCAACCCACAACTAGAAAGCAAACAACTAGCAGTAGAATTACGAAGGAATTTAAAGCTATTTCCCAATTATGAACAAAGGAATTTTTCACACCCTTATTAGTAATGTTGCCCCTTCCTTAAATAACCAATTGTAAAAGACAGTTTGCAACAAACAGAAAAACTGATTTGGAATTTTCATATGCCTTAAGATCTGAAGGTCATTGACATAGAAATGCGGTAGAACACGAATGCTGCTTCGACATTGTTGTCCATTGGAGAATTTAAAATGCAAATGTTTAACATTGGTGTGTTAGATCACAAATTTCAGGTCTGATTTTTTTTGGGAGCATATATAATACTTTCGTTAACTCTTTGATTTGCTGCTATATTTTGTGACATTAAAATAAATAAAGAAAAGAAAAGAAGAGGTAGTTTATGGGACTGATTTCACATAATTCCTACTGACTCTTCTACAAGCTATTCTTATAACATCGTGTTCTCCTATCCACCTATTGTTAATCAAAAAACCTTCCATTGTATGTTTGTGGTGAGTATAAGAATAATAGAGCAGGCTAATGCAACAGTCACGCCATTTAAGAAGCAGATCCTTTGTGACTGCTTTGATTGACAACGCGTAAAAGTGATAGAGAATTACCACACGAAAAGAGCATAATTGTTTGAAAATTAGAGTTAAACAAAAAATTAGGTAATAATGAACGTCAAAACATACATTCATAAGATGGTTTCTTAAGTCTCAAGCGTGAACGGCAGTTAATCGCCATGCAATTGACATTTTATATGCGACAGAGGCTGCTTTTGATGCCATTTTGATTATAATTAGTTACTTTGGAAAGATCATGCAAACAGAGCGGAATTTCAAAACCATTCCATAGCGAAAGCTCTTCACCCACTTAAAGGTCTTTTGACGCAACTGAACTCTACATTTTCACAGTAAATGTTTACCCATGAAACCCAGTTTTGCAAAATAACTAAAATATGTAGTGTTTAATCAAAATCGTATGTCACGTTTTAGAAAATGCAAACAAAGTTTTGCTAGGACTTCAGTGAGCATTCTAAAATGTTTTCTTTATGACCTTCGCTCTATAACCCAAATAAGACATTATTGCTTATGGAGACCAATTGAAACTTGGCAAAATATGACATTTTTATACTTTATCCTTTATTTTCATCCGACGTTATTTTAATACTGGATGTCTTAAGATCTCCATAAAGTGCATTATTAAACTACATTAGACTACATTTTATCAGTATTTCTTCTTTTCTAGCATTTTTCATTATTCTTGCTTTGGTGCTAAATATTTTACTGTACATCTTTGAAAAATTTGGGAGAGCTTCAGAATTACGAATTAAAACTTGTGCAGTTATTTGAACATTTTGCCATTAAAATATTTTCTGTTGCTTAAGTTGGTGAAACTGAAAACAAATGAAATCAGTACCATGTGCAAAAGTACATAAACATAACCTATGGCGTAAAAGCCCCCTAGCGGGCCAGAGACTGCCAACCGGACTGCCGCATACGCAAGGCAGGGTTGGGCAATGATCAAACTGATACGGGGAGGAGATGTGGTCAGCATCTCGGCACCCCCAGCAGGAAATTTGGCTTCCTAGACAGATACAACAGAACGAATTTCTTAATATTGTAGCTTTTTTGAGTTGAAAATACAATGTTTCGATACAATAAAATAATTAATACCTAAAACTGCGTTTGCAAACTAAAATGTTGTGAGTTAAATATGTACATGTTCAGTATACACTGTAAAAAATTGCGGAATTTTAAGTGTTTCATAGATGCGTTGTGTTATTACTTGTGTCGTAAATTTGGGCATTGGCCTAACCGAAAGCTCCAACGTTTTACGCCCAGAGGAAATGTAGCTTTGTTGTTTGTCAAAAACAATTCGGTTAGTTAGACGAGGTACCCTCCAACACGCGTTAATTTGCCATTTAACCAGTCATGTAAGCTGATAGCAGGTAAACAAAGCAGGTCACGTGGTATGTTTTGTATCGCGGTTTGTTTGCATAAAATACGACGATAATGCAACTTCATGTGGAGATAAGTTCTGTCTGGCACATTAAAATGTTTCATATCTTCCCATGGTAATAAAACGAATAATGATGAAGCAACACTTATCTGGAGTACCTCTGCCTGAAGGCTTTCTTACTTCTAACATGTACATTCTACCCAAACAATCTATAGATTTCACCAGGCATATGCACCCTTTAAAAAAATTAAAAAAAAAATAGCAGACTTTGGAGGCGTATATTTTTCTAAGTCCACGTCGTTTCCATAGCCGGTTACATTGGTTTCATGGAATGCTTCGTTCTACCGAATCCTCTCATAATTATAATAATAACGAGAATATTCACACACTGTGTATTGTTTCATATGTTTCGTGCATATTAATATAGGGAATCCTTCCTTTCTTCGCACAATGTAATAAGTGCGAAAAATTAAGCCTCATAATTGACTCGCAAATGAGTCTCAGTTACTCAGCGTGCACAGATAACTGAGTGGTTATAGACAAGTACGTATGTAGGAGCTAGACTTACAAAAGATTCGAATCCCAGATATCATTTTGATATTTTTGCTATAGAAATACGAAATATGTATTACACACATAGTAATATAACTGCCAGTTGCTGAGGTTTACTTGATTTTATGACATGCTAACACATAAAAACTGAAAAATTCTATTTTGTTTTTAAACTAATTGAATTAAAATGTTTTACTCCAATATGTAAAATCAAATAACAATGGAAAGTAGCTCAGTATCGGGTGTGCAAACTATCTGCTTGTATTACTTCCCTCATCTGCGGGGCATGGGATATTTTCACGAGAGGATACTTCGCTTTATATGTCAACACCATTCATAACAGATGAATGAGCTCGATTGTTTACACAACCATTATAAAGGCAATTTTCTAATAGCATTGCATTTATCTTGGAAACGATAAGAATGTGTTTTTTAGTTTTTATAAATGAATGTTATGTATCTTCTTATAGATATTTAAGATATAAATATCATAATTAAATAAATAGATAAATAGATATAAATAGATAAATATCTTAAGGTATGTTCTGCAAGAAAAACATAAGGCATTGCTATTAAAGTAACAATGGTAAAAAGAAATATGCCTATCAAGGATTCCTTGCTCACCTTCCTTATGTATCAGGTGCTTTATTTTTCCAGCTGGGACGTTGCCTTGATGCTGCACCAAGACTGAAGACACGCTTGCCACAGGACATTTTATTTCTATAATGTTTATTTATTATGTAATGAAGAAGTTATTTAATTTATACTCACACTAATCAGACCAGTTTGCTTGAGGACTCTAATATGAGTATCCTCTATCCCTGTACAATAATTTTATTATGTCTATTATGTATATAGCTCCACAATTTGTATAGCACTAGCTGTGCTGAGCAATTTAAATAAAAAACATTTCAAACAAAAAGAAGGATTCAAACGCAGTTCTCCTTAACAGACCCACGCGTTTTACCGCTCGGCTGCCATGCATACGGCCAAGTCGCCAAGCATCACCCTGTCTATTGCATAGCTCTGAAATGAAGCCAGAGTGGTATCAAAGTGTATATTAGAAACATAATTGTTCTTATAAACTAGCCGTCATCACCTTCCTTCATGCTTGAGGCATTACTGTCTGTTGCAGTCTAAATAATTTATTTTCTTGGTTCCACCGTTTTCTTGGTCTTCCCATGCTCCTCATTCCTACTGGTCTATAGTTCATAAAATAGCGTGGTAATCTTTCTTTCTCCATTTGTTGTACATGGGTAACCCATTTACTTCTGTATTCTTGTAGTCGTCATTCAGGTCGAATATCTCTAGCGTTTCACGTATATCTTCATTTCGTTTGTGGTCGATTTTTGTATAACCCGCAATGCTTCTTAGAAATTTCAATTAATTTTCCTGAAGTTTTCTTTTACCCTTTTCAGTTATGACCCATACTTTGCTGCCATATAGTATTTTGGGTACTGACATTACCTTGTAAATCTTTAGAATGGTATCTTTTCTTCATTTATATTTTAGACTTCTTTAGACTTTTTTTCTGTTTTACACACACTAGCCGTCTGTAGGCCAAAATATGGAAAGATAAGTCAGACTGAAAACTTCAGTGCCATAGGTGGGATTCAAATCAGTGAACTTTTGAGTCTGACTCTAACTTCCCAAAGCGTATAGTGAACACAGCGTCAGCGAATACTTCCGATGTTTTCCGAATCAAACTTTGTTTCTTGTAGCTGCTAATTGTGTGTGTGTGTGTGTGTGTGTGTGTGTGTGTGTGTGTGTGTGTGTGTGTGTGTGTGTGTGTGTGTGTGTGTGTGTGTGTGTGTGTGTGTGTGTGTGTGTGTTAAAGGGTGTATGTTCTGTGCTCCTTAAGCTAAGAACATAAATATTTTAGACAAAAAGGTTCGTGTGTTGTAAACGGCTTAACTCAAAAATGAAAATCCAAAAAATACCGAACTTTGTTTTTAAATACACTATCTATCAAAGATGTAGCACACATTTTGATTAGAACACTATACATTCTAGATATTTACAAAGCAAATAAAATCTGTGTGCTCAGTTTTTTTTGGAAACAACTTATTAAATGGAAATTAATTGTTCTTTCACACTAGTCGTGTGTAGGATGCTCTATGAAAGAATAGAGCCAGACTGAAAAATTCAATGCCATAGCGGGAATTTGAACCACGGATCTTCTCGTTTCCGTCCAGCCGCTTTAAACCATTGAGCTACTATGGCCAACGTGCCAAGATGACATTAAGTTGGAGAGTCATTAAGTCCGAGTCAGTTGGAGAATTTAATGTCATGTTGGCACGTTGGCCGTAGTAGCTCAATGGTTTAGAGCGGCTGGGCAGAAACCAGAAGATCCGTGGTTCAAATTCCCGCTATGGCATTGAATTTTTCAGTCTGGCTCTACCCTTTCAACTTATTAAATGTTGTCCATTCGAAAAAAAATAGATTTGTGTAGCAAGCAATAGATAAAAAGTATTGCAGCCCGCCTCGGTAGCGTAGATGGTAGCATGCCTGCCTCCGTTCAAGAGGTCCCGAGTTCGAATCTCGGTTAGAGTGAGTTACCTGGATAAGGCTTTTTCCGGCGGTTTCCCTTATCCTAAAAGACGAATGTCGGAGAACTCTAAGCTCCATGGATCCTCGGCCCATTTAGCATCATTTCACCCATTCCATTCATCGTCCGATATGACTTAAAAAAGGTTACAGGACGTAAATTACAAAAGAAAAAAAAGTATTGCAGAGTGTGTGTATGTCGCTTCAAAAGTACAATTTATTTTAAATAAGGTTTTTGGATATCATCAGCCATTCTCTCTCTCTCTCTCTCTCTCTCTCTCTCTCTCTCTCTCTCTCTCTCTCTTTCTTTCTTTCTTTCTCTCTCTCTCTCTCTCTCTCTCTCTCTCTCTCTCTCTCTCTCTCTCTCTCTATATATATATATATTAGATTCCTAGTAATTTACACCTTTTTAAGAGCTAAGCCACTGTTCCTTTTTATTTCCTGTTGTACCGTTCTTCTGTGTACTTAAAACGAAATTGGTAATGAAACCTTTATTTGGATTAACACGAAATGTTAATATACATATGTAAATATGGTTCATAGAAGATTGAGTAGAGAATCATTTGAATGTAACAATGAGAACATTTAAGACAACAAAGCAAATACTTTTTTAACCTCCCCACTTCAAAAACAACCATATATATGAAAACAGTTTATTTTTATTCTTTGAAAACAGTTCAAACAACTTTTTTAAATGTCATATGCTTGAGATATTGTACACTACAATGTTGTATTTTTCTCTTGGCATTAAATATTCTCTACTCTTTTTTTATTATTTGTTCCATTTATACCCCGCCTTTAACTACAATGGTCATATCGGCGGCTCCTCTACTCTTCTACGTTGAACGGTGAAGCATAAGTTCACTAGCAACAGAAAATGTCTTAGGATTTAATTCATTTCAAGTCCATGTCACATCATGATTATACTAAACAGACGGGGGAACTAGTTTTGACATGTATTTTATCACGTCGGTGCTGGGTCCGATGATGGCATCCTTCACGCGTTCTGGTTCAGTATCGTTTGGCGTGGTAGAATAACGAAGGCAGCTAGCTCTGTGTAGTTACAGCGGAGTCACACGTGGGCTGCCTGCTTCAATGCAGTCAGCCGACCTAACGAATCCGGGGTTGTTACAACACATTTTAACAAGCTGTAACTGTGCTGTAGAGAAACGAACAGAAACATTTTATAACGAGGAGAAGTAGGTGTTATTGTTAACACAAGCCCAGGTAAATTTCTGCCTTACATTTTTAATGAGAAAGCAATTGCCTCACTCTTCAGATGTAAATTCAAGCAATTATAAATGGAAAAGGACGATACGCTCGAAGTTGGTGTTTAAATTTATATAAACAAAGAAAGGCATTTTTTCTAACACCTTTTATGACGAAAGGTAAAAGTAGCCTTTGGTATGAAATGCTTAAGGGACGGGTTTTCAGAACTCGGTAAAAGCCAGGCAAACGTGACGAAATAGTGACTTGGGAGGCGTTTGGGCTCCCTAGCTGTACATATTTATGGAGTTGTAAAACAACGGCATTTCCACTATCCTTTGTACAGGGAATACCTGAACAATGGCATTAATTATAGAAATATACTCGTAAACAAATTGTATATAAAGGCAGACCAATAGGTGAAAATTAACACAAATAACATTGCTTTTATAGATTCTTATAGGTTGACATTATCTTATTAATTTGATATATACACATTTACATTACACATGCAAATTCATATTTAAAATGTAAGCTTCTGTGTACTCAAACTCTTGCTTTCTTTTTTTATAATTCGGTTAGTGGTGTAAGTACAAACATGACATCGTAATAAGGTCCATTTCAGTGTGTTAATTACTTTTTCTCATAATTTACTCGTAATTGAATATCAATTATTAAACGTCCACTGATAGCCGAGAAGTTATAGGCAAGTATATAGGAGCCAGATCTGCAAAGGTTCGAATCCCAGACATCATTTAGAGTTTCTTTATTGTAAACGTAACGTAACCCATGGCGTAACAGTCCAAAGTGGGCCTGAGCTTACCAACTCGACTGCCGGCCTTACGCCCACTTACGGCACAGGTGGGCGATCATCCAACCGATACGGGGAGGAGATGTGGTCAGCATCTCGGCACCCCCAACAAGAACGTTGGTTTTCGTGACCACGGTCGCTTATCTATCGTAAGCTCCTCACTTTCCTCACGATGCTGAGTGGACACCGGTCCTATACCCCGAAACTAAAACCCGCCACCCATGAGTGGAATCGAACCCGGGTCGCTTTCCGTCGCCAGTATTGTAGAAATACGAAATATGCATTACACACATTGTAATATAACTTTCAATTGCCAAGGTTTACTTTATTTTATGGCACTTATGCTGAGATATAAATACCTAAACCCTCTACTCTTTTTAAAAGTAACTGAAATAAATATTTTAATCCTATATATAAAATCAAATAAAAATGAAAATAAACTTAATATCGGCTGTGTAAACTCTCTGCCCTCATTCTACGGAGGATGGATAAGACCAAATTCCTAGTGAAATTTTCTGAGAGGTTCTTCGCTTTATATGCCAACACCATTCATAATAGATGAAGGAGCCAAAGTGTTTACATAACCAATATTAAGGCAATTTTCTAATAACATTGCATTTGTTTTGATAACGACGAGAATGTTAGTTACGTTTTAAAAATGAATGCGTTTAAAATATTATTTATCTTCTGCAAGAAAAACATAAGACATTGCTGTTAAAGTAACAATAATAAAAAGAAGCACACATACCAAGGATTCGAACTCGTGTTGGTCCACTGACGTGATACATGCGTTTTACCGCTCGGCTACCATGCATACGGCCAAGCCTCAATGCATCTCCAATCTACACGGAGTTCATTTTTATTCGTCTCGGTCAGGGTGAGTTACCTGGATAAGTTTTTTCTGGGGTTTTCCCTTATCCTGAAGGACGAATGTCAGGTAACTCCAAGCTCTAAGGAACCTGGGATCGTTGAGCATTATTTCACCCAGTACATTCATCGTCCGATATGACTTAACGTTGGAGGACATAAAATTACAAAAAAAAAAAAAAAAAAAAAAAAAAAATCGTTATTTCCCACCCTCCGATTGAGCAAGAATGACGTCATAGTTGACTTGAGTCTATCTTGAAATTATAGTGCCCTCTACGAAGTGGTAATCTTTGCGGAACAGTAAGCAGATTTCAGCGCTCTGAGTGTGGCTGCTCTGGTAACTAATACAACCAGCTTCCCCTGGATATGAACACAGAGCACCCCGTCTTCATGTTTGAATGTTACTTTCATACCGCCATTAAAATTGGTGCGATATATAAATATAATTTAAAGCGCACATAGAGGAGTTTGTGCAACGCTGTTCCGGCATTCAAAGTCCCTCGGAGCGTAATGTTGTCAAAAGTGTCCAGGTACCGTCAAATTGATATACCTTTTTGCAACATAAACGTCTTACGTTTTATCAGTATACCATATAATTTTTTTTGTAATTCTCACGCTTAATTAAAATGCCTTAATAGACATTGGTATCTTTATGTCTTTTAAAACCAACAAGTGCATCAAACATTTCCCAGATACAGGATCAGTTACTCGCAAAAAGAAAGACACTGGACGCTATAAAGTAACTGGTCCCAATCTAGAAGCAATAAATAATGTTATGGCAGAAAGACCTCAAGCATACATTCTCGCAATACAGACAGTGTTTAAGGAGAATAGAGAAAGGAAATAAAAGAAAATGGACACATAAGACTATGTACTAGACATATTTTCTTGTTTAGACTTGGATAAAAGCTTTGTACATATTGTAGCACTAATTTATTTTTCATTCCTAGAACATATTCTGCTAACTTTCTGGTTTGTAATGAAGTTACATTGTGAGGAAACTGTGGGTGATAGAAGAGAATTGAGATCAAACTGAAATATTTCTATTTTATGTGACAAGTTGGTAATATGCATGCAATTTGTCTACTATACCCGAAAAATAGATCTTCATTGTGAAATAAGTGTTATTTGACTTAACATTTCGTATATTCTTCATGGAATACTTTTATGGCTGCATAATTAGCTTTGCAGTGCATTTCATGGCAGTGTATAGTTTTTTTTAAAAACATTTATCGTATCTGAGCACCAGACGAAATCGCGCACCTTCATATTACGCGGGCAGACCCATCTCTCAAATAGTATATTTACTTGCCGGTAGAGGGAGGACTCAAACCTGGTGTCAACACATCTAATACGATCAGAAGCCGCTAGGGGAATCGTATATAAACTCGCCCCATCAGCGATGCTATTGATGATGAAATTATCCGAAAATAAATTAAATTAAATCTACGACATTGCCAGGGTGCATCAGGCAAGCATCCTGTCCTCCTTAGATGAGTATTATTCTACCCCAAGTTTTATAACCTTTCTAATACAAAAAAAAAAAAAAACCATCCTTAACTACCCTAAGAAACAAAATACTACCTGTGGTAAAACCCAATACTGGGTGGGCACGCAGCAACAATCTTCGGGCTTATCACAGCCTGTCAGTACTTGACGTGACGTAACGTGACGTGCTATTGATGACGTCAAATTTTGCGCGGTAAAACTGCAGATAAAAATGAACACCGTGTATCGCATAGCTTTGAAATGAAGCCAGTCTGATATATATGTATATTGTGAATGCAGCGTCATCGAATTCTTCCGATGTTTTTCGAATTAAACTTTGTTTCTGGTAGCTGCTTTTTTCCCCCTTAGGTTGTATGTACTGAAGAGAGATTCAACTTACTGAATTTATGAAGTTGGCGGATTTAAGAGGTTTGTGAATTTTTATGAATTATAAATATTTATATGAGTTGTAATAAATAAAACGTGAAAAGATTTCTATAGCCATTTGAATCACAGAAAAACCTGAAATTAAGAATCCTCCGTCATATGAGAAGTATTGAATTTAGGACAATAAAAACAAATTCTACGTGGTATTGTATATCTGTTTGTTGTTAATACTATAGTGGGTTATAAAAGTGTATCAGTGAACTTATAACTAAATCCTATTAAGTTTTTATTGTGACATTTTGAGTAACAGGGCCGGGGTTGTATTCCGCCATCCATTCCATCATCTGTCTTGACACTACAACTTCCGTTCACTACTTTACGACCTTTGTAATCGCGCTCGGCGATGCATTTACACGGAGGGAATAAAACATCAAAGGCTGAAGGAGTTCGATTCCGCACCAGTAATGATCCAATCGCTAAGGACACGAAATGCTCTCATTTGTAGCACCACGTCACTGCAGAATAAAGGTCAGACGCGTATTTTACTTTATTGATACCCAACACCCAGGCGCTACTCTATTTCATAAGTTCTACATCTTAAAATTAATTTAATAACAAATTCTACTCCTATAAAGTTCAATGGCACAAAACACCAGATATTTTCTTATTTATAGCACTCACAACAAAACATACGTGTTCTTACTAATCCGAATACGTATACAAACGTTGTAAATACACTTTACTCTTTCAATTGTTTACAAAATGAAATTGGCTTCTGTCTTATAGTATATAGTCAGTGAGAAGAACAGAGCTTATCAACGAGAAAATAAAAATCAGCTCAGTAGTTTCATTACTAGGACCTTTTAGACATCGTACCGTAGTTTCAAATATCAGATTTTTATAATATTTTCTGCTCTGTATAATAAGTTGTAAATGAAGATTTTAAACAAACTAGCTGTAATAAAACCTAGCTTCCAAATATGAATATTGTGCAATACATAACAAATTTGGCTTAAGAAAATACTTTTCATAAAAGTTCTGCGAGGCCAAGAATATCAAAATAGCAATAATGAGTTAATCTCACATGCCTTTCCCTAATTCTTCCACAAAATATTGGCACAAATTTGTTTGATCTTTTTGTAATATGAAATAAAGTTTCGTTAAGCATTTAGACATCACGTTATGACCACGAGAAAAATGAAAGTTACGTGACATTATCATGATGCGCAAGTGTTTGATAATTTAAAACAATAATGAATACATTCTTGGAGTGATGAACATCCCAAAATATGTGTTTACCATAAATTGTACATGTGATTTATTACTCGACAGAGCGTTGAGGTGTGTTGATCTTCAGGTGACCAGCGCTGCGATCGTTCCTATCCGGGTCTAATGTGGTCGATTAGAAGAGATATTACAACGTTGACGTTATGAAACACAAATAGAGCAATTGGAAGCTGCGTGTGTCTATATGATATGATTCCTCGCGCTTGCCGATATTTGACACGTTGTTGTCCAGTAGTCAATATTACATCTGAACAGACTATACATACACGCGTATATGTGATAAGCTGAGGTACACATCTCTGTGTTGCGACTTTTTTTTCCGATACGCCTTCTCGCTTTGACATGTAGTACTTACCTGTGTAGTACATTTTGTCTATTTTTTAACATCTAGCCTAATTTATACAAAACTCATTAAAATGAAGAGATATGCAGTTTATTCAAGGGTAGTGGAATTAAAATCTGTAAGATGAACTTAGATACCAAGTTTGGTGTTAATCGATGTTTCACTTTTAATTATGCTGCTCTCTCTCTCTCTCTCTCTCTCTCTCTCTCTCTCTCTCTCTCTCTCTCTCTCTCTCTCTCTCTCTCTTCTCTCACACACATAACATCTGTTTCTAAGAATGATTTTTGAAATGATTCGTTTGATTCAGAGAACCTAGCATATACTTTTGGCGTAACTTTGATATCAAATTTTTAGATGAAATGCAATACTGGAGAAAGTAAAATTAGCTGACTTATCAATTTAAATATCGATTATTGCAAGGGAATATACATGAAAATGAACTGTGAAAATGTTTTTTAACAATGACTGGACGGGTCTACGCTACGTTGCGGATTCGGCACGGAGGTCCAAACTTGGCCTATTGTAGCCCCCAAGCGGGGCACCTCAGGGAGAAACGATGAGGCGAGAGGAGTCAGAGGGCGGCGGTGTGGTGGTTGAGGGTGGGAATGAATGAATGAATTTACTACATGTGGTGCCGCAGTCGGTGACATGATGAGACTTGGAATGAAGATGGAGTAGCGATGGAATGAGATGGCAGGGGAAACCGGAGATCCCGGAGAAAGCTCTCCCCCCAGTACCGTGTTTTCTACCACAGATCTAACCCAGGCAGCCTTAGTGAGAGTCGAGTGGTCTAACCGATCGGCCACGGATGGGCGTTAAGGTAGGCGTTTGTTCTTCCTCGGGAGGTATGTCTCTTGGCTACAGGTATGAAACCCTTTGGGGCTATGTTTAGAGTAAATTCATTTCTTTAGGTATAGAATTCTTTTTGTAGTTCTATGTTCTTATATGGAAAATACCTGCTTCCTTTACGTCTCGCAAGCTGATAACTGTCTAGCAATGTCCTCCACATCAGTATGTTCTGTTCATGGCCGTCGTGGTTAGGATATCATTATCCATTGACCGTGACATAGTCACGACAGTGTAACAGTAAAATACTAACTAAAAGATTATCTAAAAATTATTTTAACGGCAGGAAACATGCATTTTGCAATTGATAATGAAATATTTACGAATTTTACATTACTTAACTTTTGTGTTTAGGGATGTATTATACATGTAGTTAAAATAACATACGTAAATTTAGCAAAAAGGGTTGTGCAGCTGTATTTCGAAGACGAACCGGAATCTTTTCACACCGGCGCCCGGTATGTTAGACCTTCCGCTTCACACAACAAACATGCTCCAGTGCTTGTGTATTAGCCGTTTCTTTTGTTCTAGAGCAGGAAGTTACACACGTGCTCTTTCCTCCCTCTACTTGTGCAACAGATGGTCTCTCCACCAACCGTCATATTACAGTTGTGTTTCCATGGGAACCCTTTAACCTCACACGTGCGGAACAAATAGACGTCACCTTCGCAAACGTCAACAACTGCGCTCTAGTTAGTAAGCTAATTAAACTTGTTGCTTTTGTATTTGTAGCCCAAATATTTTCAAACAACGTTAATATTTTGATGTGCATCAAGCATATAACTGCTACCAAGTATTTATTACTCTCGCCATTGTTTGTTTTTTCTTATATAAAGAGATGTCAGATGATCTCCAGAACCAAAAAGCTACGAGGGCTGTTTAATAAAGAATGATCATAATTTTTTTCAGTCATAGTAGTAGTTTCATTGTTGGTACTCTTAGTTCCCGCCTGTGAGAACCAGGCAACTTCAGGCATGTTCAGTATCGCCTACCGCTGCAATGGAGATAGCATGCAGTTAAAGTTGATGTTAGAGGAAGACCCGGAGTTTCTTTCAAACGTAATCACTGCTGATGAAACTTGGCTACATCATTTTGATCCTGAGAGCAAACAGCAAAGCTCAGTGTGGAAATCTCCTTCATCACCAACCCCCAAAAAATCAAAAGTGGTTGCTTCTGCTGGGAAAGTTATGGTCACCTCATTCTTTGATATTCATGGAATGGTTTATCAGCATGTTGTACCTGCACACACATCAGTAACTGGACAATACTACAGGGATGTCCTGAAAAAATTTCAAGTCCATATCAGGCGCCAAAGACCACATTTCCGTTAAGCAGGCTGGATGCTGCACCACGATAATGCGCAGCCGCATATTGCCAATGTTGTTGCTGACTATCTTGCAAAAATGAACGTGAAGTACATCCCTCAATCTCCCTATAGTCCGGATTTAGCCCCATGTGACGTTTTTTTATTTCCTAACTTGAAAAAACGCCTTCGTGGGAGGCATTATCCATCATCTGAAGCAGTGGTGAAGGCTGCGGAGGCGATTTTGAAGGATCTCTCAAAAATGGTATCCAGCATGTCTTTGAAGACTGGCAGACACGCTGGGACAAGTGCATCACTTTCAGGGGAGACTATTTTGAGAAGGACCATCAAAATTATGAGAATAAGTAAAGGTACTTTGTCAAAAAAAAAAAAAAAAAAAAAGTTGTGATATTTCTTTATTGAACAGCTCTCGTATTTTTAGAAATACTATAATCTGTGAATAGCATAACTTTTTCATATTCGAATTCCCTCAAGGAACCAGGGCAAGAATTTCCCTTTACATAGAAAAATATTCTTGCTGTGTTCTAAAAAGGACAACAAATTCATTGAAATAAATCTGATTGAAATATTTTCTGGAGGTACAGGGCTCTTCATTAAGAACTTAAAGGAGTACACGGCGTTTAGTATCACCCAAGGGACCTTGATTACCAGCTACCGTTGTGCGTGGGGCCTAGCGGTGAGTACTCCATTCGGCAGTATTGTACCGGCCATCAACATGAACAGGCGCTTGACTCTAGGGTAACGCTTTGTCGTAAATGAGAGGGAACGTACACACAGAGTATATTCAAACGCTCCCTGATAAAGTGCCTCTTTAAAGATTTACAATTCACGAGATTGTGAAGAAATTTGAAACCACTGGTTCTATGGCAAACAAAAAGGGAAAGGATTAACGTTAATATGGCATAGACTCATGTTTTGAACATTTACCAACCAAATACATCTCAAAATTAGCACATAGAGCAACTAAATTAGTAAAACCATATAAGTGCCCATGTTTTAAAACAAGGTGACCCAGTATCACAAATGCTTTCTTTAACCAGTGAATGACAGTTCAATTGATCCACAGATTCCGCTCTTTTGCGATGAGGCATGGTTCCACCTCAGTGGTCGTGTCAACACTCATAATAGTCAGTACTGGGCCTTTGAAAACCCACATCGTGTTCAAGAAATCCCTCATTATGACCGGAAAGTTGAGTTTGTTGTGCTGTTAGCACTAGATGCATAATTGGTCTAATATTCTACGAGCAGGTGGCACTGAAATGACATTTTGACCCCATTTTACCATGAACTGACAGAACAGAAATCATATGGGTGGTTTCAACAAGATTCTGCTACTGGCCATAGAGCAGAGGAGTTCATGCATAAAAACATTAGGGAAGAGTTTGGAAATAGAGTGATTGGTGATGGTGTAAGACCCTCTCCCTCCCCCGATCACTTGCATAATTTTTACTTGTAGGGTAACCTGAAAGACAAACTTTACGAGACAAATCTTCATACATAGGAATAACTAAAACAAAATACTAGAAATGTAATTGGAAACATCACAGTGAGCCAGCTTAATCGCGTGAATCAGAATGCGTTCTTCCGATATAATGCTTGCTTAGTCGAGGGTGGAGGACATTTTCAGCGTCTTCCACAAGATAAGAGTGTTATATGCTTTACGCGCGGAGTTTATGTAAGAGCAAAGCCGGTTGTGGCACGCCCAATAGCGCACAGGCGAAATGCCGTGCGTCCGTTAGGTTTCAAATGAATAACCCTGTATATACTTCATTTAGAATACATTTTGTGTAAGAGATAGACAAAATATATAGAATATAAAATATATTAATATAGAACAAATAAATGTATATTTAATTTATAATATTAACGAAAATGGAAGCAAAAGCCATGCGAATGGAATGTGTAAGATTATTTTGAGAGCCGTGTGCATGTGAAGTGACTCAAAACGAGAGAGTTTCATTCTCGAACGTTTCTAAATGCTAGACGACAATTTTCAAGAAATCTTTAAACGGACAAAATATTAGTTTTTTTTCCTACCAAAAGTAATTGTTGACGATCTTACTGAAGTATCTTATGTTTGAAATATTAACCTAAATTAAAATGTTTGCCTAGATCTTGAAGGTTTCTTCATTCGGAATTATGTTGTATATTTTTTCGCGAAATAGAGAGATATAAAGCGACCCCGCTTCAGTTGTACTTGCAAAGAAATGTTTAACAAAGCCATCCCTTTATTATTTATTTACTATCCAATTTTGTGATTCCTATGTTACCCAAAGGTATATTAGGAATATAGTTTACAAACTTTAAAATGAGTACAATAACATTTACAAAACATAACGAAATACAATATCAAGTTGACAAACAGTAAACATCAAGATAAATTCTTTAGCTTAAGAAATATTTTTATTCAAGAAAGCCATGAAATATTGATAGGGTTTGTAATTCATCAAAATATGTATACGTGGTTTCGAAAAAGTATAAACCTAAGGTTTGAATCAATAATTCAAGTTCGTGTCTTTCAAAACAGAAAAAGGGCCAATCAAATAAAATGTGAGGGACATCTTGAAGGTGACTTCCACAAATACAATCAGAGGTGGATTTGATTTTGAATCGAAATAAGTAAGCTGAAAACGTACATGTCCAGTGAAGAATTGAGTGAGAACATAGCTAGGATTAACGAATTTACATTTATGTCTATCAAAAACTGTTGGGAAATATAAATCCTTAGTCAAAGCACCACAATCACTTTTTAACCAGTATTCATTCCAGTCGTTGATGATAATCTCCTTCCTTTAAATGTTGTAAGTTATCATGAAGTGGATAGAATAACTGGCTTTTGCAAGAGTTAACAGAAGAGATGCAAAAATAGATGATATCGGGTGGAAAAAATAATAAAAATATTGACACATCAGATTTCTTTATCGATGCAGTAATGCAGTGGAGACTATCCTTGGAACGGCGTGCACCTTTGACATGACCCTTCTGGGAAATATTGGTCTCTTTAAGGCATGCGTGCTTGACTCCTGAAAAATCTGTCACGAACTAAAACTTGTCTCCACGTTCACTGACCAAACATAATAAATCATGCACTTCTTTCACCCACTTGGCACCAGACATTTTATTGCACCTGTAAGCAATCGATGTTTCCTGTGAGCACGAAGGCAATTTGTCTGATGAAACTCGTAAACTGGAATGGAATTCATTCGGACATTACACCAAACAAAATGTAACAAGTTCATGTACTAATGTTACTCCAATTGGTGTTTGGTGAACAAAAGTTCAATTAGGATCTGATTTCTACATTGAATAATTTTAACTATGGACACAGGAAGAGAGAAATAAATTGACATTTAGATCTCCATTTTACATTTTTAAATACATGCTGTTATATAATTTTAAATACTTTATATGGATCGTATCAAACATTACATTTTGAACAGCACCAAGAAGTGCTACTTGTAATAATTGTATATTTTGAATGTTAAACTTGACACCACCAAAGTACCTTACGAAATACCAACCAACACTTTCTACACTGTCATTAAAATAGTTAATCTCAAAGGCTAAAGTTAGAATAGGTGGAAATTAATTGTTCTTCCACACTAATCGTGTGTATGGCAAAGGTTGATTAGGTACAGTCAGAACATTTCCTCCCGCACGAAATATAATGTACAATATTTAAAAACTGACACTACTAGATTGGGCATGATTAAAATCACAGTTTTGAAATTGGAGACTAAAGTGGATGTTGACCTAATAGGATTTCGTAGTTTCTGAAAGATTCAGAATGGTGTTGTTGACTTATCCTTGTTTCTTTATTCAAGTCTGATTTCTGTTTGATATTTTTTTCTGTGGACAGATGGCATAACCTAAAAATCTCTGCATACGATACCATTACGGTTCAATATAGAGTCGATTGTTTATTCGATAAAATCACATTCTTCTATACATATTACAGCGTAAACTATCGTGATTGATTGTGTTCTAGTTACGTAAACACAGCATATAAATAAAATTTCGCACATTTTAATAAGAAAGCTGTTAATTTTTAATAAAGTATTATCTTATTGTCTAGAGCAAACCTATATGGAATACCTATATGGTCTTTTCTGCTGTTTTTTGCTACAAACTGTTGTCGCAAAATCGTTTTTGCCCTAACTACTTCTAATTAAAAGAGACCAGGTTTAGTAAAAGAGGTTTATTGCAGGTTTCGTTATACATACAAAGGAAATACAGCATGTTGTGGTAAAAGAAACATATTTTTAAAGCGAGTCGCTATAGGCCAATTTTAAAACTCTAATATCTTTCTATGACATTACTTAGCTCTTCCAAAATTGTATGATACATGCGTTGTAAGATCAAAACCAAGAGCAAGTTGAAGCTGAATAATTTGGTGCACAAGGCGCTAAGGAGGAAGATGGTTAATTATTCTCACCTTCTGTGTCGATCTTGAGGAAGTATGCCTCGGCGCTCTGGAGCAATAAGTCTTCTCTCTCTCTGGCTGTAGTATCACAGCGAGGATATTTTGTAGAACACAGTAACAAATTTATCTTCTTCAAAATATTTGAATTTATTCTACTAAAACCATTATTATATCCTACCATAATGTTAAGTTCTGTAGATTATATCCTTTTATAGAATACACAATACTGAATCCTTGCAGATTAAGATTCTGCCAAGTTGCAGATCGGCAATACAGATAACATATCTTTAAACTTCAATGGTCTGACGAAGAGTGAAGCCAAAACTATTTTTCTTACACTTACGCTATTTGTGCATCTTAAATGCACACTCAAAATAATTCTGCACAACCTCGGAGAGACACAAATGTAGGTCTTTCTCCTACGACGTTCTTAAGCAGAAGCTAGATCCCTAAAACTTTCAACAACTTCCTCATTATTTTAATTAAAAATCCAGAAATTATTCCAGAAATCCCCCGTAAAGCTGCAGCAGCAAATTTCAGATTACTTACGGAACATGATTATTAAGCCAAACATTTACACAGAATAGGAATTTATACAAGTCCAAATTGTCCTCTGTGCAACAAAGAAGAGGAAATGACTGAAGAACACCGTCTAACCTGTGAAGCCCTACCTGCCGGACCCACTACACAGAAATATTGGAGAGCAAGAGAGCTAATGGCTTCATTGCCAAAGCCTATTTGAAAACAACTTCCTCATTTGAGGTTGTCATGGTTACACATAACCAATGTTTCATTTTATCCATTTCATTAAACATTACAATTCCTCCAACTATCCCTCTCAAACAACACAAAATATCTAAAATAACTGCTTCAAAGTAATGTGGTGAATGCTTGTAGAAAATACATTGTGTTTTAATTAGATCTGAATTTTTTGTATTATGTTTCTATCTGATTATACAAAAATCATTCACTTTGAAGAGTTTTTCACAGATTGTTCGCAGAAAATGTATGTTATACACGTATTAAACATGAAAATATACGTATATAGAATTTAATATAAATTGTTAGAGTACTTTTTGAGAAAGTAATAAATAGGGGAACGTTTTTAATGTAGCGGGTGTTCTCTTGAAAATCCTATCTCATCTCAGCTACCAGCTCCGGCATTTATTTTCGTTTTCGAGTTTTGTATCTTTAGGAGTATCGCAGAGCATGTATTTCCGATGGAAGCTTGATGTGGGGTGGAGTAGATCATACTGGTTCTATGAAGCAGGTGTTAATGTATTCAGAAGGGCCTACATTTAAATCCCTTGGGCCAATCACTCTTTTTTGTCGTAGTTTCCTCCACACGGTAAGGTAAATACTGGATTAGATATTAATGTTCTCGACCGAAAATACCACCTTAAATCTCACAAATGGTGCTCAAAAATGAAAATAGGTGGTAACAGCAAACGTACTGAGCTGTAGGCACAGATAATGAAAGCAGATATCTCTCCGGCATATGTAGAAGCAGAGGTTCAGTTGTCCAGCACTAAGGTTGCTGTTGACTGTGTCGAAGTCGCTTTCCCGTTAAACAGATATGTAGTTGCCTGGCTCTAAGATCTCGGTAGATATGTATGTCATATTCCTTGATGTATAGAAGTAGAGATACAAGTAATAAATTATAGAGAAACAAACTACTATTCTGTTCATATACGTAATGCAGAGAAAGCAAAGGAGACTTGCTGTCAAGAAAGGTGAAAGTGCAAGTTAAATTTAAAAAAAAGAGCCACAAGGTTTCATTGCATCTTCAATGGGTGAAATTTCTGACGCTATCTTTGCAAAGAGGCATAACATAATTAAAAGAAGGGGTTACATAATGTTCCATATTGCTACAAGTCATTAATGGTGCAGTAGGTTTGTGATACTGTTTCAAGTAGGGACCATTTGACATATTATCCCATGGCTGTGGAGGAAATGTGTATGTGTGTGCTTTTTTTTTTTTCCAAATATAAAAGTTTTATGTCCCATTCCGTTCCCGCTTTATGCATCAATTTTGTTGGTAACGCATATTTCCCTCTATCGGAGTTTCAAATTCACGTCCGATATTATGACTGTCATAAATCTAAACATGGCAGTGTTATAAAACAGACATTCATTTTCCTGTCATTTAACGTTCTCGAAAACCATCAATACGACCTTTTAGTTCATACATCTTCTGATATAGCGAGAGACGTATATATCGTTGTCCTTTAAAAGATCAGATTTTACATAGAACAATTTAGATGCATAGTTTAGGAGAAGCAAGGTGGCAAGTTAACAGCATCTTATTGTAGCTTATCTTAAATCCATAAGTTATATCTGTGAATTATGAAGTTTTAATCACATTTATTCCATAGAGAGCCTTCGTTTGGACGTGGGACTGGTAAATTCTTTTGGCGCCGATCGGCGTACTGTTTGCCGGTGATATAGAATAGAGAACTAGGATAGATCAGCCCAATGCCTGTTGTGAAGGTGAAGGAAGTGGATGATATATAAGGACGAGATGAATGATAGAAAAGATGATGGAGCAATTATGGAATGCTGACGGGAAAGCCGGAGGAGCTACAGAAAACCCGTCCCAAGCCATGTTCTCTACCACAAATATCACTTTGCGGTCGCCTGGGATCGAATTCGTACTTGCCTGGTGAGAGCCAAGCGGTCAAATCACTCAGCCATGGCGCGGCCCTAGGAAAGAGAGTAAACGTGACTAGAAAAAAATTCTCATCTCATCCGGGAATCGAATAAGGACCCCTCGCACATTAGGAAGATGCTTTTTCGACTGAGCTGAGATGCCAACCTTCAATTATAATAATTTGCTTTAACATATACCAATTTGTTCTATTTTCCTGTGTTACCTTAACTCACATTTATTTAAAATAAATGCACTGTTTACATTATGTATTTTATCTCACTATTTACAAGCATAATTTCGGTTTATATAACTTACGTTGCGGTGCAACAGATATGTGGAGGTGTGCGAGAGGAGTACAGTGTCATTGAAAACCTTTTGTTGTGGTGAAAATAGAGTGATAGTGAACTGAAACATCAAAAGTCGAACATTGAACTAAAAAAAAAAAAAAAAAAAAAACAGAAAGACAAGGATATATGTATAAATATTCACGTAAATATGTATTAATGCACATTGTGTGAATTTTAAATATTATATAACTTACGTTTCAAGAGACATCTGTTTATCGAAATTATATGATTTACTTCTCAATGCTATGAGATGCTAAATTACTAAAGTGTAACCTCTATAACGTGTATGCTTAAATTCGTCACCACAAAACGCAGAAAGATAGAGAAGACATAAAAAAGAAAATGGAGCAAAGTGAAACGAGATCCAACACCGCATTCCTATATTAGGTTCAGGGTCGTGCATTCACGCAGAAAGGGAGTCCTTGGAGTATATTACTTTTGGTGGTCTCTGTTGCATGTAAATCAGGACTGCATCGTCTTGTGGTGCAGCTCCAGATGACCCACATCGGTCTGCGAATTGAGAAAAACGTGACGAACCTTTTTTTTTTTTTAAATTTAAACTAGGAGGCTTTGGTATGGGGGGACCGAAGTGCTAAAAGTGATTTTCTTAACTACTAAAGCTAGAGCCTCAATTTTTGTACAGATATTACTAGTAACTATAGAAGTGTTTACCAGTTTTCATTCCAATATGTAACTGCACTCTTGATATATGAATTAATTTATACAATTTTATTATCTAAAATCAAAATCTATATTCTTTGACAGATATTACACAATAAATCTCATTTTGATACAATTAAATTCCTTAATACCTTGATAATAACTTAACGGATCGGATATCTGAAATTCTGCATAGTTATTTTTTAAAAAAAACGAATATTTTATCTGTCAAGGCGAAAAAAACTCCAAAATAAGTGCTTGATTATAGTAATTATTTTTTAAAAAGTAATCTATAACAAATATAAAAATTTCCATACATCAGTTTGTTGCACAGCTTCTGAAGTATATTGTGTAAAATTTTCAGCTTTAATATTGTGAGAGAGGATAGATTTTGAATTTTTTTTTTTTTTTTTTTTTTTTTTTTTTTTTGCTTTATTGATATCAACAGCATGCTCCGTTACATAGTAATACTACATGCTTTATAGTTACATGTCCTATTTTGAATTAGTAATTGTAAACATTACAACAATTTTACATTGGGTTATTCTGTGTTTTAGACACTATGTACATTAAATTGAGTCTATTCTTCTAGCTGATTTTTGTGAGTTCACAATTTGTAATTATTTCAATCTAAATACTTGTCATATTTTTAGAAGTAGTGCTTTATGTTATATGGAAAAATAAAAAGAAAACTGAATTTGAGAAAAATGGCTTTAAAGGTTTGCCTGCAGTTTACGTAAAAAATATTTAATTTCTTTATATTAGAAAGCTCCAGCACTGTAACTTACACCTTCGTCCCTCCTAGCAGCCTCGTGAGCCTTAGGTTTTGGATGTATTTACTGAACTAATGGTCTATTTTCACATTCCACTTGTAACATAGAGGCAAAACCAGAGGTGGGAAGCATCTCCAGTTTCAGAGTTTGTGAAAACAATGTGGGCATGCTAAAATTTATCAATTCTTTCAACTGGCCAAAATGTAAAATAATATATTTGCTCTCACCTACATCCTTCTCTGATACATAGGTACATCATTGCAAGTCCAATTTAAAAAGACTCATGTTTTTCTCTTGCAGTGCTACAGGCTCAGTTACTTCAACCGAAATATGTCTTCCCCATGTGCTCTTATACATTAATTTACACAAAGCTCTACTACCCTTTATCTTTGGCATTCTAAAACAGTAAAATAATGCAGTACCATATAAAAGAATATAGGTACCTTAATCTCTTTAATTTCACAATAAATAATTGTTATAGGTAGGTTTACTGAAATAAACTTGTATCACAGCTTATGGTGTAATTTTTGTCACAAATGGACACTTGAGTATAATAAATATAATACAGAGAGTAGAAAACAACGACTTTAAACGCCAAATATCGCTTCTAAAACACTAGAACAATACAAGAAAACACAAACATTTCGCCCCATTAAACAGGAAGTATATCAAGGAAACGACTAAAAACATCCTAAAAAGTTACAACCAGCTAGGGGATTCCTACGAAAGTTTGTTAAAATTGGCTACGGTGGCTTAATGCTATTTTAACGCTTATTTTAAAATCAAATCGTTCGTAAGTTCAAACATGTGGGCGTGCCATTTGAAGCATGGAGAGGCATTTAAGAGAGTGTAGAGCTTTAAAAATGGCGTCCAAAACAGATGTTGTGTATGCCCTACGGGCATGAAACTTTGTAAACAAGTAAATTAAATTATGGTGCATATTTTGCAACAAAAAATTCAAAACAATTTTTTTTTTCCACGAAAATGACATGCTCTGCTTCATATTATCTACAGAATGTTTTGGTTGTGTTTAGAAACACATAATTAAATTAATTGAATGAATGTCAAAACTCGAGTGCGTTGTTATTAGATTGTTTCACAGGCAGAATGTTAAATAACTAAGCGGGTCGTTTGATAAATCTGGTAAATTTTCATGAAGGGATGGAAATTTTTGTTGTAACTTTGGTGGTAAGTTTGATTATTCAAAAGATTGTACAAAAAAGTGAATGTGCTAAAATATACAGTTCATTGTTGAGAGCCATCTGAACTGGCCAGTGTGATTAATGCAATTGAAAATGAAACAAAAAAGTTCTGTGCTGTTCATTTGAAGGGCTGGACTACCGCACAAGTCAAACCTGAATTGGATGAAGTTCACGCGGACTCTGCACCAACATTGAAGACCACTTACAATTAATTTAGACATGGTCATAGAAGCACCGAAGATGAATCGCGCAATGAATGAAATTAGTTACTTTATCTGTCACAATATTCATATAAGTAAGACACCTTTTAGGGAGGTGTCGTACACTTCTTTTCGAACATTCCTTTCATAAAATATGACAAGTATTACCAGTTGATAGTCGACATGAAAAATTCAATGCCACGGCCGGGCTTTGAACTACGAATATACTGGTTTCCGCCCAGTCGCTGTTACCCATTGAGCTACCATAACCAATTGGCCGTCAAGACATTAAATTCTCCACCGGACTCATATATTTTCCCGGTAAACCACTAGGGGCTCTCGTATTCGAGATACACTGTGGCGACTTACTATTGTTAGTACTCGATATGCCAGAATTTTCACCCACGGGAATTCTTTTACGTGCAAACATATCTACTGACATGGGGCTGTCGATTTTGTATAAAAGGAATAAGCTGTTCATTGATAAGGAGCAAACTCTCGTCTTCATGTTGGAAGAATTCCCTAAGAGAACAGACAAATTCTCTAGCTTGACTATGCAATGTAACACCCAACTAAGTTAATCTTTGCCTTGCACCATGATTCCTCGGTCCACCTTTAATCCTACTGCCATTACGTCTTGCTTCCATAACAACGTATTTTAATTGTGCTTTAAAAAAGTAGGCTAACAATACAAAGCGCAACTAAGCAAACTGTTTCCCGCCTATAACTAGCGTTAACTGAGCAGAGGAGTATGTGAATCACACACTTCACCAGTGTATCCAATCTGGCAACCTTCTTTTACGTTACCATAGCAATGACCTTCCCTTTTTACACTTCACGTCCCTTGATGACCATCACGTATTTTCTTTTAAAAATCATACTGTTGTAAAATAGTTGCTAAACACTACTAATAAAATGTTAAGTATAGTGTGATAGAATTGCGGTTAAGAAAACCATGTTATGAAAATGTGGCTATATGTATTTACGTTGCATGGAGGTTATCCATGTTTTCATGTGGTTTCTTCTAACGCACTAAGATGACTGACTCGGTTACTTAATTTAGGATGGCTGTTCTGCGTTTTTATACATAACTTTCGTTTGGACGCGTGGCCGCTCTTGGCAACAGGAGGCACGCTCTTTGCCGACAAAGTTGGATATCAATAGCCCTTTAAATTCAAGCGCATAGATTTTTCATGCGAATTACAACTACAATAACCACATACTTCTCATAGAAGATGCTAGAAATGATGTGCTTATGCCTCCGCAACATCGCTCACAAAAATTAAGAAACTTATTGCACCAACTCTCACTGATCCTTCATGATCATATATAGGAAACCATTCTTCCGTAAGAATAAAGAGAAAAATTCAGCTTTGGATTGTAAAATATCTATTCATATTATCACGTGGTTGTAGTTTCCTTACAGAGTTTTTGTTTTAAAGGGTTTGTGGCATTGCAAATCGTGGTTTTCTAATTCCAGATTGCTTTAGACTTCATTCCTATTTTCATTCGATGTCATAGAGTATTTTTTTCGTATGAGAATACACTGTTCTGTTTTTTATTAAGAATAGATTTTTTTTTTATTTGTAATTTACGTCCTCCAACATTAAGTCATATCGGACGATGAATGGAATTGGTGAAATGATGCTCAAATGCGTCCGGATCCATGGATCTTAAAGCTACCCGACATTCGTCTTTCAGGATAACGGAAAACCCCGGAAAAAACCTTATCCAGGTAACTCACCCTAACCGAGATTCGAACGTGAGGCAGACACGCTACCATCTACGCTACCGAGACGGGCCAAGAATAGACCCCGTTTACCTAAAACTATTCATGAGTTATGAAGAGTTCCTCTCTATGACATTCGGACAGAAAGCTATCTCTATAAATCGCCATCAGGCTTTGCTACAAGTGTTTGGCGTCACACGGCATTCATTACATGACGATTCTGGTTCTTGGGTATATTGACCGTTTGACATTGTAACGGCACTAACAAACTATAATATACTCGATACGTGGTCTCGTCGTATGAACGAACCTCTCTACACTACAGACTTCGCTTCATCTGATTAGCCAGCACACGGATAGTGAGTGGAACCAGTTACAAAACAAAAAAATAACGCTGAGCAAGCAATTTCCCATAGATAGTACTACCAACATATAAAGGTAACAGAAGATGCAGAAATGGCAGCATATGGTGGCAGTGGTTTACTGTGGTTTCCTCTAAAACACTAGTGACTGACACAGTTACTGAATCTGATGCTTCCTCATTTATTTATTCATTTATTTATTCATTTATTTATTCATTTATTTATTTATCTATTTACTTATTTATTTATGACTACGGTGTAGTAGGTAAGGGAAATATTATATTCCACTGAAAAATTCGATACCTAGATTTGAAGAAAAATATGTTTTGAGACTCCCTGAGGAATCCCTCCCCCCCAAAAGAAAAAAAAAAAAAAGAAACATTTTTTTAGAGAAAGGTCTATGTGCTTGCCTGTGTTTGGAACAGCAAAAGTCAATAATGAAAAATCAATACCAAACTTGTTATTTAACTTCATTGTCTTTCAGCGATGCCACATGAAGGTTAAAGAAAATATCCCCTCCCCAGGCTACCATTTAAATAGAAAATTTTACCAATATTATACTGGAAATTGTTCTTTCACACTAGCAGTGTGTGCGCCAAGGTTTGGTTAGGTAGAGTCACACTAAACAATTTAGTGTCATAGCCAGGATTTTAACCACGGGTCTCCCGATTGCTCTTAACCACTGAGCTACCATGTCAACCTACCTGTACGATATTAAATTCCCTAGTTGGCTCGCATCTTTTCCGGTAAACCACTAGGAAATTGCCAATTTAATGCCATGCTTGCACGTTGATGTGGTAGCTACGTAGTTAGAGTAACCGAACGAATACCGGAGATCCTTGATTCAAATCCCGGCTATGAAATTGAACTTTTCTCAAAAATGTGTCTAAAGATTTTGATTCAAGTTTCACGTGTTTAATATAATTTTGTGACAGATAAAATGTGTATTTTGCATTTACTGGGTTTGTCCTCAGAATGACCTCTTCATTTTGGAAGACGTTTGCATAACTGGCAATGGACAAAATCTTGCTGCACAAAAACTTAGATCTCGTTAGATCTCAATTTAAGTCAAATTTATTCCTTTTATATGGAATGAACCATTTTCGTGATAATCATCGTTATTTGTTTCAATTTTACAGTCTACTTTTCTCAAACGGGAAGTTGTTACTCGTTTTTATTATGTGTTGGACATGCAAAGAAAATAGAATGGCAAGGCTATCATAACAACCAGCGCTTAAAAATTTGACTATCGCTTAAAGTCTACTGTATTCCTATACTCTCCTTCTACCTACAAAAAAATTAGCAATATTATGTTTATCTTAAGTAACACGTAGTGGACAGAAGAACAGGTGTTTTAAAAGTTACGAGCGAAAGCCATGTGAGTTTAGTTATTTGAGGTTTTTGAATGTTTTATGCATATTTTATTTTTATTAATAATTTTTAAAACATATTTTAATGAAATGTACTTATATGGACAAATAGTATGAACACTGCACGTGAAACTCTCGATTTTAATGTGAAGGAGATTTTAAGTCGATAGACCGGCTATCGATAGCTCGTCCGTTTCTGGAAAAGGTGCACCGAAGTGTTTAGTTCTTCACTAACTAACCGAGAACAAGCTCTTCCTTTTTGGATGATTATAATAATTGTGTAAGCACTGACCGGAATGGCTTAGCGAAGCGGATAATCTGGTTCAAATCCAGCTGCTGCAAAAGGAAGTTACCCTCCCTCTACTTTCCAGACTAGGGTTTCTTAACCCCACGTCCTAATGAGACCCACAAAGAAGCGATGATACTACTATAAGATCGTTCTCCTTCCCGTCTCTCCTCTTTCTCCTCCGTAATATCCCGTTTAAGCATCCGGAACTAGTTTCCGTGGACAATAATAGACCTTTGTGTTGTGTGCCGACATTACCATTCAAGTGCAGTATCTCGCTTTATTTAATGGACATTTCAGGAAACAATTGCAATAATCTGATATTATTTCCGCTTCCTTTCTTTATCTACAGTCATATAATTTTATGTATATATTACCTACAGAACATTCTTAATTCCATTACACATTTCGTAGCAGAGGAAATTCCATACTCCCTGAAACAACTGCAGGGCGACAGCACCTTTTTTGTTATTTGTTCCATTTATACCCCGCCTTTAACTGCAGTGGTCATATTGGTGGCCTTCTCCTTTGCAACATATCGAAAGTGTTAACTCGTATACGTTGGGTTTTAATCATTAGATCACGCACACATTCGCACTCTTATTCGTACTTCCAGACTCTGGGGAAGATGAGGAATTATCCTGGTCGGAGAAAAATCCCCACCCCCACGGCCGGGAATCGAACCAGGGACCCCTAGCAGACAGGTGCTCTACCGACTGAGCTACGAGGCCCGCCAACAGATTTTCAAAAATGAAGGTATGGACAAATCCAAATGGCTGACAGACATTCTGGAAATTCCAGATGTAAAAATAAAATATTTTTAAAAAATTGTTTGAAAATTTTACATTTTTGTTTACTAACTTTTTGTGCATTTCTAAAATGGTATGTTATTTTTATAGAACTACACAAAAAACCTTTCGAATAAAGTGTACTTTAAAAGATACTCCCATAAATTCAAGATGTACGTATTATATCTTATACAAATATCTCAAACATGTGGTATTTTTATCTAAGTAGTTTTGATAAACAATGGAATATTTTGTCATGTAAAGGATAGCTTCAGTTGGGGGGAATTTCCTTAAACGATTTCGTGTAGGCTAGCCCAGTAGCAGAGCACCTGACTGCCGTGCTAGAGGTCCCGGATTCGATTCCCGGCTGGGGTGGGGATTTTTCTCCAACCAAGAAGATTTCCCATCTTCCCAGAGTCTGGAAGTATGAATGGGAGTATGAATGTGTGCGCGACCTAATGATTAAAACAAAACAAAGCACCTGCAACCCAACTTACACGAATTAGCACCGTCGCCAATAGGCGATTTGTTCCAAAATGACAATGGGGGGGGGGGGGGTTTGGATTTCATTACGGAGGGGATTCGGTGCATAGGCCACCATGATGGGCCCATTGTTCCAATGCCCCTAATTGGGGGCATCTCCAGGAGAAAGGATGAGGCGAAGGAGACAGAGGGCGGCTGACCCAAGGAGCCACGACAGTACAAAGGGCAGGGTCCCTACAGATTTACTTGGATAGAGAATTCCCCCGACAGGCCAGGACAACGAACTCGCTCCCCCACAGCGGGATGACAACGAGCCCAGCAGCCGAGCCCTAATGGTACCAAGGCAGGTGATCCGAGCCCCAAAGGTCGCAGAGGAGCGGAGACCTACCGGAGGAGGAAGTAGTTTTCCTCAGAGCACATTATCTCGCCATGCATCGCCGAGACACCCGCCGACACTTCTACCCTGAAAGAGACCATCAGATGAGAGATGATATGAAATGATAATGGAGATGAAATGGAGGGACAGTAAATTCGGGCGATGTATTTAACCTACCCATCATTCGCCTAGCGACCCTGGAAAAGCCCCGAAAAAACCCATGGGTCAGGTAGGTCGGTCACGGGAATCGAACTCGGGCTTCCCGAACGCGGGCCACAGACGAAACCGCCTGAGCCATCCCGCTCGGTAATTGGAGGGGGGATTCCCGTTGTAGTTTTTGAAGTTGCTGAATTGAATTACCAAGTTTTGTATTTATCTGATCTTTCACACTAACCTTTCTTCATCAAAATGACATAAATTGGTTCAGTGGGCCCCTAAATTTCCAAAAATATAATTAACTTTGTTTATTGTAAGTTAGAGCACTTGGATAACTTCACTGTTTATTTTGGTAATTCATCTTTATTTCTGTTTTCTCTAGCAACTACTTGCAGGATGTGGAGGAAGCAGTCCGATATGTAGATTTCACAGGAAATATGGTTTGAGGTCCATTTAGTCTCCCACTCCCAAACATGTGTGTATGAACAGCTTAAGTAAATAACAAAAAAATTGGTACATAACAAAATTTAAAACGTACACTCAAATTCTTCCAATGATATGAATACAAAGATTGGAGAAAAGTGGACCCCACCAGTAAATCTTATACATTATGGGGAAAAAATATAAATTTTTATTTTCTTACAATTGATTCTAGAGAATTTCATTAAAATGCCATTTGTGTAAGATACATACACGACTAGAAATGTATATCTTGAATTTTCAACCTAATAGCCTGTTACGTCTTCTGAACGACTTCTGCATATTCTGTGTAACTATAAGAGAAATGCACAATTTATATAACTATTTTTATGTCATTAAGTATTTCCGAAATAGTTGTTTCTACTTTTTGAAGTGCCAAGGTTATGTTCCTCGTGAGGTGTAAACAATAATGGAATTTCAAAGGCAATCCGGTTTTTAAGATTTGTTTATAGCTTGTTTCCTCAAATTCCCTTTTACCTTTAAGAAATATGTAATGAAAGCACTTCAGTAAACGTTTTTCACAATTAACTTTTGCCTCATTCACTGATATTCTCTAACCATTACTCAAAACTATTCTTATAAATATTTCTATGTAGTTGAGGTAAACATTTGCAGAAGTGTCTTTATTAATATTTCCTTGTAGGTGCAATGAAAATATGTGGAATACAGTACACTTAAAATGATATTCAAATGTTTTAATTGCTGGTGTCTATGTGAATGGAAGGACTCAAAATGGTTAACTCTATAAAAGGATCTAATGTACATAAATTGTGTACTTTAACAAAATCTATATTAAGCAATATGTCTTACGTTCCCCAGTTACGCAAAGATAAGCCAGAATTAAAAGTATTTCATAGATTATTCGCAATGCATCTTTGGAAAGTAATGTTGTGTTTGAGGTATGCTATACTCTCCATTCTCTCTCTCTCTCTCTCTCTCTCTCTCTCTCTCTCTCTCTCTCTCTCTCTCTCTCTCTCTCTCTCTCTCTCTCTCTCTCTCTCTCTCTCTCTCTCACACACACACACACAAACACACACACATACTACCCTTTTTTTCTAACAGTGCTTTCTTCTAATTCAGGGGGCTCAAAACACGAATTTTCGGTGAAATATCGACATCGAATTTTTGCTTGGAGTAAATACATCAAGTAAAAGCATATATAATATTAGTAAAGCTTCGAAGAAGAATGACAATGTCAAAGTTCCTTGAAATGATAATCCAAATGAGTTCATAGATCGACTGTAGGGTCAATGGCTTTTGCCATAGCGAAAACAAAGCTTGAGTTCGATGTGGGTTATGTCTTTTGGTGACTTTTACATCAGAAATGTATGCATGTGTCATGCATTACCGCACTTCGTCTGCAGTTTTCATCAAAGTGATGTAAAACAATCCAATGTGTTGCAACGACATGACCTCTACTCACACTTCCACAAAACTATAATTTCTAAAGCATGTTCCTCTGAGTCCTTTTGCCTTGTCGAGATAAACTTTCATTACACATTTCGTTGCAGATAAGAGAATGATAAGTAAAGGGATACCCAAAGCGAATCGAGATAACAAAGAATATCTGGGAAATGTTTAATGCCTCCCCTCCGCAAACCATAACATAAAACGTGTGCATCAACTAGCTCTACATTTTGTGTCAAACCTTTTCGTTTACAAATTATACAAAAGCCATTCACAATTAAGAGGCTAATTCAAGACCTGCATTTTATTTGTCAAGCAAATTGCTTATGCATATTGTATTTAATTAACCTTGTCCTACGTAGGGTTGTGTCTACTGATTGACCTAATAGCTTGTTCATATTCATATTTATTGCAACTTAATACAGTGTTTGAACACAATTAAGCCACGTCATTTGTAATACATACTCTCTCTTAAAAAAACGATTAGAAATGTCAAAATAAATTGTAATTCATCTTCACACACAAACCCACACACACACCCACACACACACACACACACACACACACACACACACACACACACACACACACATATATATATAACATAATTATTAAAAATCATCGAAGTTGTCATCAAAATAGTCATCTATACTGTAATAGGCTCTGCTTACCAAAAATTTAGTTTATATTCAAACTTAGCAGCTGACACAGTATTTTTAGATTTTCCGGAAGCTTATTAAGTAGTTTTGGACCAATGTATTGGGGCTTATGTTCAAAAACTTTTAGCCTGTGACCTTTAACTATATAAACTAAGAAGCTACTTATCAACCTTTAAGTCGTCACTGAGGTATGTTGCCTTAAAATGAATTTGTGAAACATGCCAGTAAGTTGGGTAATTTAATGTCTCGGCGACATGTTGCTAAGTAAATTAGAGCAACCGGCCGGAACCGTGGTTCAAATCCTGCATTTTTGTCTGTCTCTGCTAATGCCATATATGGCTGGTGTAAAGGAATAATTATTTTTATCAAAATAGTTAAGGGACCTTTCTGAAAAGGTCATCAATATTGAACATTTGTGCGTTTTAAGTATTGGTTTGGATGCGAGATTTTTTTTTAATATGAAAATGTTCCTTTCACATTTTAGAACCAAGTTTGCTATATATCATATACACCCTTTGGGGAAGATAAAAGAAACAAAGAAAAAACACTCTGCAGGCGTATATTTTTCTAAGTTCATATTCTTTCCATGGCCGGAACGCAGGTCTTTAGCTTCATCGTACTGAATCCTCTCATAATTGAGTCTGTTACTAAACGTTCACTGATATCCGAGTGGTTAAGGAGGACCTAGTTTTACAAAGGTCTGAATCCCAGACATCATTTTGAATTTTTTAACCTTAGAAATAAGATATGTACTCGTATTTTACACACACACACACACACACACACACACACACACACACACACACACACACACACACACACACACACACACACACACACACACACACATTGTATATAAATTTCGATAGCTAAGATTTACTTGTTTTTTTTTTTTTTTAATTTACGTCCTCCAACGTTGTCATATCGGACGGTGAATGAAATGGGTGAAATGATGCTCGAATGAGCCCAGGGTCCAGTGTTTTAGGATAAAAAAAGCTTTATCCTGGTAACTCACTCTTACTGAGATTCGAACTCGGGACCTCTTGAACATGCTACCATCTACGCTACCGATGCGGGCAACTTGATTTTCTGACATTTATGCTCACACATAAAAAACTGAAACACACTACTCTGTTTTTAAACTAAATGAAAAAATGTTTTATTCCTATATGTAGAATCAAATAAAAATGGAAATTAACTTAGTATTGCACGTGTAAACCCTTTGCTTCTATTACTGACCTAATTCTACGGGGCATGGATGAGAACAAATGCCTAGTGAAATTTTCAGGAGAGGATACTTCGCATTATATGCCAGCAACATTCATAACAAATGAATGAGCACGAGTGTTTACAACCAATATTAAGGCAATTGTCTAATAACATTGCATTTAATTTGAAAACGGTAAGAATATATTATTTGCGTTTTTATAAATGAATGGATTTAAAATGTTATTATATTATGCAAGAAAAACATAATGCGTATTTATTGAAGTAACAACAATAAAAACAAACATGTACATCAAGAAGTCGAACTCATGCTGGTCCACTTACGAGACACATACGTTTTACTGCTCGGTTACCATACGTACAGCCAAGCCGCAAGGCGTCTCCCTATCTATCGCATAGCTTTGAAATGAAGCCAGAGTGGTATCAAAGCGTATATAGGACAAATTAGTTGTTGTTTGACACTAGCCATGTGTAGGCCAAAGTATGGAAAGGTAGAGAGAGACTGAAAACTTCAATGCTATAGCCGGGCGCCCACGCCCGTGGCGGGACTCGAACCCGCGACCCTCTGCGCGACGAATCATTCAACTTTTCAGTCTGACTATACCTTTCCAAAGCGCATATTGTGAACGCAGCGTCAGCAAATGCTTCCGCTGTTTTCCAAATCGAACTTTGTTTTAGGTAGCTACCCTTTTTTGTGTCAAAGGTTGTACATATCAGGATTTTCTTTTCAGAGGTCCTTTTTTGGAGAAAATGCAACACTTCCACTGTTGTAGAGAAGATAGAAATAAAAAATTATGCATCAGTTGCTAAAGAAAATACACCAATAAAATAAAATTGGATCGTTAGACCATAAAGTATATTGCCAGAAAACTTAATTTTCAGTGCGGAATATTTCCACCTGGTGAATATAACATAATTGCCCGCCTCGGTAGCGCAGACGGTAGCATGTCTGCCTCACGTTCAAGAGGTCCCGAGTTCGAATCTCGGTCAGGGTGAGTTACCTGGATAAGGTTTCTTCCGGAGTTTTCCCTTATCCTAAAAGACTAATGTCGGGTAACTCTAAGCTCCATGGAACCTGGGCCCATTTGAGCATCATTTCACCCATTCCATCCATCGTCCGATATGACTTAAAAAGTTAAAGGACGTAAATCAAAAAAACATAACTCCTACCTTAGTATGCGAGGGTAAAACACAGAAATTTGCACACATTTCACATATCCTGAGTTTGAATCTCGGTTTAGAGTGTAGCTGGTAAGAGGAAGTTTCCTCTCACATTCGAATATTAAGATTACGCTAAATACATGCTTTGAGGCCTCGGTATTATTATTTTCTTCTCCAGAAAACACTGTCAATGTCCAGTGCGTGGGACTAAAATGTATAATTTAAAAAGGAGATGTCCGATACATCCCCACACTTCAAACTACCATAACGTATGTGGTTTCTAAATTCCGTTGCACATTTTAAATTTTAAATGTCTATTATTTAACCCCTTTATACTTTAATTACATGTGTCAAAAAAAGGTTTTAAAGAAACATGAAATACAAAACAAGGGCACAGAAGTAATTTGAGTGTGATCATTAAACTTTGAAAATTAAATATATAATTTATTTTTTCATTTTTGCTGAAATAACAACGTTACTTCATTGTTTTTACTTTCTCTTTTATGTACCAATAGTATGCAAGAGGAAGCATTGTATTTAAACAATAAATTTGAAGCAGTTATTCAACAAAAATACATGTTTTTGAGGCCTGTATATAGCCCTCCCTCAAAACAAATGTCAGAGAAATATACACGTGAAAAACAGAACTCAACATGAACTGTTCCATAAATACCAAATTTGGAATTAGATAGGATAGTCACGAGATTTTCAAGAAAATATCACACACCAAACTGTTACACTACCTTTATTAAAATTATTTGATTTTCTCAAAAATTGTCAGCTACTTTGACTAATATTAGAAGTATTGGATATATTATCGTAAGTAAAATGTATATCTTCTGTTTTATGCGAAGAACCTCTGACGTTCTCTTCATTAGGATTTTTTTTTTTTTTTTTTGTAAATTTGGTAAACCATAAATTAAGTACTTTTTTAAAACAACTTTATTATTTGCGGATTTAGCCTGATGTTTTGTTATTCGTTTGAATTTTTTACATAAATAAAAATGAAATAAATTTGAGTGTTTTCATTAATAGTTCGGAAATATTAAGACTGTAATTTTTTGTTCTGAAGTAAAACGTTGAAAATTTTTCGTTCATATTTTGAAGAAAAAATGGTATCATTTATTAATGTGTGCAGTTATTAAGTAATTTTGAAAATGTTACCTTCTCTTAAAGACGAAATTATGCCGTGTTGTAGGGGCTCTCGGGTGAGCGAGTGGGGTGCAAAGCAGCACACGACTCTTCTCCCAGACTCCGCACTCAACACCAAAACACTACAGCACTACACAACAGTGCAGCGCGCTTGCACTACACTCCACTCTGATCGCTGCTCTGAGAGCTACTAATGCCAGCCCGCTGCTACTGGTGGCAGCGGGTCGCGCCGCAACAGGTGTGACGTCACGGAGCCACAGGTGGGAGACATCTAGTTCAAAAAAGACACAACCTCAAGCAAATAACATATATGGTAGAAAAAGGTGAACATATGTGAAAGATTGTTGTGCGTTACACTCGCGACACTTTTTCTAACCTTCTACGACAAAACTATTCTTGTAAAAGCTTACTTTTGAGTCTACTATATCTTATCGTACGAGATGGCTCAGGCAGTAGTGTCTGTGACCTGTAGTCGGGAGGTCTTGGGTTCGATGCTGCGCACTCTGACTTAAGAGAATGTTGGGGTGTTTCCATGCCTCCGATTTCCTTTCCATTGCATTCTTATCTTTCAAGTGTAATTTCAGGTTGATGGTGTATGGCTTGTGCTTTGTTCTCGGTGCTGGGCGGCGTTATGTGGTTACTGCCCTCAAGTGGGGGGATACTTGACCCCGGACGAGGAGTGTTGGTGATCTGAAATTGAGACAGCTCAACTGCCCTCGCAAGGTTTAATTAACTAATGTTAAATTTGCTATATTCAGGTTCCTGTTTTCTCATAAACCATATGGAGTAGAGAGATGAACGTCTGAGTACTTAATATTGAATGTGTTTTTATATTTTTAACGTAAAACTCTGTCTCTAATCTATTTTGCTTTTAAGAAATACGTTCAACAAAGTGCTTAAAACAAATTAAAATATGGCATTTTTTTTAGAATGAAATAAGATAGAAATAAATACCCTCGTCAGTAGTAATAAGCATATACAGAAGTATGTGGTAAAACATTTACACATGTATGGGAAAATGTAGTTTTCAGGAAATTAGCGTTAAATGAGATTACATGTTGTAATCATATCTTAATGCATCCCTGCACCACATGTTAGGTTACCTGGATCCTCTTCATGCAAGTCTTGTAACCTCCTCTTTGCTCTAGTATGCCTACATGGTGAGCATTTATCAGTCTTCAGTTCTTAATAAACAATCACAAAATGGAGATAGCGAGGTTTGAACTTAGATTTCTGAAACACTACTGGAAACAAGATTATACCTGCCGCAGTTCGAAGAAGTGGAAAGAGAATGTGTCGTTAGTGAGCGTGTGGTACGATGGTTCCAATGTTTCAACAATGGAGACGTAAATGATAAAGATTTGCCACGTTCTGGAATACCTAAGGTATGAAATATTGGGGATACACGCCAAGTTTGCAAGAAAATAAACAAAAAAGTATCCGCGGGCTTTCAAAAGAACTTGGTGCATCAAAAGATATATATCGCCACGTCAAGACACTTGGAAAATCATACAGAAGCTATAAATCTGTACCTAATGAACTGACACTTCAACATGCTGAACGTAGAGTCGATATCTGTCATCAGCTTTTCCGTAATCCCATGGGTGATAGATTTGTCAGGAGAATTATCACTTGGGATGAAAAATGAGTATATTATCGAAACCGTGATTCCTCGCAACAGTGGCTGCATCCCCGCCAACCAGCCGAAGTCATTGTTAAGAAAAATCAGTTCGGTCTCAAAGTAATGTATGTCTGGTGGAATTTTGGAGGTGTGATTCACTGGAAGTTTGTTGCAAACGGGCGGGCGATTGATGCGGATATTTATTCTCAACTACAACGAGTTCATTAAATTTTGAGTTAACCGAAATAGAGTTCTATTGCAACAGGACAATGCAACACCCCATACTGCACGAACAACCGTGGACAAAATTCAGGAATGGGGAGGAATCGAAATGCTACCACACCCAGCGTACAGCCCTGATCTCGCACCATCAGATTATTATATTTTTCGATCAACGTGTCATTTTCTACGTAGAAGAATGTTTTCATATTCAAAGGAAAAGTAACTGGGGTGAGTCTTGGGCACATAAAATGAACGACGTGTTGAAGCAGATAGGTATGGGTTATTCTTGGATAAATGCAGAGTATGGGTATAGAGGCTTCTGGAAAGAAGTTAAGATTAGAAGATATTGACAGACAAGACATTCTTGCCAATACAAGTGACAAAATCTCACTGAGATTATATATAGAAATTAAAAACAACCTGGGGAGGAAAGGATATATAGATATATGTAGTAAGTTAGGGCGAGAAGGTTTTGCTTGGTCGAGAACAGGAGTGAGAAACTTGAAAGGTGTAGGTCAAGAGAGGGAGCTAAATAAATGTCCATTGTGTGGAGAAGAAAATGTAGATTTCCATTGTATATTATATTGTAGTCAAACAAAGATATGGAGAGAGCAGGCTTGACTACGTAAATGGGACAATTTGGGGTATGAAGTAGTAATTAGAAAAATTTCGTCAGTAAAAGGGGAAAAGAACAGGAGAAATGCAGGGAATTATTTAGGGAAAGTTAAAGAAAGATGGCTAAGAACAATTAAGAGAAAAATATAAAGTGGAATAAGTGTAATGGCAAAATGTGTAGAAAGGAGTAGAGGGTCTCCAATACACAAAAACCTAGGGTTAGGTGTATGGGGACCGAATTATTAGCCAATGGTCGGCAACATGATAGGATTTTCAGGATTTAGGAATATATGGCATTTTTCAGTATGGATTTTATAATTGTAATCTTGATTTTGTATTTCCATTTGATGTTGTAAAAGGAAAGATGAGAAATAAATTACTATTACTAAATTACGTAGAAGAAATTTTGATAACTTTGAAACAGTTCGAGCGGGCGTCACCAAATTCTTTGCATCAAAACCAGAGACTGATACAATCGTGGAATAATAAACCACACTGAACGATGACTCAAGACCATAGAATCTAATAGTTTGAAAATTAGTTAATTGCTTGTCAGAATACATTTCAAATGATCGTTTTTCTTATAAAAGAGACATTAGTTATGAAACGGTGTCTATTAGACCTAGAGTTTTCATTGCCGTTATACAGTGCACTCCTATTTTCATTCAGTTTCTAGGAATCTTCACATTTTTCTATATTTCCTCTACTGAATGAAACTGCTACTTCATACACTTTTATATGTAGTGTAGTCATCCTATAAACACATTTCTAGCAAGACGGATCCGTATAAAACGATGGAATAATTCATTAGGATTTTGTGTCCCACCATGCACACATTCTCTGAGTCAGATAAATAGTTGAAAATTGCTTTCATCTCTTGCATGCATGCTAAACGGAGATGGACATGCTTGTGTTCATATTCTCTGATATGTTCGTTTGAATTTTACACTTTTTGTGTCTCTGTGGTGTCATTTTGATAGTTGTTCTTTTACAGTTGCAATACGTGTTAAAAGCTTTTAAAATTGTAAAAAACCCTATATATTGAAAGGGTAGAGCCAGACTGAAAAATTCAATGCCATAGCTGGGATTAGAACCACGGATCTTCTGGTCTCCGTCCAGCCGCTCTAAACCATTGAGCTACTACGGCCAACGTGCTGACATGACATTAAATTCTCCAACTGACTCCTGTTTTTCGCGGTAAACCACTAGGAGTTGTCATAAACACATGAGACAACTACCTCAATGGCGACTTACTATGCTGTAAGTACTTTAAGGCCCGGGCTTTATAGTTCGGACCACTATTGGGTGCAATTAGTGAAAATTAATTGTTCTTTCACACTAGCCTTGTGTAGGACGCACTATGAAAGGGTAGAGCCAGAATGAAAATTCAATGTCATAGCAGGGATTTAAACCACGGATCTTCCGGACTTCGTCCAGCCGCTCTAACCATTGCGCTACAATGGCCAACGTGCCGACATGGCATTAAATTCTCCAACTGACTCCTGTTTCTCCCGGTAAACTACTAGGAGTTCTCATAAACACATGAGACAAATACCTTAATGGCGACTTGCTATGCTGTAAGTACTTTAAGGCACGGGCTTCATAGTTCGGAACACTATTAGGTGCAATTAATGGAAATTAATTGTTCTTTTACACTAGCCGTGTGTAGGACGTACTATGAAAGGGTAGAGACAGACTGGCTATGACACTGAATTTTTCAGTCTGGCTCTACCCTTTCATAGTGCGTCCTACACACGGCTAGTGTGAAAGAACAATTAATTTCCACTGCTATATATTGCAAGTGTAAAGTGTTATATGCATTTTAATTGTTAAAATCTGGAGAACAAGAAGAAATGAATATGTAAATTTTGAAAACCTGACATTTATGACCTTACCAAACCACCTTAAAGGCAAACACTCTGGATGGGATCAAATTCAGTAACATTTTGTGTCCACAAACTGCGTCATGTCCTGGTGCAGTTGTCTTATCACTTATGGTTTACGATTGTTATAAATTTTCTTTCGAAATAAAGTTATAAACTTCATTTGTGTATAAATACAATAAAGCAATTACTCGATTACAAAGCGTAAAGCAATTTTAAGAAAATGAAAAAATAATAATTTCGTGAGAAGATCATAGAATTGAATGGAAGTTCCCAAGAAATTCAAAATTGGCCGCTTACAATGAGAATTGCGGGTTTCAAATCATGTCTTGTTTTGAAATACGCAAGTTAATGAAGCCTTTTTCAGCGCTGTGTATAAGATGCTATTGTATTTAATGGGAAATTGTATTTTAAAAAACGTGTGGAAAACGACCAAACATTATTTGTTAAACTGAATAGTTGATGTGCTTAAGGGTAATGCCAACGTAACAGCTGCAACTAACAACTAACGAACATATTACTACGTATATATTAATGTCAACTGAACAAATAGAATGTTATAACAAAAGTAACCGGAGAGCAGTGTAATGGGGAAAATACAGAGCGTCCCAAATTGATGTATACACTCTTTGAAGTGTCAATTCTCCGCAATGAAATGAGACATACAGTATTTCTTATGTATAATCCACAAGGCACTGGAAAAGCATAGGGTCGCGAACCCATTATTACGATAGCAGAGGGGACAGATAGTGGGACGCGGAGATAAAAGGGCGTGTCGAAACAGATAAAGATAACAGATAACGGTGAAACTTCTAGTGATATCTTCACTGATAGAGAACATTCCACAACCGTGTGAATCATGAATGGTCGTATAAAAGGAAGCCGCGGTTAGTCGGAGGACAGTCGTAATGAGAGAATCGAAAGTTGAGAATCGTCTGCGTACAGCTGTGTTTTGAAAGTGAACTCTTTTCTTTGTGGTCAACGACCTTGAACATTGTATGGGTGTAAAGTATGTTTAGTTAACTCATGTGCAGTCGGCCGCTGCCTTTGACAAACCCTTATAATCGTCTTACAACCCTGGCCCTCCTCCTCGCAGACCTTTCTGCAAGGTTGCCACCTTTCTCGATACGTCATGGGTATCGTACGAGGTTTCGTCTAAATAAATTATCTTATGTCCATTACTGCAAAACTTTCTTAGTTTTGAAGATATATATCGCCAAGCTACAATTCTACTGGATTCCACAATAACCCTTAAATTATTCAAAGTGCAGTATTTAAAACCTAGCTCCTGTAGGAGGCCACGCAAAGTGCAGTGCCCATAAGGAAAATCAAAAATTTCTTGCAAATGTGCAACCAATTCGTCTAAGGTGGGCGCTCTCTCCCTTTTGCATAGAATCTATAAATTTCCCAGTGAATTAAATCGCATATTAAATTATCTACTTTAGAGAAAAGTTTTCTTTTGTTTTCACACTTGATCGGCGTCTTTGGTATTACTTTCGTCACAATATTTCTTACTGTATTTCTGTGAATACCCATAATTTATCATCATTGCATTTCCACTTACCAAGATTATTTCTCAACACATATTTATATGTGTTCAAAACAAGCGCTTGAATTTGCTTAGAAACAGTTCCCCTTGTTTGTTTCTTGAGGCTTTTCCAGTAATATAACTCGGCTCAGTTATTCACACTATTGTCATCACTTTGATTATTTTCACTTGACTGAAAGTTATCTACTACTTCATTCGCATTTACCACTGCATTTCCCTCCCACGGTCTCCACACCGTGACACACAACGAATTGCAGCACATAATGAAACAGATCAACTGGAAGTTGGAACTTTGGCAACTGAGACTCCACGTGGAGTAGACCTGCGGCTGTCACTTCGAGAAAATCAGCGTTGTTATTGGTCCTCAACGACAGTGTTTCTGAAGTGTGGAGATAGATTTATGACGGTCATTAGCGGTCGGGAGTCTCAGGTTCCTTTGACTCCGAACTGCACACGCGTTAACTAAACAGACTTTATATGTTACGTAACCCTGCTACTGTAAGGGTTGACCAAAGTGTGTTTCTACGGAAATAAAGAACATTTGGAATTTCTGCAAATTGGACTTTTAATTCTTCGAACCCACAGTCACAACAGCAATACCTTCATAGATCTTCCCGTCTTTACAAACAACAATGGCGGCGAGATTATCAATCGAGAAACGTAAGTGGATCCTGAAGTGTTATAGGAAAGTGGAGAATGTTGTGAAAGTGCAACGACGTTGGATGGTTGAGTTAGGAACACCACCACCAACAAGAGTAACAGTAACAAGAATTCGAGACAAGTTTGAAGACGATGGAACGGTGCAAGATGTGTTGAAAGGTCGGTGCGGAAGAAAGAGAAGTTCCACTGATAACGAGAGTAATGTTGCAGTCATGCAAGTTTCTGCAGGGTCCCCAAAGAAGTCAGTGAGGCAATGTTCTCGTGAGGTTGGTATCTAGAAAGGCATTGTTCATCGAATTTTGCCTGGCCAAAAATGGCAGCTCTACATTCCCAAACTTCTCCAGACTTCCAGTTTTTGGTGTATTGTACCTATGCTCCAAGTGAGGCGTACCTGGTGGGAAGGATGAGGTGAGAGGAGATAAGGGCGGCCGTCGAAAGGTATCACGAAGGAATCACGATAGTGCAGAGGGAAGGGTCCCTATATTGACCAGTTGGAAACTCCCCGGCAGACCAGTAGAACTAGTATCCCTCCCAACCCTGTAGGGGAAGTGATCCGTCCCCTTTAGCGCTGCGGACCCCAAGCACTAATGGTGCCTCTGAAGTTACTAGAGGAACCTCGGGCCGAACATTCGAGCCCCTCCCTGAATGGGAGTTGTTCGGATTGGGTTGGACTCGAGGGGGCGGTGGTTCCCGATACCCGTGGGAGATCGGGTACGTCTGCGGAAGGGGTTGAGAGAAGCCATATACTCCCGCGTACTAGATTACAGAGCTAGTAGGTGTGCTCGATCACCAGGCGTCCCTACCGAGGTTGTTCGGTAGCCTTCCCCTTTTGTGGTTGGCGCGCGTAAGTGGCTTATGTAAGTGCCGCCTTGAGTCAATAGGACCAGATGGAGGAGGGCTTGTTAGTCTCTAGGTCTTGCCCTATGGAAAGCCCCAGGGAGGTGCCGTGCGCCCTTCGGGGACAGCTCGGAAAGTCCCTGGTACAAGAGGGTAGTCAGTGACAACTGCCTGTCGTAATCCCCCCATCGGGGTTCTGAAACGGCTCACAAGGCCGACCCGTTGACCGGAAGGATTGAAGGAGGAGGTGTTTACCAGGACCATATCATCATCCTGCACTACAGCACCGAAGCACCCACAAATACTTCTGTCCTGAAAGATACCATTAGATGAAAGATGATGTGAAATAATAATGGGGACAGGGATGTAATTAACTACCCAGTATTCGACTGGTGAGCCAGGGATTGGGATTAGGATTTCACTACGAAGGGGATTCGGTACGTAGGCCACCTTCCTGGGCCCATTGTTCCGACCCAAGGAGCCACGACAGTACAGAGGGCAGGGTTCCTACAGTTTACTTGGATAGAGATCTCCCCCGACAGGCCAGGACAACGAACTCGCTCCCCTATAGCGGGACGGCCACGAGCTCAGCAGCCGAGCCCCAAAGGTCCCAGGCAAGTGATCCGAGCCCCAAAGGTCCCAGGTAAGCGATCCGAGCCCCAAATACTGGCGGTCCCGAAATGGTCCCAGCAGAGGAGTGGAGACTAGCAACCGACCTACCAGAGGAGGAAGTAGTTCACTTAGAGCATATCATCCTGCCATGCACCGCCGAGACACCCGCCGACACTTCTACCCTGAAAGAGACCACCAGATGAGAGATGATATGAAATGATAATGGAGATGAAAGGGAGAGACAGGAAATTCGGGGGATGTAATTAACCTGCCCAGCATTCGCCTAGTGACCCGGGAAAATCCCCGAAAAAACCCATGGGTCAGGTAGGTCAGCCACGGGAATCGAACCGGGGTCTCTCGAATGCGGGCAACAGCCGAAACTGCCTGAGCTATCCCGCTCGGTTCTGGCGGCCCGGGAAAGCCCACGAAAAGACCCATGGGGCAGATAGGCTGGCCACGGGAATCGAACCCAGCTCTCCCGAAGGGAATTGAACCCGGGCCACAGACGAAACCACGCCCGTCTCGGTAGCGTAGATGGTAGCGTGTCTGCCTCACGTTCAAGAGATCCCTAGTTCGAATTTTGGTCAGGGTGAGTTACCTGGATAAAGTTTTTTCCGGGCTTTACCCTTATCCTGAAGGACGAATGTCGGGTATGGATCCTGGATCCTGGGCTTATTTGAGCATCATTTCACCCATTCCATTCATCGTCCGATATGACTTAACGTTGGAGGACGTAAATAACAGAAAAAAAGATGAAACTGCCTCGAGCCATTTTGCTGGGTATGTAATTCATTTATTTGAGAAATCAATTTTGAAACATTGTTACCGATTGACTGTAGACCTATAACGAGACGAGAATGATCGATATTCAAGTTTTTAAAAGCATTTCACTAGATGCTGGCCTTGAAATACCGTACTCTTTCCATCATCGAGAGAAATAACTGAGTAGCCGTAACACTTAAAACAATGGAGTATTTGTGGTCGTTTGTGATTAGCTTTTTGTCTGCAGGTGGCAAGTTTTTGTCTGTCTCTCACAATTTACAAATAAATTTAAGATATATTTTATTTGTCATGTAAATACCTTAAATAAAATATATCTTACATTTATTATTATTTATCTGTGTTTTTCTCAAAGATCACTGTTAAAGATTTTGATTAAAATAACATATACGTATTTGTCATGTAAATACCTTAAATATATGTTATTTTAATCAAAATCTTTAACAGTAATTTTTGAGGGGGAAAAAATAACAGATATGTATGTAAATAGTAATTTTGTGTGCAGAATATTCTCGAAGCAGAGAACCTCTCTTCTTTAGAGGTGAATTGGCTGTTTATTAATAAAACCTGAAGCTTTTCTGGCGACGAATATGCTCAAATTCTTCTCGGGAAGCAAGCCAGGTGAAAAGACGATTAGAAATCGACGTTTTGGGAGTGTGCATCTCTCCCATCATCAGGATATTTATCAAATGCTATAACCACAAATGAAATACTGGATGCAACACCAATATAAAAAAGACAAAACACTATCGTACTAATCGTGATGCTAGATTTCAGTTCAGCTCCTTTTGGAAACCGGCTTTTAAATGGAAATCCGTCGACTTAAGAAGCACAGATAAATACAGCTTGATAATCAAGTTAAGTAGTTACGTTTCTTTGATCGAATTAATTTTCTATACTCACGCTGTCTCCTGACCTGGAATTTAACTTACTGAAAACAGTATTTTATTTATTAATGGGAATTTTGATAGTGTTTTGTCTTTGTTTATATTTGTGTTATGTCCAGTGATTCATTTGTGGTTATAAATAACAAATATCCTGATGATGGGGGAGACACACACTCCCGAAACGTCGATTTCTAATCGTCTTTTCACCTGGCTTGCTGCCCGAGAAGAAATTGAGCATATTTATTTAATGTTCACTTCACTGGATTCCTAATGGAACAAAATAAGAGCACTCTACGATCGTATAGCGTATTACTCCATGATTAGTCTTAAACTGCCAATTTTATCATTCGTACTAAATGGAGAAAAAAATATCTAAGAATAAACGTCATACTTTGTTTTCGAAGTATTCATTAAAGCAAGTTTCGTGATACATGGTCTATTCTCAGTGACGTTTTGAGTATACTGTGAGGTATACCTTGGAATATCTCACATTTGTCCTTTCTGTTGCTTTGTATATTCATTGAACAAATGAAGCGACATAATGCCAACCTATTAAATCGCTGACCTTTAACTTTGCTTTCTCAAATGAAATAATCGCTAAAGTAGTTAAGAACTCAATGGGCCCCATGTGATTCCCCGAAGGTAAAAGCTTCTTTGAACTAAGCTCATGCTTTAATCTTTACTCCGTAAACAAAGGCCAATTGAATATGTATAAGATACACGCTGTGCTCGTAATTGGTATATTACAGTACAAAGTCCTACAAAATGCCACGTTTATGTAATTATTTATACAAACAGAACCAGCCCAAGGCAGGAGCTATTCAAAATGTGCATAGAGTATTTATAGCTAGCGTCAGCTGTTTTCAACGGATGCATTGCTATTGCCCAAACAAGCTCTGCAAGAAAACATACTTCTCTACTGTTCGTTTCTAGATTCATTTCATTCCGACCAATATTTACCTGGAATACATGTTTTTTATTATAATTTACATAAAATATATATCTATGTACATATATGTATGTATATATATTTCTTTTCTTATTTTAACCGCTTTTTTATTGTTCCCTTTTGTTTTACTCTGTTTTTTATACGAGTGCTGTTCAATAAAGAATGATCACAATTTTTTTTGACAACGTACCTCTACTCATCCTCATAATTTTCATGGTCCTTCTCAAAATAGTCTCCCCTGAATGCGATGCACTTGTCCCAGCATTTCTGCCAGTCTTCAAAGACATGCTGGAAACCATTTTAGAGAGATCCTTCAAAATCGCCTCCGCAGCCTTCACCACTGCTTCTGATGATGGATAATGCCTCCCACGAAGGCATTTCTTCAAGTTAGGGAATAGAAAAAAGTCACATGGGGCTAAATCCGGACTATATGGAGAGTGAGGGATGCACTTCACATTGATTTTGCAAGATATTCAGCAACAACATTGGCAATATGCGGCCGAGCATTATCGTGGTGCAACATCTAGTCTTCTTCACGGAAATGTGGTCTTTTGCGTCTGATATGGATTTGCAAAGCTTTAGGACATCCCTGTAGTATTGTACAGTTACTGATGTGTGTGCAGGTACGACATTCTGATAAACCATTCCATGAATATCAAAGAATAAGATGACCATAACTTTTCCACTTGCAGAAGCAACCACTTTTGCCTTTTGGGGGGTTGGTGATGAAGGGGATTTCCACACTGAGCTTTGCTGTTTGCTCTCAGGATTAAAATGATGTAGCCAAGTTTCATCAGCAGTGATTACGTTTGAAAGACACTCCGGATCTTTCTCTAACATCAACTTTAACTGCATGCAGACCTGCATGCGAATGTCCTTTTGTTCGGGAATCAACAGTCTTGGAACCCATCGCGCACAAACACGTCTCACGGGTAATGTTTCTGTCACCAACGTGTGGGTGGCACCCAATGAAATTTTCAGTATTTTAGAAAGTGATCTTAAGGTAATTCGTCGATCCTCTCACACAATGGCAGCAGCAGTGTTGATGTTTTCTTTCGTAAGAGCAGTAATTGGAGCACCGGGTCCACCTTCCTTTGAAATTGATTGTCTCCCCTCTTTAAACATTTTAAACAACCTTCGAGCTGTGCAGTAGGGAAGAACAGACTCTCCATATGCCTCCTGTAACATTGTATAGGCCTTAACTGAAGATATGATGAGACGAAAGCAGAAGTTCAAAGCCGCATATTGTTCCTCGCGTGTTACCTCCACTGCAGCGGTAGGCGATACTGAATATATCTGAACTTGCCTGGTTCTTACAGGCGGGAACCAGGAGTACTAACAATGAAGCTACTACAGCGTGTTTGTTTCACATTAAGATAACAGAATATAATAAGATTGAATTTTAGTGCCAAAAATTATGACTTTAAAAATTATGTTCATTCTTTATTGAACAGCCCTCGTAGTTTTACATATGTATACACTATACTCATAAACGCCCATATCCAAGGTGGGACTCGAACCCGTGACTCTCTACGCGGCGGAACGTAAGAGACATACGCTCTAACAAATTTTTTGTTGTAATTTTACGTCCTCCCAACGTTAAGTCATATCGGATGGTGAATGAAATGAGTGAAATGATGCTCAAATGTGTCCAGGGTCCGAGGAGCTTAGAGCTACCCGACATTCGTCTTTCAGGATAAGGGAAAAACCCGGAAAAACCTTATCCAGGTAACTCACCCTGACCGAGATTCGAACTCGTGGACCTCTTGAACGTGAGTCAGGCATGCTACCATCTACGCTACCGAGGCGGTCTCTAACGACCATGGCTACGAGGGCCGGCATTACAGGTTTGAAGGTCCCCTGAGTAGGGGGAAAAAAATAGAAAAATGTATGATTTTCAAGAAGAACTTCTACCTCAAACTTGCCCTTCATGGGAAAACGTCTTTATTTTTTATTTTCTCAAAAATTGCTTTAACAATTTTGAATAAATTACCATACGTTTAAGATACTTTTATAGGAAATTGTAAACGAATTTCGAATTAACTGCAAATGGGCTCTGAAATTCTCTTCATTCTATTTGGCTTTTGCATAACTGATAAAGTGTGAGGGTTAGATAAAATGTTACTACACAAAAATATAAATACCTTTGAAACGCAAAATTTGTCATTTTTGTGTGCAGATAATCGTTTTCGAGATATTGTTACTGGTTTGTGTTTTCAAACACCTATACATATTTCCTTTACATAGAAAATCACTCATTAAAAATAATTGAATGTCTTCGCCATGCAAATAGAACAGCACTTCAAAGCCATTACGTAGGAATCAGCTCTTAAAGTATTTCTACATAGCTTAAGTCTATTGTATTCTTATATTTCTATTACACTTATATGGATGTATCTAATGCAACCATTTCAAATGTTTAACTCGATTAACATGAAGTAGATATAAGGATAAGCGTTGTTAAGTATAGTCTGTAAAGGAGTGAGTGGAGAAAGCTACGTGACTGCACATATCACCTTTTGCTTCTCGTAAATCAATGCTTAAAGCTTTTGAACAGTTTGTACGACTGTCAAATCGGCCAACTGAAGGACACGTGAGTTGTTCCCTTTTATCCCTTTACCGTGGAACAGTTTTATTGACGTCATCAACGTCAAATTCAGGAAAGCTATGACGCAGAACAAAAGAATAACAGTGGCGGCGATATCATTCGCTGACTGTATGTCAGAAACACTTTATTTTTTATAATGAATAATTATTTGTGTTGTATATCAATCTTATGTATCTTCAGATTATTCCAAGAGAGATATTCCATCCTGGGAGATATTAGCTAAGCAATGCAGCAACCAATCGTTCTATGACTCGCCAAATATCCAATGTATGGCAAAGCGAGAAGGCGTATCTGAAAAAATTCGTAACAGAGATGTTTACCTCAGCTTATCGCACATACACGGTGAGTCCAGTGTATTTACTTATACTCTGTTCAGATGTAATCATGTCTTCTGGACAGCAATGTGTCATACATCGGCCGGCGCGAGAAATACATCACACGCAGCTTCCAATCACTCTATTTGTGTTTCGTAACTTACTGTACGTCAACTTACTAATATTTTACTCTTCTCAGATAAGACCCGATAAGGGACGATAGCAATGCTGGTCACCTGAAGGTCAGTACTCCTCAACTCTCTGTCTGCAGTGCTTGTCACTGCTTGTCTGCAGTGACTTCAGTATTCCTACGCTCGCTCGCTAGTGGTGAATGACCCGCTCAAGGTTAAGCTTTATAGGCTGTGAATGTCAACTATTAGTTTGAACTGTAAAGGCCAGGATTTTTTTACTTCTTTAATTTCCATAGTTGTGGCATTATCGTGTGTCAGGGAATTCTTGTTCCTCTATCCCTTTTAAGGTCGAGCTTGAGGAACCGAAACTTTGGATCTGATTGAGAATCAAGATCAGCCCAATGTCTGGTGTGAAGGTGAAGGAGTGGATGATATATATGAGGGCGAGATGAATGAAAGGAAAGTTGATGATGGAGCAATTGGAGGAATGCTGACGAGGGAAACCGGAGGACCCGAAGAAAACCCGTCCCAGCGTCATATTGTCCACCACAAATCTCACTTTTAGGTTGCCTGGGATCGAACCTGGGCCACCCTGGTGAGAGCCAAGCGGCAGATTAAGTATCTTAAAAATTATCACATATTTGTATTGTCTCTGAAATTCTTAGCAAAATTCAAGTTTGTAAAATCTTCTTCTTCACTCCATGGTTTGGGCATATCGCCCGTTCCGGCTTCATAGATCTCTCCAGCGTTTCCTGGGTCGTCCTCTGTCTCTTCTTCATTTTGGATTATAGTTTAGTACAGCATTTGGATATCTTTCATCCTCCATTCTTAATATATGTTCATGCCATTGTTGCCTTCGTTCTGATATTTTGTCATGGATTGGTTCGATTTCTAATTCCTTTCTAATATCCTCATTTTTTATTTTTCTAATAATGTACAACCTTTAACACTTCTTAAAAATTTCATTTCTGCAGTCTGTATTTTATTTAAATCCTTTTGTGTTGGCACCCTGGTTTCGCTTCCATATAGTAAAGTTGGTTTAGCCATTATCTTATACATTTTCATTTTTGTATCCCTTCTCACTCTGTTTTTAAAAGTTCTTTGGATTGTCACACACATTGCTCGGAATTTGTTTACTTTTTCTTCTATATCAGCATTGTTTCTAAAACTTATGTTACATCCTAAATATTTAAAACTCAATATTTGTTTTAAAATCTTTAAAATGTCTAACTTTGTTAGCTTGCCGGCTGGTAAGAGACGAGGGGAACTAAGAATAGTCCCAACGTGGAAGATGGATGGGTGACCAACTACGAAAGATGTCCAACGGCTCGAAGGGCGGAAGAAGAAAGTTCTCAACGGCCAGAGAGGCGGAAGAGACATCTAAATATCTAAACACCCCGGGTAGATGAGAGTCATGAGTTATGGGAAACAACTCATCTAGGAGAGGAAACTCCAAAGTAAAACCGGGCCCACCAGGAATTGTGGTTGAGCGTTGGACCGGTAATCCAACCTTGTAAAAATTCTACTACTCAAAAGCTTCATAGATTTCAGCTGGACGGATTCTTGGAAGACGGCCCACGCATGGTCATAGGACACGATCTGGAATAAAGGATACACTGAGACTAGCCAATTGGAATGTGAGAAGTATCCATACAACGGAACAGAAGTTAGAGGCGGAATTAAATAAAATAATTCTGTGGCGTTTTATTGATTGCGAAGCTGAAATTTATTAAGCGACGAAAGTTGGTCTAGGTTCATTAATTTTGTTGTTTTAGATGAAGATTTCCCAGCCGTAACATGAAGATTCTTATCCCAAGGCGTCGTCTCGGACGGTTGTCTTTCTCTTCCTCAAGAAATGATTAAAAAAGTAATAATTTTAATTCTTGATCAGTTAACACAAAAAGATAGAGCTAAAATGAAATTAAGATCTCTCCAGTATACTCAGTTTTTAAAATTATTAGCAGCAATCCATAAACGTCCAGCCTCTCCGACGATCAGACTTATTCTCCTAGCGTCCCTATAGGAAGATTATTGATTTTCCATCCATAGCAACCACACGTTTCCTTATAACTAAATCACTCGTAGCAACCTATATACACGTCTTATTTATTTTTATAATTTCACTTCCTAGACTTAATTTAAACATGATAATACTTTCGTTGTTTATGTAATTTTAAATTTTAAATAACGCCATAAAGCAATTAACACGATTTTTCCTTTCGATGCTGAATGCAAAACAATTGTTAGGTTTGAACAAAGAGTTGCTATGTACGATACATACGTAACAAATGAATCATGTAGACAAATGCCTGGCTGTTTCATGAGACATTTCCTGGTATTCAGGTCAGATGTGTTAATACGTTAGGATAATGTATTTGCTAAATTAATACCTAAGAAGTGCAATATACTTTTTATAATGGGGTTGACTACATTGGTGTGTCATTACAAACGAAGTCTTTGAAACATGTTGCAAGTGGGTGTTTTGAAAACCTCTGTTCATACAGCTGACAAACTTTTAACGTGTAAACCTCATAGTGCCATTGCAATATTTTAGCACCAATATTTATACTTCATAACCGTTATTTTAGGATCTATAATTTGCACATAAACTTAAATAAGACAAATTTCATCCGATTTCAAATGTTACAGAATAGATCTACCATCAACACTAACATGATTATTGAAAACGAAAGTAAATGAAGTTGATATGCTAATTTTCTAAGAGTAATCATGGACAAACATTTGACATGGAACCAGCATATAAATCATATATGTAATAAATAGAGCTCAAGATTATTTACAGTGAAAAAAATAAATCTGGTAGAAGCTGAAACACTAACAGTAGTATACTGTCACCAGCATTGTTGCCGGCGCGTGTGAAAGAGACAGATAGTGCCATAGCTGGTGCATATGCGAGTGTTCGACGCTTGCCGAAAGAGAGAAAGGAAGAGACAGATAGATGTCTGGAAGTTTCTTCTTTTCTGATGCCATCTTGATTGTTACAGAGCGTTCCAATAATTTCTAGAACTATCAGTGGAGGTATAAAAGTGCCGCGGCGAATCGAGAACGAAGAATCGTTTGCGTGCAGCTGTGTAGTGATTTGAAAGTGAATTCTTTGTGTATGTTACGTCAGCCAGCTGCTGGCAGGGTTGTACAAAACGTGTTTTTTACTTGTAATAAAGAGCATTTTAAATTACTGCGAACTAGAGTTTTAATTTTACGAACCCACAAAGTCACAATATTATGGTTTAATCTACCCACATTTAACGTATGGGATAACGTTATGCGTACGTTGTACTAAAAAAAATGTACTAGCAGAGTTTTGCTACTACAAAAAAATAGCAGTAAGATTAATTTGGAACTGAAACAATCAAATTCTTGTAGACAAGCTTTCAAAAAAAAAAAAAAAAAAAAAAAAAAAAAAAAACTTCTTGACCCTATACTCTCAATATATCTATGAAGTCATATTACAGTTATATAGCAGACGGTAGGTAAAACAATGAAATACATAGGCACTTCACTAGAGGAAACACAAACTTTCATATCGACTGGCGCAGATTACAAGTATATAAAACCAAGTCTACTGGTACAGCACATGAGTTGTATAAAAATACTCCTCGCCTATTTAAAAAATATTGACAACTTGAATAAATTCAGGGAATATTTAAAAAATTCTGCCTGGAAGGCTGCTTCTATTCACTTGACGAATGTCTTCAAGGATTTAATTTCTGCAAAAATAAATAGTACTTATGTGAATTGTAATTTATTATTTTATTGCATATATGTTTAATCTAAATTTTTGCTTTAGTATATATTAATACTGTGTCATTATTTCCGTAAGTGTACATAAGTTTGACTTGACGATGTTATGAATCATTTGTATTCGCTTAAGCAGATAATGAATGAACGAATCTCGTGGCGACGCGGCATGTCTCGACAGAGCTGGCACCACTTATGAAGAAAGTAATACTCCTAATCCATTCTACTGTTATCTTGTATAAAAAGTGTTCAAACATAAACAAAAAATTAGCAGAGAAATGCAAAACAGAAATGCATTAATTATAAAATAATATTGAAAATTCCACTTTTGAAAAACAAGCAATAATTGATTAATTAATACTTATTACTTTTTTGAAATATATTTTTGAAATATACAAACTCCAAATGGTTGTTTACGGTAAATTTTAGTTGAGACCGATGACGACATTGCAGAGATTCTCAAATGTAAATTGTCTACTGTCTGCAGGGAATGATTCATCCACTAAGAAGTTGCTCTCTACCTTCAGGGAAGCAGATGGTGCATATTGAAAGCAAATAATATATTCTGAGTTTAGTTCACAGCCTGTAAGAGAAATATTGTCAATTAACAGGATGTTCCATTACCGATATTTTCTATATTTTGTTCTTTATTCAATGCTATAAATACAACCTGACTCATTTCACAATTCGGATCATCCACAACTGAATTTTAGTAGCACTGCCAAACCGCAGAAACCGGAGAAAACTGCCAGACCCACTTCGTCCACCCCAAATCCCACATGTAGTCGGTCCCCTGCGCCTAACTACTCGGGCACTGCATTGGGGGTCGGGGGACGTGGAAGCACACATTTGTTATATAGGAAAATGTAATTTGTCAGCCAAGATTTCCTGTGCTGTTTTAACTGATACAACCTCAGTGTTGTTTGCCAACTTCGAAGTTCTCGCAATTAAAAAAAAAAAAAAAAAAAAAAAAAAAAAAAAAAAAGAACTGTCCCAGATCCTTCATCTTGTCCAAACAGCTGAAAGGATAATGGAATTACTGGAACTTCAGTTTTGAATGCCAGAACTCGAGATGACTCTCTCAAGAACACTTTCTTTACGTACCCAATTAACTAGTCAACCTCAGAAAATGAACACGTAACTCCAATGTACACGTGGACGAGACATGCGACATGCTCTATTTTTAAAAGCGTGTGTAACTAATCAGTGGTGGCTGGTGCAAACATTCTAGCAAGACTAAAAATATTATTCATTATTGTTGCAACTAAAGTAACATAGCTTGCCACTTAATTTACAGATGACTTCTATTTTCCTGGTTCTGTAGGTCTTGGTGGCTCGGTTCGTCGTTCAATACTGTTGGTGTTTATGTGTGCTTAAAACAGATGGTCACATGCCAATATATTAACTAGCATGATAAATTTCTCTTGCTGGATGAAACTCCGGCACACCGGTGATACTAATATGATCCTGGTAATTGACGGTGCAGTTAACAAAGAAAATATCTTATTTTCCTGATTTTCGTTCCTGCAAACACAACAGTGAACTTGAGTCTCTCTTTTAAGGATTCAGAAACTTCTTTCATTCTCAGCTGTGGAATCGTTGAATCGTCACTATAATCTTCAAAAGCTTCACGGTTCCTGGAAAACTAGATTCAGCTTGTTGTATACTACGAAAGAGAAGTGGCACCCCGATGCTTTTCGACTAATTCTGTTTTAAATGTGCACTTTTCTGTTTTTCAAACTTATAGTTCTGTTTTCTAGGTTATTTGCAAATGATTTGCTGAATTACCAAATATTTACAGGCATCCCGAGAAATACAACAGAAAGATGTTTGGTAAAAGCAAACCTAGTCTTTGCAGCATTTATTATTCTGTCTCACATTTCAATTACATTTTGTTTTGCATAGACTATTGCATATTCCCATCTAAGCATTTTGTTTTTGAAGCTGATTCCTCCTAAGACTTCTCAGTTATTTCAGATGGAGATTTACAAACACTTTCTGAAATTTTGAATACATATTCTATAGAGGTGACTATGATCTTGTGAACATCAGTTGGGTCAGGATTTTTTTTCTAAATTTGACGAAAAGCATAAAATGCAGAACCACCAACTGAAGTGAAAAAAACTCCAGCAGGACGTAAGCTTTTTATCTTTATAACATTAAATTAGACTTTCTTTATATTTAATAAATTTATTCACAATCTTACTCTGGAAGTTCCTTCTAGTGGTTGCAGCTTGAACGTCCGTTTTCTCACAACTTCTGTTCTCTTTGCCAAAAGGTGTAAAAATAGACCTATACCAATAATACAAGAAACAAATATTTTCATTTTTGTAGAGGATAACCTAGCTGGTTCCAATTTCAGTGACATTGTGTTGTAGCACCTTCCAAAAACGTTGGTTCTCTTTAAGATCTTGAAGCGTGGAATTGATTTTTCGCTCTTTTCTTTTAAGAATGGCTCAATTTTGGATGGTTAAATTTGTTCAGTGAAATGTGGGCACATTAAAATGCAGTTCACATTTTCTCACAAAACGACGGAAAGCAAGAAAAATTTTCTCCAGAAGTGGCTGTTGCAGGCAACGATTTTTTTTTATCTGCAGACCAAATTTGTTTCTCTCGCGCATATGTTGTTCAATCCCAAACTTTTTTGTCAGAAACTCAATGAATATTTTTCTATCAGCCGAAAATATATTTTGAAACAAATGTTTTAAAGCAAAAGTTATACTTCCACTTAGGGATCTACTGTACTTTATTTACCTCACTCATCACTAGAGTCCGGGTTTCTATGCAAAATGCTTATAAATGCTGGTTTGCTGAAACATGGTCTTTGCTTGCTTATTTTATGCTTTTTAATCAAAATAGCCTATTTTATCCAAATCATATTAATTTAAAAGCAAATTTGGATTCCTGGTCATTATTTTATCCTCAGACAGTTTACATTGCCTCGCTGAAAGAGTTAGGAGCCGATATAAAAACGTGGATCTTCTTGTTTCTAGCGTAAAGAAAGTGTACTGTCGCCGATTAAAATAATAAATAAACCCTGGCATGACAGCCCTAAGAAGGCCAAAGCCTACCAACCCGACTGCCGGCCTCACTCCCACTTACGCAAGCTAGAGGTGGGCGATCATCCAACCGACACGGGGAGATGTGGTCAGTATCTCGGCATTCCCCAGACAGAAAGTTGGTTTTCATGACCAGGACCGCTTACCTAGCGTAAGCTCCTCACTTTCCTCATGATGCTGAGTGGGCACCGGTCCTACATCTGGGACTTAAAATCCACACTCCATGGGTTGGATCGAACCCGGGCCACTTTACTGTCGCCGATTAAAGTTCAAAAATTTCATTAAGTCCTTCCAAATTTGTCTTTACCTCCTCAGCCAGTTTTAAGTTGATCGGGTTCTTGGTTAAAGGCCATGTCATTTTACGTAGAACATTTCAGGGAAGTAAAAACATTACTATTCTCCTTAGATGCAGAAGATTCAAGCAACATTGCTACAGCACAAGAATGTTTTGCTAATATTGGCATCCAAGATAAGATAAAGTACATCCATAATAGCTTCTTCAAAATACCTGCTATTATAACACAGTTGGAAGCTCGAAATAATACCTTGGAGCATTCACTTTCTTTGATATATGAAATTTCAGTAACGTTGTCTTCAGAGACTCACGGTATTGTGAAAATTGTCTTTGAGAAACTCGGGTATTAACGAAAACTTCTGATTACGAAACACTTGAAAATTTCTTCAAAACTTTCTGGTACAGAAACGTATATCGAAGAGAAATTCATTTATAAAGAACTGTGGTGCCTTTCCCATGTTCCAGTAGCGTCATATGACATTCAGAGAATCCTTTCCACAGTATAAAAATTCTTCATTAAAAAACATAGGAGCATCGCTCAAGAAAATCTCAAGATAACTCTCTCGTGTACTGTAACAAGCTTGAGCAAGATAAAAGTTCTACCAAACAATACGTTTATGATTAACATTTTTATTTGCTTATTGTTTGTGCTTATTTGTTTCATTTTTCGTGGTTATTTGCCTGCTTATTTCACCATTTGATTGTGCTTACAATTCCGGGCTCTACTCATCACTATACACAGATCGAGATATAGTGAAAGCGGTAGAGACTGCAAAGCTACTGAAATTCACTAAAGCAACTCTTAACATATCTCCCAATTATAGTGCTCTCTGGTTATTTTTGGTGATATTCAGTTGAGATTAATACCACCAACGGCTACTAAAACATACACTTGGTAAACGTACGACCATATTTGTAGCTGTTATGTCACCGGGCGACATCTTGCTGGTATGTAAATTATTTAGTTTATAGCTTAGTAGTTTAGACGCCGTTGATTGCTCGCGTGCATGTTTTTTGGTACCGTTTTAGTGCTTACATAAGTGATTTCACAGACAGTGAAACTGGGACATCGATGGGATGACCTGAGGTTAACTCTGTTCTAAACTACCTGGTGTTGTTTACAACACGAGAGTGGGTCTTGTTCTGTTACAGTTCTAAAATCGTGGATATGTTTAATGGTATGAACCTAATCAAGGAAACAGTCTATTTGAGAATAACAAAATTACGTGAATTTCACAAGTGTTATCGAACATAACAGGAGATTGAGCTTTAAGAGTTTTAGAAAATGTATTATGGTGTACTGCGCCTTAATTCCGCAAGCGTAAAAGCTTATCACGAAGAAGCGGACCAATTAAAAAATATAACTCAATGAACACTTTAATTTACAGTGAACATCTGGTATTTCTGTTATGAATATTATAGATATAAATGATCTGTAAATCTTAAACATAAAATGAAAGTATTTTGTTTTGAAAATATATGTAGGTAGATATTGAAAGATAAAGTCAGACTGAATAATTCAATGTCATAACCGGGATTTAAACCAAGGATCTCCCGGTCTCCAGTTACTCGTAACCATTGAGCTGCTATGGTCAACATGCCAGCAACTAATTCCCATTGACTGACCTAATAGTGACCTGAACTATAAAGCCGGGGCCTTAAAGTACAGGGTGTATATAAATGAATATAGGCGTTTTAACTATGTATAATATTTATTACATGTAACTGACAGTTATAAATGATATGTCAACGGAAAAGCAACTCAAACAGTTTTGCCAAGAACCTTATGAATGTTCAATGTGACTTGTTTAAGCGCAGAGGTTCCACCCCATTAGGCCTGAACCCGTAGGAAAAGGGCTGGGCCTCTTCTTACCAGTGAGTATCCGAGCTGTCCCAAAGGGCGCTCGGCGTCCCCCGTGGCTCTTTCCATAGGGCAAGACCTTGATACCTAACAAGCCCCCCCATCTGGTCCTGTGGACTCAAGACGGGATGGAAGTGGATACGCCACTTACGCGCGTCAACACCATAGGTGAAGACTACCGAGAACCTCGGTGGGGCCAACTGGTGATCTAGCACACCTTCTACTAGCTTAGCAGGCTAGCACCCGGGAGAATTAATGGCTTCCCTCAACCCCGTCCGAAGACGTATCCAATCTCCCACGGGTATCGGGTACCACTGCCCCCTCGAGTCCAACCCAATCCGAACAACTCCCGAAGGAGGGGCTCAGATGTTCGGCCCGAGGTTCTTCTAGTAACGTCAGAGGTACCACGAGTGCTAAGGGTCCGCAGCGCCGCACCACGACCGCTGAAGGGGACGGATCCCCTCCCCTACGGAAATGTTCAATGTGACTACCCTCTGTCACACGACACACTTCAAGTCTATAGCCGAGTTCTTCCCAAACGTTGATAAGTCTGTATTCAGTAATTATAGCAACTGCTGCTTCAATCCTGTTTCTTAATTCAGGGAGGTCAGCTGGTAGCGGAGGCACGTACACACGATCCTTGATGAAGCCCCAAACGCATAGCGTTAGGTCAGTTGAACGTAGAGGCCATGCATACCAAGCCCTGTCATTGGGGCCCTTGCGGCCTATCCCATCGGGTACAGTGACACTCAACCAATCGTGTACTTCGTTATGTCAGTGAGGTGGCGCACCATCTTGCTGGAAAATGAAGTTCTCTGGCGCATTTTCTTTCAACTGAGGGAAGAGCTATTTCTCTAGTGTATCAAGACAGAGTTAAAACCTCGATATTCATTTATCTACACCCTGTACTTCAGCATAGTTAGATGCCATTAAGGTATTTGACTCATGTTTATGAGAACTCCTAGTAGTTAACATGAAAAAAAAAAACGAGTCAGAATTTAATGGTATGCTTGGAGTTGGCCATAGTAGCTTAGTGGTTAAGAGCAACCGGACAGAGACCGGAAGATCCGTGGTTCAAGTCCCGGCTATGGCATTGAATTTTTCAGTCTGACTCTACCTTTCCATACTTCGTCCTACACACGGCTGATGTGAAAGAACAATTAATTTCCATTATATGTAAATATTATTTTAAGTGTAAAAATGTATATTTATTCTCCGACAATTAGTTGTACATACACATGAAGGAGTAAATACTCATGATAAGTGCGTCATGAAAGTTAGTCTTTATTTTTTAAACATTTTATGTGTCGAGCGTCGCGACTTATTCTTATCGGTTTGTTTTGACTTACCTCTTGCAACCTCTGCGTTACTGACGCTGGCAACTTGTGGATAGCTACAGCTAACCTGTTCCATCGGTACCTTGGCTATGGGTCATTATATCATCTTATACAGCTGTTATAAAGTGAACTGTATGTCCTATTTCATTTGTATATACCGAGCCATTTTGGGCTTCTGCACTATGACAGCTATTAATGTTACGCCTGGTTTTCATTAAGCATCAAAGGGTAGATTATTGGTGTATGTCGGAAACTCCGGATTATGGATTCTAGAGTTCGCTGTAGAGCACTAATCGTGTGACGTACGGTTGGAGGTTCACGGCTTGCTTGGTCAAGAGGGGAGCAGGGATTTGAAGATGGACAGCAAGCTGTAGATGAAGGGAAGAGGCTTTACAAGGGTGTAGGATTCTGTACGTAAATTGGGTGTTGCAGCACTCTTGGCATAATCGCTGAGCATACAGAGCCCGTAAATTGGTTATATATTATAATGACCGTTCAGAAAATTACCTAAAATTGCCAGAAAATGACTTATCTTATTACAACAAAAAATGTAAAAGCAAACTCCTATTCAAAACCTTTGTAATATATAAGAGCGTCCAGAAAGTAAGTTCTGTTTCAGTTTATCTCCGTTGCAGCGCTGCGATCGCAGTTCCGCACATGCGCGGTAGACGCACTGTATCAAGGAGAAGAAACGTGCGCCATTGTGAGATCGCTGTCAGCCATGTACGCTTTGTTGTTTTTGTTTACAATGTCGTAGTTGATTGAAAATCCCGCCGCTTGTGAAATCAGATCTGTGATTCGTTTTCTGAATGCTAGGAAAGTGAAACCAATTGAAATTTATCGGCAAATTTGCGATGTTTACGGACAAAATGCGATGAGTGATACAATGGTGAGGAGATGGGTCCAACAGTTCAATGAATAACTTAGTGAAGTGCACGATGAAGAACGAAGTGGGCGTCCATCTTTGGTTACAGAACTGGTTCACGCGATTCATGACAAGATCCAGGAAAACCGCAAGTTTACAACTAGTGCATTTCCCCAAATCTCACGATCACTAATTCATGAAAGTGTCACCGAAAAACTGAAATTTTGTAAACTTTGCTCGCGTTGGGTGCCGAAGATTCTTACTGAGCAACTCAAAACAAAACGGATGGGTAGTGCACTTCAGTTTTTGACCCTACAGGGATTTGGCTGGGACGTGTTTGACCGCCCCCCGTACAGCCCTGACCTCGCTCCTAGCGACTTTCATCTGTTTTTGCATCTCAAATCTTTCCTTGGCGGTCAACACTTCAACAATGACGAAGAGCTAAAAGAAAATGTTTCCAACTGGTTGAAGACACAGGCGGCAAACTTCTATGAAGAAGGTATACAAAAACTTGTGCCTCGCTAAGACAAATGCCTGCAAAATTTCGGCAGTTATGTGGAAAAGTAGTTTAAGTGTTGTAGAATTTTTTGCAGTAAATAATTTTTCTGTATCTGTACACAATTTAATTTTATTACCAAACAGAACTTACTTTCTGGACGTACCTCGTATATATGTATGTATTAAGAGCTATCTCTCAAACTTCGTATAAAATAACACAAAAGCATCAAATGCCTTGCCCTATTCGTAAATACAATGCTGAGCGAGGTCTATCCGGGAGTTGAAACTCCCTCTCTATTTACCAGGGAGCGCCGATGCATCTCTGTGACTTTTTCCTCGGGGCAATACCTGGAGTCTAAAAGGCCCCCGCCCTCTCCTTTCGGGTGGAAGTGGATACACCACTTACGCGCGTCAATCCATCCGGAAAGACTGCCGAAAACCTCGGTTAATCTAGCGCACCTGTTGCTAGATCTGCATGCTAGTGCCCGGGTTTCCTTTAGGCATCCCTCAACTCCGTTAGGGTGGCTTAGCCAGCCAGACGTACCCAGTAACCACTACCCAATCGAGACCAACCCAATCCCAAGCAGCTCCCATACGGGACGGGCTCAAATGTCCGACTTACGTATAGTGGCCGCGCTTAAAGCATCCCCAGGCGCTTCGTGTGTAAGGAAAAACTATTCTCAACCCCAATCACAATGTCATAATCTTAGGTTACACTTACCGGGACGGAGGGGTGAAGAATATTACGCCCATGTTTATAGCTGAAAATACTCAGGGTTGCCGTTGTTTAAAATAACATTTAGAAGGAAAAAAAACTTCAAGCTCATTTCAGTGTACGAACTAGTCATTTGGTTTACATATTAATATTTTCAACTGAATTTTAGATAGTTAATGTATCCTATAGTAATACATAATGTTACAATGCTTTATAACATAACTGAAAAGAGATAGATTACCTATCCTGTTATGGTATAATACTTATATTACCAACGAGAACTAAAAGCGTATTATTAGCATACTAGTCAAGGAAAGCTTAGTAAAACATCATTACAATTTTAAAAGGATTAAATTGCATCAATGTGAATGAATTTACGAGGGATATTTACGTGCAAATTAAAGAAGCACTTTGGTATTCTAGTAGTTAATAATAATTTATAAGCAAAGATTGCACGATAGAGTTTTGTTTATTGCAATCGTGAACCGATTTATCCTAAAACATTTTCCTAAATTCTATGGCAGCTACAGGTGATGAATTTCAGTTGGTTTAACAAAACAGTAAAAGCTTCAATAGTAAAAAGAAAACGAACTAAGGAATTAAAGAAAAACTAGTAAGGAAACTCTATTACTCTTTTCAAATGATGGAACCATTTTACAAGGATGTCTGCTAATTTTACAAGTTTGAATGAAGTTAAGCAGAGTAATTTTTTGGGGGTGGGTGCTTCTGTTAAAATTTAAATAATCACGTACATTCCGCATAATAATTAAGTGTCATAACTTTATAACTCAACAAAGGTTAGAAATACGGTTAGGTATAGATTACAAGTATGGAGATCCATGTTAGCATATCCATGTTAGGTTCGATTCCCACCGTCTACACATCTTAATTAAATTACGCAAGTGCTAAACGCCAATAACTATTAAACACTAATATATTTATAAAACGACACTAAGTAAAACACTATGTAACTTCCATAAATATAAGAAGCGTAATTAACACGCATAAGAAGCACGGTTGGATGTATTACTTTATCTTGACTGGAATCCTGCGCGGTAGGGATGAGTAGCAACTGTGGTGGGGATAGTGCACCTATCGCCACAATGCGTCACACCCGTAAGATTACGAGAGGGGAGGGCGGTGCATAAGGTGTCTAAAAACAAATTTCATTCTCGAAGCCAGTTTTGCAGCTCTTATGAACTAAGTTTTAATTCTTACTATGGTAGTAATCTCCACGCTTTTGTTGGATCTTAAATAGTATATAGGCATTTGGAACAAAACCCTGTTCTCCTCCAGCAGGCATGATAAACAACTGTCGGCCTTTCAATATCGCTGCAGAGTCCCTGTAACGTATTTCACTCCAGGCATACGGCCCAGTATGTGCTCTATTTATATAAGTTTCATCCATATAAACTATATAAACTTCACTTCGATATCTCCGAATATTTCGTAAATACTTAAGCCTTTTTGCACGTATGGTACGATGTTCGATTAAAATTTGTCTGTCGCGTTTAGTGCTTTTTTTTTTTTTTTTTTTTTTTTTCAAATAATCCTAGCTTAAAAAGAACTCTTCTTAATGTTCAGACTCTGCCTTGGAAGTCAGTAGAATTTTTAGCTTTATAAGCACTTTCTTCAAAGTTGGTCTTTGTTTTACTGTGCTTTAAAAATTATCCATAGTTCGCCTGACTACTTCTGAATTAAAACATCCAAATTAGATTTTGTGCATGTTCTTAATCTTTGTTTACTGGGCATAGAGAAGGACGTTGTTGCACTAGCACCAATGGTTTTTCTTTCCTTAATAACTCTCCTAAACTGCTTTCAGACACAACTGTTGCCTCAGATACCCTTCCCCAGATTTTTATAGCTGACCCAGACCATTGTTTCTTTTCTATAAATCTATGGATATTGGTTATTACTTCTCGTGTTTTTAAATGTAGCACTTTATTTCGTAATGTGCTGCTAGGAGGTGTCATTTATAAATGCTCTCTTGGAACCAGGAGACAAGCACATTTTGAAACAAGCTGTAGTGTACCGAAGCAGCTTTGCACGTGTTTAGTTGCTCGCAACTGGTACACAACTGACGTGCCCTCTCCTCCCCTCCAGTTGCAACCGTTATGATGTGGACTCGTCCAGATACCACTGCGCATCGCTCTGCACTTTTCAAGATAAGAAAATACATCTGTACAGTCTAAGTTAATAGAAGGTACTGCAGTTCTAAGAACACAAGAAAAATATTGCAACAGCGCTTTAAGTTGGTAAGCGTATTAAGGACCACCCCATATGTTTAAGGGTGAGAGACCCTTAAAATTGCTTATATGTGAAAATGTGTGATCAGAAGGGAATGCTTTGATGACGCCTGGGATGGAATGAACGCGGCTACTATACGTCTAGAAACGTTAGAGACAGCACTAGTGCTACGGGTCCAGAGCGCTCGCACCACAGCAGCTGAAAGGGTCGGAACTCCTTTCCTACAGAACACATAAATACGTATATAACGCAGGAGATTTAAGAGTGAGCTATCAGTTGGTGGAATACGCATAGGCCGGTTCACAAAACGACTGCTATGTAAAATACAAGTTGTAACATACTCTTCGTATGTTTAATAAATAATTCTGCCTAAAGCATATAATGCTTGTTTAAGGTCGTGTGTGTGTGTGTGTGTGTGTGTGTGTGTGTGTGTGTGTGTGTGTGTGTGTGTGTGTGAATTTACCCATATGAAATAATTTTAAGTGTTATTTCTCTTAAAAAGTATTTTTTGACTTTGCTCTATATTTCTGTAATACCTTGAATAACCGTTAAGAACTGCCACTGAAAATTGAATATATGAACAAACTACTGCACGCGCATATAAAATATAAAATTATGCATACATTTACGACCTTGGTAATATTAGGGGAGCTTTGAGAGGCTGTGGTTTTGTGTGGAATGTCCATCGGAATATAATGATCCCATTATTTCCAAACCTTGCCCTGTAAGTGTATATTTATACTCTTTTTTCATTAAGTAATCTGCAAGCCATTCTACAACAGATAAACGAGTTCGTTGCGAAGCAAACCTGTTTTCTTGTTGGAACTTGGGTGGAGGGGATCTTGAGTTAGTGTATCAGCAGAAGTCATTCATTCATTTCTTGGCTGTTTCTGTGCTTACACGAATATAAAGTATCATACAAATATAATGAATGGGTAAAATATTGTTAGTAAGAACTATTGAAAGCAAAAGAAGAACTGAGAATAGCTAAACACATAATATTAAATGAAAAGAGTATATGATAGTTGGAGAATTATAAGGAACTTTTGCAAAAATGGGAAGTGTAGCAGCAATAGACCCATATAAAATAATGAATTAATTAAATATATATTGGAATATTTTTATAACTTAATTTTATATTTAATAATTGACTATGTAAAGATATAACAAATATCTCAATTGGAAATAGATGAGATGATAACACTGCATAAAAAGGAGAAAGAAATGAATGCAAGAAATATCGAAGTAAAGCTTGAATAAAGGTTATATAATTATTACCAAAGCTTAAGAAACTTCTCTATGCACTGCGGTTAAATTAATAAAATGGATTAGGAAGAGAAAAATCCTGCAAAAACAACGGCAACTAAAGACAGGAATATAAGCTTGATAAACATGTTGCTCTCATATACTCCAAAAGGCATTTGTTTGGGTGGACAGAAATACATTACGGAATATTGTGGGGAAAAAATAGGTATTACCTATTTACAGAACGCTCGTTTTGTAGCCCGGCCACGATTGGATATACCTATGCAGGATTCGTTTCCACTGCAGTGACCTCTTTGCTATTCCGCTAGGTCACTAGTGGTGACCGGTTCAAGGCTGCATTTATAGATTCTCTGTTCCTGCTGTAACCACTAGTTTATTTCATTGTGCATCTCAAAAATAAAAGATTCAGGCGTGGACAAAGAACTTTTACGTACAATATATAAGTAAAAATTCAGTCGTACAGAGAGGTGTGTAAACAATTTTCAGGAGTTACTTCTGCGTATTGTAGTTCCAAATAGATACTAAAAATTGTCTGGTTAATAGGTTGAGGGCAATGGGATCGCTAAACCCTAAACCGTATAAGCCAAAAGTACATTTTATGACGGAGGGAAAAGGTACAAATTATTCGGACACTATACAAAGTGCCCAAGACGAGTTCCACAGCAAGTGGGTGTTTCAAAAACCTCTGTTCATACAACTGGCAAACTTTTAAATTTGGAACCCTAAAGGATAATTATTATTTATGTATTACAACCTTCTTACGCCGCGAATGTGCCAATTGTTGCTTTTAAATACACGTAAAACTATCAGTCTGGGTCAGTTTGAAGCCGCGATCTTGGGATCAGCAGGCCAGCAATTCAACTAAACCAGCTAGAAAGACAGATATCAATATCGTCCATATATAGGACAATACTGAAAGATAAAATTCAGAATAAGACTATACCAGGGCAAAACACGTATATTTATTCTGTTACAGATTATCAAGCTATTATACAAAATTTAGACAAGCAATGTGTCACCTAAACCAAATATAATTTCAAAATAGTAGATACTTAAGAAGTTAAGCACATGGAATTTAGATGAAAATACTGTTAATTTCTTATGTCAAGAAGTAAGCTACGAAAGAGAAATTTACACAAAAAGTAAACGTAATATATTTTAAGCAATGTGTGACCAGTACAAAGAATATTAAAAACCAAACAAGATGAGAAACAAAATTAACATTTTATGAGGTACTGCTCATACTTATTGAAGTGTTGGAGTAATTTGGAACTTTTATGACACTGTTTTGAACTTAAAGTAATATTCACATGCTTTTTAACATGTAGTTTTGAATCTTGGATATATTGTTCCTAACAATAGGCAGAGATGAAACCTTCAGAATAGGATGCTGAGAAAAGGTCATTTTGTAAGGAACTGGAATGCAGACTATCACATGAACTTCTGCCGACACTGAAATCGGAAATTTAACTAGCATGAACAGAAAGTGGGTAAAAAAACTAATGTGTTACATTCACAAGACTGCATCTGCTTTTTCACGAATTATTTATATAACTGCTTATTCCTGTACATCATCTTGACCGAGATAAACATTAAATTATTGCTAATTTTCTTGCAATTGCAAGGGTGTATAGGAATACAGTAGGCTTTAATGGGAGTCGAAATGCCGTATCTTGCCAATGTTAATATTTGATCCATTATCTCAGCAACTATAATAAGTTAATTTTTAAGGTATATCCAGCAATGCCTTTACAGTTGATTGATGAAAATAAAATACTTCTGTTCATTAGAACAGAAGAAATGCTATGATTTTTTAAAATAAAGTTCATAACATTTTATAAAAAAGTTTTCTAAATTAAAAAATATAACTAATCCATCTACATAAATATTTTTTCACTAAAATAGACATTTTAGGTGCAGATGTATGCTAAAATTTCAGCAGTTTTTGAGATAATGGGGCATTTGAATAGAAAATTATACTTCTTCAGAAATTGATTTCAAACATAAAATGTTAAAAAAGAACTTGCCACTTATTACTTTACAGAATGTCTCAAAATCCTCCCCATCATAGTTCTGTGTGTCATCTACTTGGATATGGTTCCTTTTCCTTGTGACCTAGCTTACTAAGACATCATGTTCTGCCACTTCTACACTTGGAGCATCAAGATCTTTTACAGTGTTTCTGGTATTATACCCAATAGTCATTCCCATTTCACTCAGTACACTTATTCTAGCACTATTCGCTTCATTAAATGTGATTAACTGCATATTTTCACCAGATGTAGAGTTTTTAGACCAACAAACACATTTTAGGTTATCAATACCAAACTAAACTATTACAAGATTCATTCGTATTTTGAGCTTTTCCTGTCAAACACTTTTTCAGTAATTCTGGATTAGCCAGATCTACATCAATAGGTTTCAGTGCCAAAATTACTGCCGTAGGTATGGAATTATATTGATGAAATTCATCCAGGTTACCACTAGCTTCTGCTTTGTTATATTTGTAGTAATACACAGAATTTCAGCAGTGGTTTGGTATCTGTGGAAGCTTTGTAAAAGTAGGTAGCCCACACTGCTATAATCATGCCCTCAAAGTTATATGAATTTTCTCTAAAAGCCTTGCCTTAATATTCAGTTAGCTGATTGACGGCTGAGTTCGGCAGACGTCCTCTGATTATTTCCCCATCAGCTAATTTTGTTTTCCAAGTGTCTTAAGTTTTCTCAATCTTGTACCCATTGCTTTTATATGGCAGAAATACTGCAGTTCGATTGGCAGTAGAGCTCCGTAAGGTTTAGCTGCAATCACTGATTAGAGATGTTGGAATACCATCCCGATCAAAATACAGAAATATTCTTCTCCAACATCAATATTTGCAATGTTATTGACGTTTTACCTAGTGAGTGTACCAAAATTGTCTTAAAAAACTACGCAAGAATATATTCAAAAGTATTTTTAAACTGGAAATTAATTGTTCTTTCACACTAGCCGTGTGTAGGACGCACTATGAAAGGGTAGAGCCAAGCTGAAAAATTCAGTGCCATAGCCGGGATTTGAACCACGGTTCTTCTGGTCTCCGTCCAGCCGCTCTAACCCATGGTTAGAGCTAGTGTGAAAGAACAATTAATTTCCATTAATTGTACCTAATAGTGGTCCGAACTATAAAGCCCAGGACTTAAAGTACTTACACGTTGTAAGTCGCCATTAAGGTAGTTGTCTCATGTGTTTATGATAACTCCTAGTGGTTTACCGGGAAAAACACGAGTCAGTTGGAGAATTTAATGTCATATCGGCATGTTGGCCATACTAGCTCAATGGTTAGAGCGGCTGGACGGAAACAAGAAGATCCGTAGTTCAAATCCCGGCTATGGCATTAAATTTTTCAGTCTGGCTCTTCCCTTTCATATTTTTAAACAATTTACAATTAGCATATCTCTAGGAAAACTACACCAAAAGTAGGAGATGCGATATATTCATATACAATTAAAACCTTAAAAAAAAATAAATAAATAAAACCAAAATCCGATTTCGATTTCCCTTAAGCGTTGGTCAGCTGTTTTAAAGCTGGTATCTATGTGATGCCATTTAAATTTCATTCTCCTTGAAAAACTAAGAGATAAAACCTGATATTTCATTCTTTTTGCATGGCCAAGACATAAAAAAGTGAATAAAGAATTTCCATTTGAGAACAACACACATTTTGAAAAATTTAGATAATGAAAAATATCTCCGAAATCGAAGAGATGATTGAAAGAATATTAATAGAGTAAATGATAAAATATATTCATCATAAATTTGATTCTGTTCACTCTAAAGAATAACATTTATTAGATATAATGTTTCTTTTAACAATCTGAATTCTTTTGTGCAGTAATGGCTTACGGCTTCCGAGTTAAGAGAGTCATCCAGAATGAAGAGGACTTCTGAGGACGTTTTCAGAAAATCCAAGATGTATATTTTTATATCATGAATTTTATTTAAAACACGATATTTTAATTAAAATCGTTATATTTTTTGAGAAAACAAACATTTTCGAAATTTATTCAAAGTAAAGGGCAACCTGGGGTAGAAGGATTCTATTGGAAAATGTACGTGCTCTTGAATGATGCGGAACTTAAATACCAAGTTTGGAATTTACTTAATGTTAGTTTTTAACACATACACAGCACGCACGAAATCCGTTTTCTAAAAATACTTTTATTAAATTCAGGAGGTATCAAAACATATATTTCGGGTGAAATGTTGGTATGGAACTTTTGGTGGAGTACAATACTTTCTCTACTTAATATACGTAATGGAGAAAGTAAAGCACAATAACTTCTAAAATGTCCTTTACTACCTCTGAAGGACAAGTGTTACTTTCTATAGTTATTGAGTGGAATACATACTCTATTCCTTCCAAAATTTAAGTACCTATATCTGAATTTAATGTTGAGGCAAAATGATATGTGCAGTAGAGATTTGGGGAGGCTCAGGTATAAGTAACAAGCTTGACAATATGTACAAGTTATTCTATAAAGAGGCTCTCGGATTGAGAAGGACGGCTCCAGGTGAAGTGGCACTTCTTGAAATGGGGAGGGCCAGGAGAAAAGGAATAATCTTGGAGATAATAGTGAAATTTCGGTTTAGCTGTTTGAGTAAGGATGATGGAAATATTTTAAAAGTATGCATGGAACAGCAGAGAACACTAGAAAATAAGAATAGTTGGTGGAAAGTGGTAGAGAGAAATATGGACAAAATAGGAATGGGTGATATATGGAGGGCAGGTGCAGGAAATGAGAGAGGATTTTGGAAAAAGGCAAGGATAAAAATGGAAGAAATAGAAAGGCAAGAGATATGGGGAAGCATGGAAAACAAAAGTTCATTGAAGTTTTACAGGATTTTGAAAAGGGACTGGTGAAGAGAAGGTTATATAGACAACTGTAGTAGGATTGAAAGGGAGGGATTAGCATGGTTGAGAAAAGGTGCAATATTTATGAAAGGATTAAGGTGGAGTGAGGTAGGAATATGTGAATTCTGTGGGGGGGAAGAAAGTGTAGAACATTATGTAGTAAGATGTGAAGGAGTTAAGAAGTGGAGGAAGGAGGCATGGGAGAAAAAATGAGACAAAGTTGAGGGCAAAATTGTAAGAATAAGAATGTTGATAGGGAAGCAACGGAATAGGAATACAAATGTAGGAAGATTTCTTGGTAAAATGAAAGATAAATGGTTGAGGATAGTTAGAAGCAAAAGTTATGAAGGGGGGAATGAAAAAGGGGGGGATGAAGGATTTTGCAGGGAAAAGTAAGGGACATAGGTAACCCCTCAGTGAAGCATAAGGCTGTTAATGCCAAGTTGGCTGAGGGGTGAAAGAAGGTAGTCGCTCAAATCTTTTACATAGTTTAAGAAAGAATAGAAACTTATGTTAAGTTCAGCATCTGTCAAAGAAATATCTCAAGAAAACTCTCCCACCGCAAGTTGCGCTTTATATGAAATCGATTTCGATATTTTTATCTTTAACATCTGTAGACGTTATTGCTAATGAAATTTAGGCATTGGACTTTCCGCCTGCAAGTTCCTCTTCATTGTAAATAACTTTGCGTAATTTTATACAGCTAGGAAATTATAGGAAACAGATGGAAATTAAAAGGTAGTAATCAAAATGAAGATCTCTTTAAATAGAGTTGGCATGACTCATTCTAGGATAGTCAAGCTTTACTCGCAATACAATGGAAACATCATGCTCTTCCAAATCCAATATGTAACAATTGGATATCACTTCAGGCACTTGTATCCCTCTTGGGCTTACAACGGTATACGTAATGAAATAATGCCCGTTAAAATTTAACTCGACTAAAATAAAGTAGATAAAACAGTTAAGTCTCAGAAATTAATACATTTTACACGAGAACCTTATGACATCGCTTCAAATGTTTCACAGAGCTTAGTGAGTGGTCTAAATTTCCATGATTGGGTAATTGCGCTTCTTAAACGTTTGGAACATTCATTTGTTATTTATTTCCCTTAATGCTCTGAGGGAGATCTGCTGTTCAAATTCCGTCAGGAGCGTCCTCCCCGATAGGATTTTACAACTGCCAACTGCCTGGGAGTTACTCTAAATATAGGCCTGGAATGCTTAGAAAAACCATTGCCTGTATAACCAATGTGGTGCTCTGCGTGCATAAGCAACTGTATTTTCTTTAAAGAAAACTGGTGTGGGAAGAAGCAATAAGACAGGGGCAGCTAAAAGTGTGTTAACTGGTTTAATTACTGCATTACGCCACGCTTTATTTAATATATATTGCTAAGTGTTTGCGATTCTATTTTGCTCTTAACTATTGATAATTATATTAACTGTAATATCTGTCCAGTTCCTCATTCACAGCTAGCTGAAGTAACTGGCCAGCATAGTCTAACATTATATCATTTTAATGTCTCCTCTATGAACAACTTTATTTCAAACGAACGTCTATTGAAATAGAGCCATGAAAAGTTCATTGCCATCGATTACTTTCGTGTGATACGAGAAAAACATCAGAAAGTTGCTATCACTGGGAGAACCTTTTAGCCAGAAATTTCTCAGGCATGATAGATAGGGTGAAATAGAGAGGTTAAAAATGTTAAGTAGATGCATGAAATGATTAGTTTTGTATCATTCTGCACTTTGCCTAAAAGAAACGAATGGTGTTATTACAGTGTGCAATGCTCAAAGGTAATTCAACATCACGTTGCTGTAGGTGTTCATCCAGAAGCTTACACGTGAGTAGTTGAAGATGTTTGCCGTCGCTAATATTTGCGGATCGGCTGTTGTCATAAAGTTCAAGAGAGTAGTGTTAATGTACAAGGTGAGCAAAAGTCAGGGGTAAGTCAAGGGCGTTCCTGATGCTTCAGGAAGTGAGGGACATGGCCGGAACCTTAGCCTCGCCCTTCCTTACTGCCGTGTAGTTCCGTGTTAGGGAGAAGGTCAGTATTCAGAATTACACGGGAAAAAATAGCTGTGATACCGCAGGGCATTCTAATAATGTTACTTCCTATTGGAACCTACACGAGTTTGAGACCATGGTCAGTTCGTGGGCCGGGTTTGGTTTTAATTTAAAACAGGCTGGGCCTTGAAAATAAAGCGAAGCAAAATTAATTTATCACGTTCTACATAACATAACAAAGATTTAAACAAACCTTCCCCCACGGATGTTTATTATTCCATTTCAATGTTTATACGATCTTTAGCAAAGCCATTACCTCCTTATTTAAGTTAATTGATGTAAATTAACCATTTTTTCACACTAGCCATATATAGGCTAAGGTTTTGGATAGGTAGTCAACTTTGATATTAATAAAATAGGTGAGGAAAGAGGTCCACGTTGGCGCTACAGTTTGAAGCAATATAATGTGTGGCTCAGGGTTAACTAATGAGGTTTCTCTCAGGGTATGTGTGGGTATGTATGAGAAGGATGGTTTTAATGACACTGGAATGCCCGTTTCAAACTTGTTTAATGACTGCTTCTTTTTATCATTACATTAAACTCGAAGTTGCCGACAAAGGGTTACCAGTATCACTGTTTAGAGTTCCTATATGTGAAATGCTTATTACTCGATAAAACTTAATTCGTTCTTCACGTATATATGAACCGACAAATATCTTCTCTCATCGCTTCTAGTCTGCCCTCGACTAGGACAGAAGAAGAGGACTCCAAGCCACCAACTGAATGTCCTCCACAGCTGCGCGTGTGTGTGTGACTTTCGCTTTCTCGAAACCCTTTATTCAACCAGAGATTCCCTTTGTGACTATTTTGTCATGCCATTATGAAGGGTCCGAAGAATACCTTATTAAAACAGTCAAGTGCTACCCTTTAGAACTGTGCTACGGACACTGTTTCTTACGTTTCTTTTGTTAAAAGAACTATTCAGCCCAACTGCTATTCGACTCAACCGCCCTGCACGTGCTGTAACAAAGAACCAACATTCTTTTGAAATCCATCATGATTTTTTACTTATTTCAATCCTTTAATTTCGGTATAAACTTGAAAAATTCAATGCCTTGGCCGGGATTTCAACCACAGATCTCCTGGTTTTCGTCCAGTCGCTCTTACCCATTGAGCTACCATGGCCAACTTACCGTCATGACATTAAATTATCCAATTGACTCATGCAAGTTTTTTTTGTCTTGTTTCCTCTAGAGGGTACTCGTATCCGAGATACACCGCTTGTGACGACTTACTATTGTAAGTATTTGAGTCCCAGGCTTCATCAATTTAACTCTTATTATTTAAGTTAATTCATGGAAATTAATCATTTGTTCATACTAGCCATATATAGGCTAAGGTTTCGGATAGATCCGTGGTTTAAATCCCGGCCATGTCATTGAGGTTTTCAAGTTGACTATCTACCCATTATCTCCTGCTTGAGTAGACCTGTTATACCGTCTCTGCCAGTGTTCGGACACCGTGCAGGTCCTTCAAAAGCGCTCACTTTTCTTTAACGCTACTTCAGAGTTCTCAGATCGAATGCTTCGGAGCTTTGCCTTTAATGATTGGAGGGTGGGCATTAAAAAGGCGCAGATCGGTAAAATAAGGCGGATACGGTACCCTAGCAACATTAAGCTCAGCCAAAAACTGCATAACTTGATTTGCGACATGGTTGTCACAATGAAGTCGTCACTCAATCCGATAAAGTTTTGGTCATTTCTTTGCGATGTGCTTCCTCAGTTTAGTCAGTATTGGCGTGTAGATGCTGCTGTAATAGCAGTGTGAGGGGCAGCTGCAACATCTGTCTCAAATAAGTGCGATCCTCTGGTAAACATATCGGAGGTAGAAACAAAGAGGGATAGAGAATATAGTAAAGCGGAATGTTCTTCGGCCGCTAACACTGGGCAACAATGAAAATGTTTCGGGCTTAAAAGTAGTGAATTTACATGTATTTCCATCTGTTGAATTCTTGGTTTGAAGATAAAGTGACATTTCATTTTTAGAGTGAAGATTTTAAATTTGGGGAGTTGGCTCACCTGTCATATATAAGAGAAATTTTGGAAGTGATGCAAATGTTAAGGAAGACATTTTGTCGGTCCACAAATAAGAGAACTTGTAAAGAATCCTGCATTTGACCAAATTTTGGAGGGGAAAGAAAAGGAAGCTTGGGAAGCCTTCAAGGGTGTTGTTCATGGATTTTTAGGTAACAAACGAGATGAAAACTACCAGCATTTGGTGACAGTGCTCCTGCAAAAATACCTTAACCTTGGATACAACATGTCCCTTAAGATCCATTTTCTCCACTCCCACCTAGACTTTTTCCCTCCTAGTTGTGGAGCTGTTAGTGATGAACATGGGGAGAGATTCCATCAGGACATTTCTGTTATGGAACAAAGATATCAGGGCCGTTGGAATGAAGTAACGCTTGCGGATTACTGTTGGTCTTTGTATAGGGATTCTGCGGAACTCCATCACAAGAGGCAAGCTAAAAGTCGACGAACTCAATAGGCCACCACATGATTCTCTTCAGACACGACTATCTGCGAAGTATTTTTCCGGAAATTTAGAACTCTTAGCATGTAATTACCAGTTAAAAAAATCAAATGCACTTTCATTATTGTTAGCATGTATGTAATTAAAATGTATGCTTTTCTCTCAATCCGTTAATATGTAATACTTCCACCTTGTGTATATCATAGAAACTAGAGCTAATAAAAATTTGTCATTGTCGTATTTGTCTTTCTCAACAGAAATTAATAGGAATTGCCTCATGAAGTGCTCGAAACATTCAAAAAATTTTTTGTTGCCCAGTGAATTGTTGGAGGGAAGTTCCTGGATGTTTTCGCAAAATAACCATCTGTAAGAAGTACAGCACTGTATGTAATAGTTGTCTAATCACTGCTCAGCATGTATTAATTTTGGAAACAGCAAAGTCTATAAATATTTCTATTCATTTCTCTGTTTTTGTACTTCTACACAGATAGTTGCTACAAATGTTCTAGGTTCGTGAATTCTAAAAGGAAGGCTAACAGAAGGAGATAACTAAAGAGAAGACAGGTACAGTTAACAATATTAATGCTACATAAAATACAATCAAACTTGTATTACTAATGAAACATTGTACAAGTTGTATTGCTATGGTTCTCGAAGAACGCAAGTCTCGAACTGAATGCTGATTGAAAGGTCATAATGCAGAGTCGCTTCTGACATTTAACATTGCATTTTCTACATATCTTGCATACTTCACAACTCAGGCATACTTGTATGCAATTTAAAAGCAGTCCGTTTATCAACATGGTGCACGTTAGTCCTGCCCAAATAAAACAGAACCTAGGCAAACTTTAAGAAGTGGGAGAAGCAAATGAATGCGCATTGTTTCCTGATGGTCAAGAAAGAAACTTCAAAACCGTAACCGCTGTGCCTATAGACGATAATGTAATTCTTAACACACTGATTAACTAAGTTATTGACAATATCTTTATTTATGTCACTGGTATAGCTAGTGTTACAAAAATTACCTGCACACATGAAGCTCAAACAAGTGGTCCTTTGAGTCTGCTTCGTCTTTCTGTTCACAACAGGATGTGCTTCTCTGAGAAATATTTTATAACTCGTTGCAAGGATTTTGTAATATGCAAAATGTAAGCAGGTTCTAAAAATAGAGATTTACTACCAACCTACCAATAAATATTGTTCAAAGGATAGTCCCGAGTCTATCACAACATACAATTATTTTATAATGGGTTCAACAAGAGATATAGGGCGTCCTACAAATAGATGGAAAAACCAATTTCAAGGTTATAGGTATTCGTTATTGGTTATTTGTTTAGGAATGGGGTAACTTTCAACCTTTGTTATGGAAGAAGAATGGACAACAAAGATGAAAAACAAAGCATCACACTCTTTTGTTCATGATCTTGAATGCCGAGAATAGCACCTATCATAGCAAGTGAACATATTTTCTTACAATAAAATTAAAGGAAGGCGTCTATCAGAACATAAAGTGGAAGAAGCGAAATAATATACGTGCATCGAAATTTTGTTTGAGAAAACGACATATTGGTGTTAATATTCGTAATAATAAACATAAATATCTAAGTGGTCTTAGAGTTATCTTTAAGAAAACTCTCTTTGATCTCTCTCTCTCTCTCTTTTTTTTTTTTTTTTTTTTTTTTTTTGTTGCTTGTTGCATTTATACCCCCGCCTTTAACTACTATGGTCAATATCGGCGGTCGTTCTCCTTTGTAACATACTGAAGGTGTTAACTCGTTATCTTTGGTTTTTTTTATCATTATATCACGCACACATTCACACTCTCATTCTTACTTCCAGACTCTGGGGAAGATGGGGAATTATCTTGGTCGGAGAAAAATCCCCACCCCCACCGCTGGGAATGGAACCCGGGACCCCTAGCACGGTAGGCAGTCTTTGATCTTATTTTTATATTATTTGAGGTTTTGTGCTACGTATTTATAACGTTAAGATGATTTCAAGTATCATACTTCTGAGTGAGAGATTTTTTCATTTCCGAGTTTATTCTCAGTTTACATTTCATTAAAACAAAACGCAAGTTTAAGTTCTATAACATTAACTTAAAATAACAACTTGGAGTTAATCACCATTATATTGTGTCGATGATGGTGGGGAACTTCAGTAGTTTAAAAATAATCATTATTTAATTTATTATATTGTATATAGTAATAGATAATAGGTATTTTGTAAGATGTTTACAAACAAGGCTGTTGGCAGAATAAGACGTGAGAAAATGAAGTTTGGGTAACATAATGCAGTATAAGAATCTCGTGAGAGTAGACACAATTAAAGCCGAAAATGCAGTAACATGACTTATGATGTCATTAATTTACCTAACACACTGAAGCAATAAGACTGAGAACAACACCATGATATGAACTGTCAAACGAGTAAATGCTAACTTCTGAAGGAGCTTTTTCCGGCTGATATCATAGACCTCTTCCGACATATCCTGACGTCCACTTTCTTCTTGTTTGGTAGTACTTTCTTTGAACAAGTAGATGGAGTAGCAATGGGCTCCCCTTTGTCACCAGCTATAGCTAATTTGTATATGAAACACCTGGAACATGAAATACTTGCCACACCTCCACTTAAACCATCTCATTTCTATAAATACCTGGACGACACTTTTGTAATTTGGTCACATGGATCAGACACTTTGCCTAGCTTTCTTGCGCATCTCAACAGCCGTCGACCTCAAATACAGTTTACCATGGAAGTGGAGAAGGAAGGAACTCATCCATTCCACATTCTTGTTTCAAAAAACAGCAGCGGTACACTGGGGCATGCTGTATATCGCAAGCCTACACACACCGATCTCTATCTGAACGCTCATAGTTTTCATCATAAATCTCAACAACTGGGAGTTCTCAATACACTGGCCCACAGAGCTTTGCCTATCACTGATCCCAGCGACTTAAAAGAAGAATTACGGCACCTGAGACTCACTTTCCGTCAAAACGGCTACTCCGAATATGACGTTGAAGTCTCGATCACCAAAGCTAGGAAAGGGAAACCTGTAATACAGCTAACACCAGATAAGCCTGCCGCTACAGCCTGCATCCCGTTTACCGGCAATCTATCCGGCAGAATCAGCAGAATTCTCGCCAAATACAACATCAGGAGCATCTAGAAGCCACCTCCAAAGATTAAACATCTGTTGAGACCAGTGAAAGACAAACTGGACTTCCAAGTTTCGGGAGTGTACCGCATTCCCTGTGAATGTAGGACACCATATATAGGACAAACCGGAAGGACCATCGCTACTAGAATAATCGAACATGAACGGAGCATTCGTTTAATGCAACCTGAGAAGTCTGGACTGGCAGAGCATTGTTTTGATAACGACCATAAAGAAATTTTTGGGAGACGACCATCTTGGCAAAATGCAACAGTTACTGGGAGCGGAGAATTAAGAAGGCTTTGGAAATTTCTTCTGAAAGGAGCACGCTTAATCGTGATGCTGGATTTAAGTTTAGCTCTTCTTGGAAACCGGCCTAAAATGGAAATCCGTCGAATTAAGAAGCAAAGATCAATACAACTTGATAATCAAGTTAAGTAGTTACGTTCCTTTGACACAATTTTCTATACTCACGCCATCTCCTGACCTGGCATTTAATTTACTGAAAATAGTCTCTTATTCAGTCATGCGAATTTTGATAGTGTTTTGTCTGTGTTTATAGTTGTGTTATATCCAGTATTTCATTTGTGGTTATACCATTTTATAAATATCCTGATGGTGGAAGAGATGCACACTCCCGAAACGTTAATATCTAACCATCTGTTCACCGGGCTGGCTGCCCGAGAAGAAAGTGAGCGAGTAAATGCCTGTTTTCTATGAGAGGGCATTTGAACCAGAAATTCGACCACAGTTTGTTTAATAGTTCCTAAGTTCTTGTTATATTGCATTTTAGTGACATACACACACACACACACACACACACACACACACACACACACACACACACACACACACACACACACACACACAGATACATGCTCGCAAAACTCGAACTCACGAGTTCCCCTGCGCTACGGGCCACCAAGCTTTGCGCCATTATAAACACTCTTAAACCTCCCTTCACCAACGAGCAGCCTGATGATATGTGTATAAGGCTGCCCAACTGCAGTGGTTATCAGCGCCCTTTAAAAAAATCATTCATGGCAAAACCAGCAGCAGCCTGAGACTATTACTTTGAAGTAACTTGCATTTCTCTTTGTCCACTCGCATATGTTTACAAAAGAATTGATCTAGGTTGGGACAGATTTTGAGTGCGCAGTTCAATGAACGCGGCCATCGGAATCGACTAGTTGAAAATATTCATTTTTGCTTTTCGAAAGAAATGAAATGTGTAGTGTTTAACGCCCGCTTTTACTACATACGGCACCGCAGGCGGTGACACTGGTGATACATGAGATGAAGATGGAGCACCGGTGGAATGAGATGGCGGGGGAAACCGGAGGTCCCAGAGAAAACCCGCCCCAGCGCCGTGTACTCCACCACAAATCTCACTTTGCGGTCGCCTGGGATCGAACCCAGTCTGCCTTGGTGAGAGCCAAGCGGTCTAACCACTGAGCCACGGCACGGCCCGAAAGAAATTAGGGAGCCTCGTTATGTAATATATGAAACGAACGAGTAAAACGCATGTCTTTGTCAGTCCTAGCAAAGAGAAACTTTTGCAATTAGTCTTCCGATATCCTCGAGGGAATGCACTTTCCTTGAATCAAGCATTGGCGCCATCTGTTCAACATCGCCTCACACCGCGAAACCTGGAAATGCAACTGAAACATGACAAGAAAAACGTTCTGGAAGAGAAACCACCACAGCACCTTACTGACCAGGGGGAAAAACACGGAATAAAAGTTAACAAGTGAACTACCACTGTACGCACACCGCTATGCACTTGAAAATTTCTTGTTATAATGCCTGCTGTATATAAACCATGTGCACAAAAAATGTGCTGCAGAGTAGAACCGCGACGTCCAAAACTGAAGCCTGGAAAGTGCCGCATGCGACCTCAGCTCTCTACCTCGGGTAGGCCACTACCCGTCAGGAGTAAACAATCCCTTAAGTAAATGCTGTAATTATGCCTGCATGTTTCTACCTATACTGGACTCTATATTATACTTTCGAGTACTTCCAGCTATAATCCGCATCCGATTTTTGGGAGACAGGCCCCACACTGAGCAGAGACGATGCCATCAAACTGTCAAACAAATACAGGTATGAGCATAGTGATAGTTCCCTTGTAAGATCAGAGTCGGTGGTCTAAGGGAATTGAACCTGGGTCTTCCGGAATGCGAAGTAGACTAAATAACTTATGAAATATGCCAAAAACCATGGCCGCGCCGTGGCTCAGTGGTTAGACCACTTGGCTGTCACCAAGGCGGCCCGGGTTCGATCCCAGGCGACCGCAGAGTGAGATTTGTAGTGGACAACACGGCGCTGGGGCGAGTTTTTTCCGGGATCTGCGGTTTCCCCCGCCATCTTAATTCACCGGTGCTCCATCATCGTCACATGTATCATCAGTGTCATCGCCTGCGGTGCCGTATGTAGTAAAGGCGGGCGTTAAACACTACACATTTCATTTCATTGCCAAAAACTTCGTTTTAGTGGTTAGACTTTTTATTCCATTTCTGTAATCGGTATTTATGCTTTTGTTTGTTGCCAACTCTGTCAACTGCCAGGATGTCAGAGCAGTCATGACAGTAAATCTACTGAGATGGAACTGTCGCTTTTAAGTGTTGCTTGGATTTGAACCCGTGATCTAAAATCAGTAGACCAGCACTGAGCCACGGTATTTGAATGACAAAGTTAAGCTGTTCTGTTATTCTTCCAAAGACAACTTGCTGTGTTTAAGAATCTTGTTTCTTGCTATTATTGCCTTAATTTGCGGAAGAAAGAGAATTCAGTTTGCATATCTCAGCAAAGATTTCCCAAACACAAGTCTGTATTTATCAACTGTCGCATTCCTTGATCGATTCTATCGAGTGTCTGTCGTCACCTTTTTACTTACGTAGCACAAAGTGATGTTGACACTAAAAGGTAAGAATGCAGTGAGGATTACGCTTAGGCTAACATCATAGTAAATCGACACGGGTGAAGTCCCTGTATTAGGTACTTACACTGCATTACACTGCCAGTCTTTTAAACTCGAATGACTAATTGCAATTACTTCCTCCTTTTCTATAGATCATTGTACTTCTAACTATAATACTTTTATGGTAGTTCCTTATAATTTTTATGCTATGTTACTCTGGTTTCTCCTAATAACGGTAAAATAATCCTTTGATATTCACATGAAAGACTGTGGAACGTCTCACTTCTCTTAACCTCCCCCTGACCGAGCGGGATGGCTTAGGTGATTTCGTCTGTAGCCCGCATCCGGGAGGCCCGGTTTCGATTCTCGCGGCCGACCTACCTGACTCATGAGTTTTTCAGGGGTTGCCAGGCGAATGCTGGGTAGGTTAATTACATCCTCCGAATTTCTTGTCCCTCTATTTCATCTCCATTATCTCTATCTGGTGGTCTCTTTCAGTGTAGAAGTGTCGGTGAGTGTCTCGGCGCTGCATGGCAGGATGATATGCTCGGAGTGAACCCCATCCTCCTCCGACAGGTTGGTTGCCGGGAGGCCACTTCCGAACCACAGTGGCTGGAGAAGTGGCTGGAGAAGTTTTCATCTAAGTAAAAATGTAGGAACCCTGCCCTCTCTACTGCCATGTCTTCTTGGGGCGGCCACCCTCTGTCTTGGGATGCCCCACTTGGAGGCATAGGTACAATAGATTAAGACTGGTTGCAGTGCCAAAAACCCTCCGTAGTAATCCTAATTCCAACGTCCCCTTGCACTATCGGAATTCTGAAAATGCTGCACTGATGTAAGTGGGGAAGGATTATTGCTTGGAATTATGGATTAATTTTTTACATTTAGTAGTTTCTACTATAACTTATATTAAGTAGGAAGAGTATTGAATTTAGTACCAAGATTTCAGTTGAAATACATGTTTCGATGTCCCTGAAAAATAAAGGCACTTAAAGGTGTGTGTGTGTGTGCGTGTGTGTGTGAACAACATACCTAAAACTAGGTTAAACACTAAAGTTCGTATTTAGTTTCAACATCGTTCAAGGATACGTAAATCTTCAAGAAAATCCCTCCACCCCATGCTACCCTTTGCATGCAACATTTTGCGAAACTTTTAATTAAAATATATACTATGTGTTTAAGATATTTATATAATAGATGAAATGTAGATCTTGTATTTTAGGAATATTATCAGAAGTCCTCTACATAGTAGATGATTTTTGCATAAAGATTAAACCGTAAGAGAGGGAAAGAACATTTTACTATACAAAAATGACAGGTCTTGTTATAACATACTATTTATGTCACTTGTGGTTATTCTTTACTTGCTTGGATGTTTCAGTACTTATACCTATCTGAAATGCTAACACATTATTATTACCTTTTATCTCTCTATGTATATAGATATATATTTTTTTCTTTTCCTTATTTAATCGTTTTTATTGTTTCCGTTTAATTACCTATCTGTTTTCTGCAGTTTCACACACATACACTATACACATAAACACCCATGCCCAGGGCGGGACTCGAACCCACGACCCTCTACGCGGTGGAACGCTAGAGACATACATTCTAACGACCATGGCTACGAGGGCCGGCTAAATATCGAATCTGGTCTCTTGGACAGGCAAAGGGAACGGAATTTCAAGGCATCACATAGTGACCATCTCTTAAATATATGACTATCATTTAAGGCCTACTGTATTCGCTTATGCCCCTTGCCCTTCAAGAAGATTAGCAAAAAGAGAACATTTGCAATGTTTATCTCTATTAACATAGAGAAAAGTTGGCAGGGATATTTTGCACAAGAGTTGAGAATGTCTGTGAGTTCAAAAGAGAAGACATTTTATATAATTACAGTAGCTCAGATTTTATTTCTTTATACCGTATTTTTGGTCCCTTAGTCATTTAATAGCACAAACGCCATATGGTTTTCACATGATGTAGCAACCCCCTCCCCTTTTTTTGTGTAATTTACGTCCTCCAACATTTAGTCATATCGGACGGTGAATGAAATGGTTGAAATGATGCTCAAATGCGTCCGGGGTCCTTGGAGCTTAGAGCTACCTGGCATTCGTCTTCTAGGATAAGGGAGACCCCCGGAAAAAACCTTATCCAGGTAACTCACCCTGTCCGAGATTCGAACTCGGGACCTCTTGAACGTGAGGCAGACATGTTACCACCACTCTAACGAGGGGAGCCAGCAACCCTTATGGGATTATGTGGGGGTAGTTATAGAAATATGCTTAAAATACTGGTTCAGCTGTATAAAAATAATGATGATAAATTGTTATTAAAGATCTGCTTAGAGCAACAGAAGAACTCAACATGCAAGGATGGTTGCTGGTCGGAGCTAGAGAGAACGATTTAAAGAATAGCGATGGGGGATATCTAAGAGGAGGGAGAAAGAATAGAGTACAGGCCATTGACAGACAAATGACGGGGGAAACTTGATAAGTAAGAAATCACTAAATGTATACCTGAAAATGAAAAGAGATTAGGAAAGGGAAACATATTTACCTATGTTATAGGTATGAGAGGGAGATTTTAGCTTGGTTAAGGACAGGAGGTGTATTGAGAGGGAGTGCATTCTATGTGGAAAGAAAATAAACACAAAACATTGTGTAGTGGAATGCAAAGAAATAGAAAACTGGGGATAATCAATATAGAATAAGATCTAAGATAATAAAGGGGCTTATGTAGTATTTTTAAAAATGCCCATGTTGAAAGGAGAGAAAAGAATAAGGGAGGTGGAGTACTTTGCAGATAAAACAAGATAAATGGATGAGAAGGGTAAGAAAATTAAGACACAAATAACCTATACTCGTAGATTCTGTACTCCCTGGTACCAAGTTAAAATGACACGTTTATGACCATCGAACAAAGTAAACTTCTCAGTTATTAATTATAAAATTTGCGCTCACTGGTGTTTAATATTAGGAATGTCTTCTATGTACATTGTTCTCCATGTACATTTGTAATTTAACATAGCATGCTATTATAACTGATTACAGCATACGAAAGAAACAAAGCAACACTTTCTTACGTGAAGGTTATTAACATTTTGGCATTACTCACTTGTATGACGTGGCGTTATATGCAGATTCGATTCGGTTTTGTTTTGCTGCTCTTTTGTTTAATTAGTTGTTAAATCGGCGGCGTTTGTATGTAGCTAACAAGGTAGACAGGGTGGGGTTCAAAAAGGATTGGCTAACATTCTATCTCATTATGATATAAATCCTCCTTTTGTACGAATTTAACGGGCAATGGTTTTATTTGTTTATATATATGTTAGGCGACTGTAATTTTACTTAATTAGGCCATGTCTGGACTAGACAGCTGATTCGGCCGCAACCTATCTCGTTAGCCATGCATTTCTATTGCGAGTATTTAACATATATCTTCTGTAAAGCTATTTTCTACTACACGGTAATCTTCGTCACATTTTTTTTTTTTAATTTACAAGTGTTCGTACTCTGATACAATTACTTTATAAATCTTTTTTTAGGGTTTTAATGATTTACGAATAACATTTGGAAGTTGTTTTGCGGTCCATATCCATAAGAAAGAATGTGGTTTTTTAATGTTTAAGGACTAAAAATATGGTTGGATGGTTTTTGGCATTACTCTACACACACATACATACCACTTTACTCTCTTTGTAATGTTGGTATAGATTATTTTTATATAACTGCAAAATCATACAAGGTTACTGATGAAAAAGAGAGTGGGTACTTGATTAAAATAAAACTATCTAATAAATTGCATTAATAATTTCAGAGATATGTCTTTCTCCCAAACTTAGGTTCACTTTGTTCTAAAATTAGCGAGATATTTTCCTCCCACGGGTCTGGAATATACACAAATTGATTTGCTCCCCTATCAAGTGTTTACGCACGAGAAGCTGATATGTCTATTTTCCCATTTTAAGAATATGTTACATATGGCCAGATAATAATGTTCCCTTAACGTAACAGAACAAAAAGCTTTGAAGTGAAACGCAAAAAGTCCTGTGACTGTTACATATATGCTTTTTACAGAGGAACCAGCTTAATAGACATGTACTCACGGGGATAACCCTAAAGTCATACGTGTCCATCTTGTCCCTGACCCACATCAACATTATGACGCATGACTGATGTCACAAATGGTCTACGTGAGAGATTAAGCTGCTTGGCCCGTTGTTGTGACGTCACTCCCGGCGCAGCTGTGACGCGCTAGCTCTAGTAACATGGTTAGGAAACGTTGCTACCCTTATGGGCGTGTCCATGTCGTCGTCCCTTGTTGATACTCTGTTCTTGCTTTGTTTTGACGTCTTTGTACGTGTGTGAGCATAATTCAGAAAGGAAAAGTGGTTGAAAGCAGAACTTGGTATTTAATTTCGGTATATTTAAAAAAATATGACAGAATTTTGTGTAAATCACAAAATTCTAATAAGTAAACTACACCAATATGGTATAAAAGACATTAATTTGGAATGAATCAAATCATATTTAGAAGGCTGCAAACAGTAAATTATGAGGGCAATGCAGGTTCTATATATACAGAACGGGTTCCACAAGGTTCTGTACTGGGTCCATTACTTTACGCATTATACACTAATGATCTTGCACTTACCTTATTGGACAACCAGTATTTTACGCTGATGACACCTCCATTATTTTAAGTGGGTGGATACTAAAAACTTAGAAATAAACGTTGACCAGGCCGTAAAACAATTGGAAGCATGGTTTACATGGAACGGATTGAAATTAAATACAACTGAAACAAAAATCTTACAATTCAAAACCGTGGTAGAAAAAACAAACTTACTAACTTCAGATAATGAAATAGAAGCAAAACTCAAGTTATAGGGATTCTGGCAAACCACTGTTTAAAGCATTAAAAATTTTGACACCTTCCTGCTTATGTATTTAAGGCCCAAATGACCTTTGTGTCGACGGGCCCTAAAACATCACACACACTCACTTATGTATTTAAAATATTGTTTTATACGTACATAATGCTGATAACAGTTTTCTAAAAGGTCAGCATCAACATGAACACAACACAAGAAGAAAAACATACAATCAGATATCCGGTCCAATGATTAGCACTATTCCATAAAAGTCCACATCATATGGGAATCAAAATATATAATAAATTACCAGGAACATTTAGAGATATTTAAAATCAATCTCTTCAGAAGTCCATTAAAAGTTTACTTGCAAGTAAGGCGTAATATTCAGTCGAGAAATAATGGATGATGAACTATGATCTCAGTGTATATTAATGTATAATTTTAGGAAATGTATGTATTGTACATACTTGATATTTCTTTGCTTTACTATACTTAGTAAATATTGTAGTCTTAGTTTCTAGTTTTTTAATCTTAAACTTAAATCTCGACTAGTCATCAACTTATGGGCATTTCTCAACTATGTAAGTGTAATGTGACGAATAAAGAATTGTATTATATTATATTGAACATTTTAAAAGAAAACCCCCACTTCAAACTACCTTTAAATGGAAAATATGTCGAAAGTCTTTATTTTCTCAAAAATGACTAACGATTTTGATTAGAAGCCATATGTTTAAGATATTTTCATAAACAAATAAAATGTACATATTTTATTTTCTTGGAACATAGTGTATAAGTGGTAAACCATAAAAGATAGACAAACTGTTGTTGTTACATATAGCTTTATTTGGAAGTTAATCCATTACTGGTAACTCATTTAACAGGAATTGGTTACAAATCACAAATAACAATACCACATATGAACATGGGGAAACCAATAAGCAATAAACATATTTAATTTACACTGTCAGCTTTAAAATGACTCTGGCCTTCCCGTATAGGTTACACATATCACTCTGTTTCTGTAGATCTTTGTTTAAGCCTGGGCACACCAGAAGGTGGAAATGTGTAGTGTTTAACGCCCGCTTTTACTATATACGGCACCGCAGGCGATGACACTGATGATACATGAGATGAAGATGGAGCACCGGTGGAATGAGATGGCGGGGAAACCGGAGATACCGGAGAAAACCCGCCCCAGCGCCGTGTCGCCCACCACAAATCTCACTTTGCGGTCGCCTGGGATCGAACCCGGGCCGCCTTGGTGAGAGCCAAGCGGTCTAAACCAGAAGGTGGAGGAATTCATGACACCAGCTCTGCAGATGGGGCATTCACTTGTTGGTAGTATAGCTATCCTATTTTTGGGGGCAAGGTTACTCGCGTCCATGACACTCCACAAGTCACACGAGCCCCCTGAGTGGTGCCAAATGAGTAAAAGAAGACGGCAAATGGAAGATAGACAAACTCTTATTACGCAATAAGTGTAGATTTTGTTGAGGCAGTCAGTTTATGTAAAACACCTAAATTTAACCATTACCTGCACTTCTTGTTATCGTTATACATTTTTAAATACTTATTCTTTCCCCAAATTTTGTTTATCATGTTAGTCATGCAAAGAAAAAAAAAACATCGCATTGCAACCCGCTGATTAAAACATTTGACTGTCGCTTAAAGTCCACTGTGTTCCCAAATCCCGTTATAAGGAAAATGTAATTAAATATAATTTTTGGAACTATTTATCTCGACTATCATTAATTATGCAGGGAAACGAAGGTTTGTAAAAATTTGTAAGAATGAACAGAGAAAGCTATGTGCGTGCACCACATCACATTATTTTTGTGGCTTAAGAAATTTCCGAATTATTTCTTGTTATTAATATATCATCAGTATTTAAAACACTCATTTTGAAGTATTATATCACCATTTGGTAATTTCGGAAGAATTTCAAAATTAACATGCAGTGGCCAACTTTTTAGCATTTTACTATCGTTTGGGCATTTATACTTCCCTTCTACTTATACAATTCTTTCTTCAAGGTTTCATCTCAATTAACGTTAATAAAATAGAACTAAGTCTAGCTGTAAGTACAGTTTAAAATGTAATGATAATGGATAGTGTGTCATTTGAAAGTAACGATCCTGATTTACTTAAATCTCTTTACCATTATACATGTTATGTACTTATGTATTTTTCCTAATTATGGCCTAATTATGTGTGACGTATTTAAGGATGACGAATTAAGTAATGTTTATTCAATAAAATCCAACGGATTCTTAAAGTAAACAATAGAAAAAACGGCAATGTTATGAATGGATGGTAATTCCAGTGTTTTATATGGATTTGGAACGTTAGCCTTTTAAAAAAGAAACTCAAAAGAGGTGAAGCCTCTGAAATGACATTTCGAGACTACAGAAGGTATGGGAGAATAGCCAATGTGTCATACTACCAGTATTTTATAAATAATTAGGTATAAATAGACCAGTCTGAAAAAGAAATGGACTGTTTCCTGGGAGATCTTGTTTACGTCAGTCACTCTATCTTCGTTTATCTAGCGCTTTGCAATGGAAGATTGAATGAGACCAATTTCCTTCATCGCATAACCTACAAATTGGGGTTTCCTTAATACCTACACTCGAAACTTATGGAAGAAATTTTAATTTACATTAAAACATTGCTTCCTTAATTATTTTAGGGGCAATATGCAGAGAAGCACTTCTAATGGGAAATAAAGTTGAAAATAGTTTCGTAAGAGGATTTTAATTTCAAATAGGACAGACATTCTCCTGTACAAGAATAAGGATATTGCGGGGCCCTATTAAACACACACACACACACACACACACACACACACACACACACACACACACACACACACACACACACACACACACGCACACACACATAACTCTGTAAGAAAGAGCAAGTGGAAAGTGTTCAATGAGGAGTGATTATCTTCTGCAACAGGCCTGCTTTCTCATTATTTTGTGAAAAAAAAATATAAATCGGCTGGCCCCGTAGCTCAGTCGGTAGAGCACCTGCCTGCCATGCTAGGGGTCCCGGGTTCTATTCCCGGCGGTGGGGTGGGGATTTTTCTCCGACCGAGATAATTCCTTATCTTCCCCAGAGTCTTATATGAATGAGACTGCGAGTGTGTGCGTGATCTAATGATTAAAACCCAACGAATACGGGTTAGCACTTTCGATATATACCAAAGGAGAACGGCCGTCGATATGACCATTGCAGTTAAAGGTGGGGTATAAATGGAACAAAAAACATGTTGTCTTCAGTATTTTAAGGGCGATATAAGAAACCATGTTCTCTAACGAAAGAGGATGGAAAATGTTCGGCGAGGTATAATTTTGAGCTTATTAATCAGGAATGCTCCTGTTTTTCTATTAATTAAGGCATAAATATTGCTCCTTGTAGTATTTTATGCTTTATAATGTTAAAAAGCCTCATAATAGGAGATGGGGTTAACATATAGGATATGAGGCCTTTTGTAGGGTATTAGGTTCGAACGAGACATTTGTTATGATGGTTACGTAATCAAATTAAAATAATTGAATACCAGCAATAGTTAAATTGATTGCAAGTGAAAATAAATGTTTGAAAAATTGGTATATCAAAGACCAGTGAGAGAACGCCGAGTTTGATTGTAAACCGCACACAAAGGCCATCCATCGTCAAATTAAGGTAAATTACAGACCTTGCCGTGTCGCAACGTTGTTAAGGGAAAGTGCAGGAGGCCGGCTCTTGACCTCCATAGCTTCTCAGAGAGAACGGGTTCCCGTTGTCAACTTGACATTCCACCATCTGATGTACTATGGCAGTAATTAAACCCAGATTGGCTTTCTGTACACAACAAAGAGGAACGAACGGCGCTCCACATCGTGCACAACCTATTGGAAAAGGGCGACATCCAAATGCAGAGTACTCGCTATGGCATCGGGAATAGAAGCGGCTTAATTTAACACGTAGACACTGGTTCTGTATGATCAATACTGAACGCAAATCATAAACTGATAGAGGAAATAAGAGGTACACGTAATGTGTGGTCTATATGTACATAATACTGTAGTAAACACACAAGTTATGTACTACAGTAAAACCTGCCTCAAACGAACCCCTTATATACCGGAAACTTGGTAAAACGAAAATAAATGTTTGGAACGTAGCTGTTTCCCATGTAAAATTATACTCTAAGCCGAAAAACTGCCTAACGCAGAAATGGAAATACTTTTTTGGAACTGTATGGGGAAATAATGTGATTAAAACTGATTACTTTGTTATGGGTTACAACGTACGTATTGTCGCGACTGGCGGCAGCGCGCACAAAGAGACAGTGCGGCGCGGAGAGATCAGAGACTGACAGTGCATCACGGAGTTAAAAAGTATTCCGAAACAGATAAAGATAGCGCGGAGATAAAAGGTCTACCGAAACAAAGTTAGCTAATTGGAGAATTCTAGTGATATCTTGATTGATAGAGAACATTCTATAATAGTCTGGAATCATGAATGGTCGTGTATAAAAAGAAGCAGTGGCTAGTTTATAGAACAGTGGTAACGAGAGATGTAATTGGAACCGATGTGTTTTGAAAGTGAACTCTTTGTTGTGGTCAATGACTTTGGAATATTGTAATTGTGTATGTTACGTAACTCTGCTACTGTGAGGGTTCACCAAAGTGTGTTTCTACGGAAATAAAAAGCATTTTGAACTTCTGCAACTTGGACTTTTAATTCTACAAACCCACAAAGTCACAGTATTTTAAAAAGTGCAATAATTCTGAGGGCGACTGCACTTGCACCGAAGTTCCATGAACTACAAGTCATAAACTGTAATCCTACGAGGAAAGGCGCAAACAACCGTTAGCTCTATCGCTTAGTACCGTGCTCTTGATTTTGTCTGGGTGCTATGCTTTCTACACCGACGAATGCGCTTTTGGTTGAGGCCTCAGAACTATCATTGGAGATCCGTTGACACCTCTTAACCCAGCGCTTTCTATTGCGAGTTTTCTCCGTGGACGCCCACCCAGTATTGCGGACGTTGTAGTATCTCGCTACTAATTACCTGAACGCGGATTTTCCAGCTGTACGACGATTGCCCTTACTCTTACTGGGTTTTCGGGATCTATACCACGCTTTTCCCTTAATTTTGAAAAGTCCCTCTCTTCCGGGGTTTCAATATCCATATGACTTACACTTCCTGAATATTTCGGTGCATTATCTTCCTGATTACATCATCTGGAGCCCTGACGTGAACGTCGCCCTCTCTCATTTAGGTCACATGGCCAGGTTTCACCACGATCTACACCGACGGTTCTAAATCTGCTGATGGAGTAGGTTATGCATACGTCTGTCCCTCTACTAATGCCCTGGCTCGATACCGCCTACCTATGGAGGCTTCCAACTACACTGCGGAGGTTCTGGCCATTCGTGACGCTTTGCAATATGGGATTTCTCAGGGCTTCCCCAAACTGCTGGTCTTAACCAATGCGCAGTGTGTGCTGCAGAGATTCTCATCTCCCCGCTGGACAAGAGATGTGCACTGTTATCTTTACGAGATACTGACGTTGGTGAACAACGCTACCATAGTCGGACATCAAATTCACTTTCTTTGGATCAGAGGGATTGTCGGAATTCGATACAATGAAGTCGCCGATCGCCTGGCAAAAGAGGGACTCACCCAAGGCACCTTCCAAGGCATCCAACTGCCGTACACGGATTTCTTCCCGGTCCTTCAGCGTGACGCCTATTGCCGCTCCAATGATGCCTGAATTCGTTCGCAGTCCATCAAAGGCAAACACTACGCCGCCGTTCAGACGCATCTATCCACGACTCCTTGGTTCTTCAGCATCAGGATTGTACGTCGGCATCTCACCTCCATCATTAGAATGCGACTTGGACATGCATGTTACCCTTCGCATCTACACCGACTACGTCTCATCGATTCCCCTCTATATCCTGATGACCCAGGCGAAACCGCTGACCTCAATCATTTCCAGTTCAGTTGCTCTCGCTACCGAGCCCACCGTTCTTCCTTCCTCCGCCGCCCACTTCAACAGTCTGTTCCTTTTCCCGCTAGCGTCAACACCACAAACCTGTATACCAAGCTCTTCTGCAATTTCTTAAAGAAAGTGATCTACAGATCTATTCTCCTCCCATCCTCTTAATTTTCTTTCATTATTTTTCTTATTTTTCCCTTCGAAGGCCATATGGGATGTTACCGAAGGCAAAAAAAAAAAAAAAAAAAAAAAAAAAAAAAAAAAGCTCTCTTAACTCTCTTCCAACCCACAAGGTAAGGGTGCAACTCTTTTGCAGTGCATTCATTGTCAGTTTCGTACTTACATGTGATGAAGTACGAGTGGAAAGAAACGTTGAACTTTGGTGATTTTCAAAACCACAGTTTGTGTACACAAATTCTGTAAAATGAGTACTAAACATAAGTCATCATTGGAGGAAAAAAATAAGATTACCTATTGAAGAAACAGGAAATGAACAAACGTCCAGTTAAAGAATTGACGGTGTTGTTCAAAGTGCAGAAAACTTAGATTTATGTGATTTTGAAAAATAAAAATTAAAGACGAGTAGTGGTTAACAGTACAACAGGGTATGTGAAAAGCATCACAAAATCTACACAGCATGAGCTAAATCGCGCTGTGTTCAAGTCAATTGTTAGTGCGCGCCCTATAGAAATTCCTATTTCTGGACTCAAGCATTTTAGACAGCAAGAAAATTAGGCAAAGATTATCTAAGACGGAAACATGTGTAAACGAAGAATAAATAAATGCTGGAACCATCGCGATCCATTTTAGAGAGGTTTTACTGTACCTGAATCTCCCAAAGAGGCAATTTTTACTTTCTCTACCCAAAAATTTATATCTATATTCCTATTAAAATACGTGCTTTGGGGCCCTTGAGAAAAAAAATAAAGCTATTTTTATAAAAAAAAAAGTGCCTCCACTTCTTGTGTGTGCGTGTGCGTTTTATCATCCTCCAACTTTAATTCACATCGGATGATGAGTGAAATGGGTGAAACGATGCTCAAATTAGTCTAGGATCCATAGAGCTTAGTTATCATACATTCATCTTTCAGGGTAAGGGAGAATCCCGTAATAAACGTTATCTAGTTAACTCACCTTGACCGACTTTCGAACTAGGCATCTCTCGAACGTGAGGCAAACATGCTACCATCTATGCTACGGAGGCGAGGTAATTTCTTATATGTAAATCTGCTCCCATGAGAAAAGGGTAGTTTCTCATACAGGAAAGATGTGCTTTTCTGATTTATCTACCCAAGCCAGGTAGATTAGTTGTATTCAAGTTCGGTAACTGTACAAACTGTTACTTCTGCTAACATCAGAACTTGCTGAACCGATACTTTGTAATTAACAACTGAAGGTATTATTATTTTTGTAGGTCACAGACTGACTTTTTCGTAGAGGATAACTTGGTGGCCACACATTAAGGGCTTCCGCATTGAAAAAGCACGTCCAGATTTTATCACACAAATTACGGGACCAAAGAAAATGTAGGTACAAAGGTTAACGTTTTCATTTATAATTATTAAAAAGGATTATTGTATCACTGCGACCTGTGATTCTTCCACCATCCAAGGGTATATAGAGGCTTTGCCAAATTCAGGACCTTGGAAGACTATCATGGATATAGTCATATTATGTTACGTGAATATCATGAGATTTTAACTCGTCACTAAGAATAGACAGACTTTATGAAATTACAATAAAGTATAAATATGTGTTTTTTTTACAAAAAGTACCTGAAATTGGTGTATTTAATTTTTTATACCCTGGTAATGAAAAGTGGGCGTGGCAAATCTACCCCTTATAGATTTTTCTCCATGTAAACATTTTTATATTTTTGTACTTTTCTCCATATAAACACTTTTTGCGGTAAATCTGACATTTTAAGGACATTTAGAATATACGTAACTTGTTAGAAGAAACCTGTGCGTTGGTTTGTTGATTACATGCATGCATACATACGTACATGCATCCTTACCTACCCACCTAGCTAGCTAGCTACCTATTTAGCAACCCACACCCACCTACCTACCTACCTACCTACCTACCTACCTACCTACCTACCTACCTACCTACCTACCTACCTACCTACCTACCTACCTACCTACCTACCTACCTACCTACCTACCTACCTACCTACCTGTCATATACCTAACTTCTTCCCTACATAGCCACCTATCTGCCTACCAGTCTAACTGCCTACCTGCCAAACTGTCTACCAGGTTACACACCAATCCATATATCTACCTATATATCTGCCTATTTGCCTACCTAACTGCCTCTCAACTTATGTACGACGGCTGTTGAATAAAGAATGGTCATAATTTTTACGGTCATAATTTTTCGCACTAAAATTCAATCTTCTTATATTCTGTTAGCTTAATGTGAAACAAACACGCCGTAGTAGTTTCATTGTTGATACTCCTGGTTCCCGCCTGTGAGAACCAGGCAAGTTCAGATATGTTCAGTATCGCCTACCGCTGCAATGGAGGTAACATGTAGTTAAAGTTGATGTTAGAGAAGGATCCGGAGTTTCTTTCAAACGTAATCACTGTTGGTGAAACTTGGCTGCATCACTTTGAGCCTGACACCAAACAGCAAAGCTCAGTGTGGAAATATCCTTCATCACCAACCCCCCAAAAGCGAAAGTGTTTGCTTCTATTGGGAAAGTTATGGTCATCTCATTCTTTGATATTCATGGAATGGTTTATCAGCATGTTGTACCTGCACACACATCAGGAACTGGACAATACTACAGGGATTTCCTGAAAACATAGCAAGTCCATATCATTCGCGAAACACCACATTTCCATGAAGCTGGCGGATGCTGCACCATGATAATGCGCGGCCGCATATTGTCAATGTTGTTGCTGAATATCTTGCAAAAATCAAAGTGAAGTGCATTCCTCACCCTCTCTATAGTTCGGATTTAGCCCCATATGACTTTTTCTATTCCATTACTTGAAACGCCTTCGTGGGAGGCATTATCCAGCATCAGAAGCAGTGGTGAAGTCTGCGGAGACGATTTTGAAGGATCTCTCAAAAATGGTTTCCAGCATGTCTTTGAAGACTGGCAGAAACGCTGCGATAACTGAATCGCATTCAGGGGAGACTATTCTGAGAAGCACCATCAAAATTATCAGGATAAGGAAAGGTACGTTGTCAAAAAAAAAAAAAAAAAAAAAAAAAAAGTGATCATTCTTCATTGAACAGCCAGCCGCACCGTGGCTCAGTGGTTGGACCTCTTGACTCTCACCAAGGCGGCCCGGGTTCGATCCCAGGCGACCGCAAAGTGAGATTTATGGTGGACAACACGGCGCTGGGGTGGGTTTTCTGGGGGTCTCAGGTTTCCCCCGCCATCTCATTCCACCGGTGCTCCATCTTCATCTCATGTATCATCAGTGTCATCGCCTGCGGTGCCGTATGTAGTAAAATAGGGCGTTAAACACTACACATTCCATTTTTATTGAACAGCCCTCGTACCTACCTTCGTTCTTGTTCACCTATCTGGCTGTCTGGCCGCCTACATACCTGTTTACCTATCTTCATACTTAGCTATCCACCTATCCATCCACCCACCCATTCACCTACCTACCTGCATGCCTGCGTACCTGCCTACCTATCTGCGCAATTTTCTTCTTTCTGATTATTAGTACAATTTCTTTTCGCTTTGTTCTAAATTGAAAAAAAAAAAAAAATCCTATTTCTGATAAATATTTAATAAAATTAATGTGCAATTTAATTGCACAGGCATAGAAAAACAAACTTACCGAATTTCCTCCCTCTTTTTAAATTATAAATTGCAAAAGTAGCGGCCTTTATTAAAATTCAATTCTTTCTAAAAGCATAATAAATAATATTTCATTCCAAATTATTTAATCTAGAGCAATGAAGCTTGCACCATCAATACATCATGACAGGTACAACTTATCCTAAAAGTTTCACTAAAAATTGGTTGATTAGGGTATAAATTCCAAATGGTACCAGAGTATCCCCTTAAGTTGGGAGAGGAGACAACCTACCCATCATTTGACTATGCCTGAAGGTAACAAGAAGGTAGTCTTTAGTTGTGCGTAGGATTGGTCATGTTTGCAAGGCCGTCCTCTACGAGAAATAACCGTCAAATTAAACAGTTAAAACAAGCCTCACCTGCAAGGGCACTGCCTTACATAGTTTTAAAGGCACAAATATTGTGTAAGCGATCAGCATTGGCCATATAAAGGTCAAACTACAAGAGACAAGAGGTCACTATTGCGCCGGTGCCACCATTGCCACCGAATACGTACTGCATTGCCATACTAATCGCAGCGGATGCTTTAATTATTTAGGGCTGTATGTGACGACACATGTCACAAGTCATCTTATTTTGCTGGTAGTGTTGCAACACTTACGTTGTATCATAAATAACTATGGTGACTCCGGTACACAGATATGCAGGGCTCGGGCTAAGCCCATTGACAGGGCTCAAAAGTAATTTGAAAAAGTTTTGTGGGCTCGGACTTCAAAATAAATACAAAAGAATTTCAGTTATCACATTAAAAATGTTCAGTTTATTTGATTTGTAAAGATATGAAACATATATTCTTATATTAAAAATATATTAGCCATTTTTTTTAGAAAAAAGGTCGATGACTTTTCTATGCAAAGAGAAAATAAAGATAAGCAATTAAATATCCAATTTTTTGCCATTACACAATAATTATCGCAGTATGCACACATCGAACGCAGTAGTAGTAATAAATATTAGCTTTAGGACAGATGCGGATGACGTTACAGCAGCACGGCAGCTGCAAACTCTTGCTCACTCCGTCTACCCATACCCAGGACATCCTGGGCCGGAAAATAGCACGGTATGTCGTCAAAGCACATGCATCTTATAAAATAGTAGCAGCGTTCATTCCATCCCAGCCTACGTCGAAGCGAAAGCAAAGCTTTCAGTCCTGGCCACAGATCCTCACACGTAAGAAATTATAAGGGTCTTCCACCCACAAGCATATGGGGTGGTCCTTCTCACTAAATTCCCCAAGTTAAAGCGCTGTTACGATATTCTTCTTGTGTCCTCAGAAATTAGCTCAGACTGTGCAAACGTGCTACTTATGCGTGTAAATTCGGCTTATATTTAAAGAAGCTACATAGTGTTTTACTTAGTGTAGTTTTATAAATGTATTAGGGTTTAATAGTTATTAGCACTTAGAACTTGTGTAATTTAATTAAGATGTGGAGACCGTGGAAATCGAACTTAACATGGATTAGCATATCCATGGGTTTCCATTCATACTTGTAATATATACCTAACAGTATTTCTAACCTTTCTCGAGTTCTAAAGCGTTTATGACATTTAATTATTATATGGAATGTACCTGATTATTTATTTAAATTGTGGCAGAAGCCCCCCCCCCCCCCCAAAAGAATTAAACTGCTTAACTTGATTGAAACTTGTAAAATTAGCAGACGTCCTTGTAAAAAGCTTCCAGCATTTAAAAACAGTAATAGATTTTCCTTGCTAGTTTTTCTTATTTCTTAGTTTGTGTTTTTACTTTTGAGGTATTTACTGCTTTGTTAAATCAACTGAAATTTGATTCATCACCTGTAGGTGCCATAGAATATAGGAAAATGTTTTAGGATAAATCGGCTCACAATTGCAATAAACAAAGCTCTAACGTTGCTTATGCATTATTACTGACCACCAAAATATCCAAAGTGCTTCTTTAATTTGCAAGTAAATATTCGTTGCAAATTCATGCACACTGATGCAATTTAACCATTTTAAAATTGTAATGATGGTCTTACAACAAGGTATCGGAATGTTTTACTAAGCTTTCATAGGATATTATGCTAATAATACGCATTTAGTTCTTGTAGGTAATATAAGTACTACACCTTAACAGCATAGGTAATCTATCTCTTGAGTTATGTTACAGAGCGTTGTAACATTATGTACTATAATAGGACACATTAATTATTTAGAATTTATTTGAAAAGATCATTGGCTATTTCGTACAATGAATTCAGGTTAATTTTTTTTCTTCTAAACGTTATTTTAAACAACGGTAACCCAGGGAATTCTCAGCTCTAAACACGTGCTTAACATTCTTCACCCCTCCAACCCGGTAAGTGTAAAGTCTGTTCAGTTAACGCATGTGCAGTTCGGAGTCAAAGGAACCTGAGCCTCCCGCCCACTAATGACCGTCATAAATCTGTCTCCACACTTCAGAAATGGAACACTGTCGTTGAGGACCAATAGCAACCCTGATTTTCTCGAAGTGACAGCCGCAGGTCTACTCCACGTGGAGTCTCAGTTGCCAAAGTTCCAACTTCCAGTTGATCTGTTTCATTATGTGCAGCAATTCGTTGTGTGTCACGATGTGGAGATCGTGGGAGGGAAATGCAATTATAAATGCAAATGAAGTAGTAGATAAATTTCAGTCACGTGAAAATAATCAAAGTGAAGACAATAGTGTGAATAACTGGGTCGAGTTATATTACTGGAAAAGCCTCAAAAAACAAAGTTATAACGGGAACTGTTTCTAAGCAAATTCAATCGTTTGTTTTGAACACATATAAACATGTGCTGAAAAATAATCCTGGTAAGGGGTCGTGCAACGATGATAAATTAAGGGTATTTACAGAAATACAGTAAGAAATATTGTGACGAAAGGAATACCAAAGATGCCGATCAAGTGTGAAAACAAAAGGAACGTTTCTCTAAAGTAGATAATTTCACATGCGATTTAATTCGTCGAGAAATTTATAGATTCTATGCAAAAGGGAGAGAGCCCACCTTAGATGAATTGGTTGCACATTTGCAAGAAATTTGTGATTTTTCTTGTGGGCACTGCACTTTGAGCGGTCTCCTAAAGGAGCTGGGTTTCAAATACCGCACTTTGAATAATTTAAGGGTTATTATGGAATCCAGTAGAATTGTAGCTTGGCTATATATATCGTCAAAACTAAGAAAGTTTTGCGGTAATGGACATAAGATAATTTATTTAGACGAAAGCTCGTACGATACCCATGACGAATCGAGAAAGGTGGCAACCTTGCAGAAAGGTCTGCGAGGAGGAGGGCCAGGGTTGTAAAACGATTATAAGGGTTCGTCAAAGGCAGTGGCCGAATGCACATGAGTTAACTAAACAGACTTTATCCTAAGCTGTTTATGACATTGTGGTGAGGGGTGAGAACAGTTTTTTCGTACGAAGCCTCCCGCCTGGGGATGCTTTAAGCGCGGTCACTATACTATGGAGCAGCAATGATGGAGTTGGGACGAGTAGGTAGTAAGAGTTTGATAGTAGAAAGGATACTTAAATATTGGTACAGATTAAAATCTTTTGATGAGCAGAATTTACTGAGGCAATGTTTAGTATTAGTAATCCAAGGGAAATCTAGTGATGAGGTGAACTGGGCTCAGGGGTTAGGGAGAACTCTACAGGAAATTGGAATGGGGAATATATGGGAGGAGAGGGAGGGGTTGATTAAAGGATTTTGGAAAGAAGTGAGGAACAGAGTGGAGGACTTAGAGAAACATGAATTATTCCAGAGTCTTGAAGGAAAGAAAAGTTTAGTACAATATAGAAAAAAGTTGATTGGTGAAAGGAGAATTATGTTGAGGTTTGCAATAGGTTAGGAAGAAAAGGTTGGGATTGGGCTAGATTAAGTGCACATAAGTTAAGAGAGTATAGGAAGGAAGTGAATTTGGATAGTTGCCCTCTATGTGGGAAGGCAGATAATGAATTACGTTATATACTGGAATGTTAAGAAACGAAACTATGGCGGGATCAGTTTATACCCAAAAAATGGGAGAGTGTTAACAAAGAAGTGCTAAAATTCAAGATAATGAGAGTATTAAAGGAGGGTGATATAAAAAGGATAGGAGAATTTATGGGGAGAATTAGAGGCACATGGTTTAGGAAAATAAAGTAATATAAACCGTGGTAAAGTTCATCATGCATATTATTAAAATCAGATGGTCAGGGCAAATACTTTGTAAATATGTGTATGTGTATGCAAATAGTGTTTGTTAAAATATTAATATCAAGGTAATATGAATTATGTTAAGGTCCATCATGCATAAAAACCACGGTGTTAAACTGCATGGTGGAATAAAGGGGGGAAAATAGCAACTCAAAGTTATGTATATGAAAATTGTAAGATTTTTGTACAGTATTTTTATGGAAATAAAATAATTTACATGTTCCTTGATAAGAATTCGTCTTTATCTACATAAACTTCGGCGTTAGGGATAGATTTTTAATGAATTAACAACGCTTGCGTATTTTAGAAAAGAAACTCTGGTGCTAGCTGTACGGAGATATGTTTGTAGCAGGTAATAGATCCATTCATGACATCGTGAATCGCCATGTGCTTCTGGCCCCCTTACTGCTCCAGAGTACAGAGCACCTGTAGATCTTCTTTTCAGAGACCTACAGCACATGAGGATTTTGAGACCTCATCGGTCATTTTTCTAAAATTGTTCACGAGGTTCAGTAAAACTCTTAGCACGGCAAACAGAAGTAGAATATGCCCTCATTTCTGTACTGGAAATCAAACTCAAGTCCCTTCGCACCGTAGGCAACAGCCTTGGTGGGTTGGTGATAACAATGATACTATTTATAATTATTATTGATTATGAAAATAACAATAATATAGTTTCTCGCAAGAGAAACACTTCTTACCTTGCATAAATTCCTTCTCATTCTACTACCGAAAGTTTGCTGATAGCAACAATGTTCCTCGTTCGGATTGAAATTAACTGTTCTTTTACTCATACTTTCAGTCACAAGCTTGTTTAGAAACGACAGATTTTAGAATAAGCACTGCTATGTCACCCGGATACGTTATTACGGTCAGCGCTTCCTAGGAGGCGTTGTTATGCTTCATAGCGTAGGATTCAGGCGGTTCTAAGCATCTCAACAAATGACTAACTATACGACCTGTTATATTTATACATCACTTTGTTTATTGTTGACAAACTTTATTGTATACAAATACATTATGGCACTTATAGTTGTGAACAAGAGCTATGTTACATTACTTGAAGCGTGTGTTAGGATTCTGTTCAATAACAGTCCTACAACAGCTACATTTAAATATTAACAAACATTATATTATAATCGCAAAACAAAAACCACTTTATCATACATACAAAACACATAATATTAAATGGGCAGGCGCTTGTGTCATTTTCTTTTTAGTCTTCTATTTGGCGGTTGTGGAGGAGGATGTAGGAAAATGCCTTATAGCAGTGGATGTGGATGATGGCAAAAGTTTGGTGTAGTCTGGTGTAGCTTGTCCTGATGACATCCATCACTTCTGGTATGTTCGGGTCCATGTGAAGAGTGGTGTTGCTAACATACCATGGGGCACCTGTGGTCAATCTTAGGTATCTGTTCTGGATTACTTGAATTCTTTTTACTTGTGACGCTGCAGCAGAGACCCATATGGAGCAACCATACTGACAAATAGGTTTAATAAGTGAGTTGTATAGAATGCGTCTATATGGCATTGCAAGAGGTTATTTCGACTGTATTTGATTTATTGGATTCGGTGTCTTAATCTTGAGAGAAGATACGTGATGTGGAGATTCTAGGCTAGTTTACTGTCCAGTATGAGGCCCAGCTGACTGACTGGGTGTCTTAGTCTTGAGAGAAGATATGTGACTCGATGTGCGGACCATTCTGCTAGTAAGATGCCTCGATACACACGGCGTGTTCGCCGACAACGTAGAAATAGAAATAGAAATATCGACACGTTAACTCATGCAATAAGCACCAAATTAATTCAAATTAATTCAGATGGTTATCACTGCATAAAGCTATGGGAAGCTACAGAGACAGGCACTATTCTTGGTTGGAAAATGCATCTAGACTTCAAAGGAAGTGGTGCAATTGTTTGCAGTATATATTTTATCGTCACCCGTCGTTCAATTGGTCATCAGGATCTGCTTCATCTTCAAGATTTTCAAGATAACATTATTGGAATGCATCAAATGTCTGCAGTAGCCCAAAAAACAGGTTTAACATTTAACCTAAATCCATGCCGTATTAAAAGTTCAAAGCGAACAATCGCAACTAAACACTAATATTGTGGGTTGCATCAGATCGTGGATCGCTGTGCAGTTTATCTGCTCTTTTTTAAAGATGAAGCAGATCGTGATCACCAATTGAACGACGGGTGACGATAAGATATATAGTGCAAACAATTGCACCACTTAGAGTAGTCCATTTGAAGTCTAGATGCATTTTGCAACCAAGGATAGTGCCTGTTTCTGTAGCTTCCCATAGCTTTATGCAGTGATAACCATCTGAATTAATTTGGTTGCTTATTGTATGAGTTAACGTGTCGATATTTCTACGTTGTCGGCGAATACGCCTTGTGTATCGAGGCATGCTTACTAACAGAATGGTCCGAACATCGAGTGATGTTCCCTGTACCATATAAAAAAATTCACCAGATTGAATTTTTGCTTTTCTTTTGCTGTACCATCGGCATGGATTTAGGTTAAATGTTAAACCTGTTTTTTTGGGCTACTGCAGAAATTTGATGCCTTCCAATAATGTTATCTTGAAAATCTTGAAGATGAAGCAGATCGTGATCACTAATTGAACGACGGGTGACGATAATATATAGTGCAAACAAATGCACCACTTAGAGTAGTACCTTTGAAGTCTAGATGCATTTTCCAACCAAGGATAGTGCCTGTTTCTGCCGCTTCCCATAGCTTTATGCAGTGATAACCATCTGAATTAATTTGGTTGTTTACTGCGTGAGTTAATTTGTCAATATTTCTACGTTGGCGGCGAACACGCCTTGTGTATCAAGGCATGCTTACTAGCATTATGATCCGAACATCGAGTGATGTGACCGAGGTTCCAAGTTAGTTTACTGTCCAGTATGAGGCCGAGGTAACTGACTGATTTAGCGGTGGGTATAACGATTCCTCCAAGAACTATGGGATAATATGTTATCTGCTTTTTATATGTGAAATGCACTGTTTGCTATTGCTGTGGATTCATCACCACTCTCCAGTCAGAACACTAATTTGTGATTTCAGTGCAGAAGTTATTTAGTTTCTCAGCTGCTGATTCACAACTGCCTGTACTAAGAATTGCAACATCATAAGCAAAATGCGCAATGGTTAGTTGGGCATGTTGAGGAAAGTCTGAGGTATACAGTGTATAAGGAAGTGAGCCTAGAATACTTCCTTGCGGAACACCAGAGAAGATCGGTTATACATCACTTATATTAATATAAGTTAGAGTGATTTTCATTGTAAATTATTGTATACGATATGCATGCAATGGTGTGCTTTATACTGAAGTAGCCATTATTTAAGCTGTGCTCCAATGTTTTCGTATTTTAAAATCCTCTTTAGCCATTTAAAGGTTGAAATTGAACGGTATCTTATAGTCTTAATCGAGCATAGACCTCCCCAAGTCAAGCAGGGTGTTGTGCTTCATTGTCTGTGCATCAGGCATTGTTAGAACGCGAACCTATCAAGGCATTCAAATGAGGCATGAATAATCAAGCCGTTTATGCACATAACGATGCAGATTTAGGCGGGCGGCGTTTGTTTCAATTAAAGCTGTTAATGCGAAAGCGTGGCTCGTTAGCCGTTGTTGCATAGAATTCCGTCATCCGCACAAGCCATCACTAATGATTCGACCATGGTGAAACATGTCACTCTAATAAAAGTAATTGTCATAATCTATATGTATTAAAATACTTGTTAGTCAGATTAACGCAGAGAAAATATTCGTTCTTTCTTTTTCAGAAAGAATAATAAAAAGTAAAGCTTATCCATTAACTTTACACTTTACATTTTATTGATAAAGAGCATCAACTTAGGTTTTAATAATAATATGAGTTAAAATTTTGCAAAGGAAATCTAGAAAGTTAGAACTTACTTTCTTAAAATATAAGAATCTTCAACAGAATGAGCTCTTTTTCATATTAAAAGCATAAGTGTATTTCAGACTGCCTCTTTGGTCTAGTTTGTTAATATTCTAAGGTAAGAACTGAAGCTTTCCTGGTGACGGATATGTTCGAGATCTTCTCGGGAAACAAGCAAGGGAAAAAGACGATTAGAAATCGACGTTTCGGAAGCATACATCTCTCCCATCATCAGGATATTTTAATATAACTTATAACCACAAACTGTATATAATACATATATAAACAAAGACAAAGGTGTATTTTCAGAGGTCTAGGGTTCAATTCTCATAACGGTTGGAGGTTGGGACTTCGTCATTAGTCAGGATTATTCTCTATTATCCTCCCTGTAATCTGGAAGAGTGACAGCGTAAAAACCAAACCCAGCGTTCACCTATCACCGAGGTTCGATAAGGGAATCGTATGTGGAATTTGCTGTAAACAAAACAATGTTTTGGAGGGTTTTCTCAGGATTCTCGTTTCCCCAGCCAGCTGTTCATTCCATCATGCTGCATAATCACCTTTCCTTTCATCCATTTAATTTTATCTTCTTCCTCACTTTTATACCCATCTTCAGGATGATCAGCAATCCTGCCTATTCCTTGTGCTCCTTCACGGCCATCTGATCTGTAAGTCCTGGGGAATGCAAATCCTTCAGACGAGAAGGTAAATGGAGAAAGAAGAAAGGCAAACGATAGAGTGTGAGAGAAAGAGAGAAAAAATAAAGAATGATAACACAGTGGTTAGCGAGTGAACTTAATTACCGTTGAGCAATTATTCTAAAGGTTAACTCGTTGACATGATAAAAGGGGGAGGGATAACTATATTATACTGTCACGAACCCGTATCTACAATCGCGCGGCTTTTTTACACAAAAGGAACTGATAGGCGGGCAGTGTGAAAACCAAGACAAAGGCAGACAAAGATAACATACAGATAAAGGCCTGCCGAAACGAACAGAGATAAATGGAAATGTCTAGTTACTTCTTGACTGATAGAGACTGTTCGGGATCTGGTTTATTTTCGAACAATCTAGAAATTATCAGTGAGGTATTTAAAGAGGCGACGACTGGCCAGGAGTCGAGTTGCGAGTTGTAAAACAGTGAAGAGTTGCTGTGTGTAACAATAGTGTTGTTGTAGAACGAGAGTCAGCTATTTTGGTGTTGTAATGAGAGCTGTTTGCTATTGTCATCGAGCTTGTTGCTGTAGATTGTGATATGTGATGTAATTCTGCTGCTACGTAGTGTAATTCTACGCAAATAAAGAACATATAGAATTTCGGAAAATTGAACTTTTTTGTTCAGTGTTTCGTAACGTTTTCATTTTATTACATTTATATTATTTTCAGAATTTCACTGAATTCTTCAACTTTCATGTGTGTGCTTTACTTTAAACAGTTTATATTCATTAGGTAAGCAGTTTGTTGATGTGAAAGAAACCTATATAGTATTTAAACTGTTTGAGAAATACACTTGCGAAATTTCCAGAATCTCAGCATTAAAATAGAATTTTAATAAATTAAGTCATTTTTCACTTCTGCAAAATAAAAAGCAATGTTCACTGCCATTTCAGTTTTTTTTAATCTGTAGTGTTGCATTCACATGACCCTAGTATAACATTTTACAAGTCTGCTTTTGTCTATTATTCATGTTTAAAGATAAAAAAATCTCTGCAGAAATATGTAGTTTAATTTTCATTTGTTCAAGGTACGAGATAAAAAAAACAGAGTCCACAGATTTTTAATGTAATTGCTGTATTCCGGCCCATGATTTTGCAAGAACGAATTGATTATTAGCTACTACAGTTAAACGATGACGACGTGTTGAAAGAAGTGAAAGCTCTAATAAGACATCTCAGAAATGGTTGAAGGCACAAAGTGGACTATTTGACAAATTGTGTGTTTTTAAAGATTTCTAAACTTTTTGTGCACTACGTTCTTAGCGTTTGCCAGTCATATAATAGCCGATATACAAAAGTCTTTCGAAGTAAAGAGGACTACATAGACCATTTGCGATTTCCCCCCACAGCAAGTTATCCTTTACGTAGATTCTTTGTTCTTTTTGATTTTCTCAAAAATGGTTGTAGAGATTTTAATTATTCTAGCATATGTTTAAGATTTTGGCATAATAACTAAAACGTACAGATATTTTGAATTTTATGCAAATATCCTGTAAAGTCTTTAAATGTTTAATGGCTTTTCTGCCTCTTCTTAAACCGTAAGAGACAGACTAAACTTTAGAGTTCTGAAAGTAGAATTTTATTAGTTTTATTAACCATTTCCGAGGTATATACGTTGAATTTTCGAATACATGTATTTTTTTTAAAATGGAAATTCCCTTTCCACAGTTTGAGAACGGTTACCCTAAGGCAAAACCTTCATGCTCATTCTAATTACCACCTTCTTCAGGGTTAAATAACATTTTATTTGTTGGAAATCAGTGCCGTTATCCTTTCATTAGAAGTCCACCTTTAGGGCATCCCACTTGACAAACGAGGTGCAGAGAGTCAAGGACGGGCGGTTGGAGGTTAGTCACTTGTTTCTCAGTTTATGCGACACGAAACAATATATTTATGCACTCTCGGAAACAGTACTGCTTCTACAGGAACACTTCCAAACAAAAGCCTATCGTTCCTTGAACTACATAAATGCCACTACATTTCTTTGGACACAGATTAAAGCATTTTATACTAAAGGTCTATCCTTTCTCTCAGCTAAGTTACAGATCTCTTCAAATATAAGTTGTAATAAACGATTTCTGCACTCATAGATTCATACAAACACATAAATATGGCACTCCTTTTGGTTTCAGAGGGTCTCAAAATGCACAATACAGTACAGAAAAAGTAAAATATCCTGAAATTTAGGCGTGGGGAAGTAATGCTTTTAAAAATCTGGAAGCCAACAAAATGTTTCGTGTAGTAATTGTGTCTTGTGTACCAAAGTCATACATATTAAAGAGGATTTAACAGTTTAATTTCAAGACTTGGATTTAATGGTCTTGGAAACATGTGATGTGCATGTCAGGTACTGTAGATACAGAAACCGACATAAATATTCAGATGCGGTTATTAGTATAAAAATGTGATTACAATGAACATGAATAAAACATACTGAGCTATGAACTGAGCAGTATATTTCACTCTGTGATGTAAATAAATATATACATGAACAACAAACCTAAATACTCATTCTAAAGAAATACATAGAAAAAGAACTTAAATTGAACTGGGCCAAAGAATTTAATACTTCGTCGTTAGACCTTTTGGCAAGAGAGCAGCTGATAGCCTTTTAGGCATTGACCGCACCTGCTTTGTTGCATCATCTCCGATGTTATTCCACTCCTGTAAGAGTATTTCCTTCAGCTGGCTTTTACTTGTCATTTATCTTTCTGTGACTCATTCTTCTAGCTTATTCCAAAAGTTTTCAATTGGATTGAGGTCTGGAGATTGCGGTGGTGTATGCAGGTGTGGGATGTGGTACAGAAGCCACGATCGGACTGCTACTTGAAGTGCTTGGGGTCACTATCTTGCTGGAAATAAAAATGTCCCTGCAGTCCTAATTTCTGAGCACTATTTTCCACATGTTCTTTAAGTATACATATATAAGCATACTTATTCATGGTATCGTCTATAAAAACAAGATCACCTACATCTGCAGCTGTCATGCACCCCCACACCATTACAGTGCCTCCGCCATGTTTTACTCTGCCCACCGTATCCTTTGGTTCCCAGTCAGTGTTTGGTTTCCTCCAAATCAAGATTCTACAATCACTGCGGTATATATTGAAGTTACTTTCATCAGACCACAGAACATTATCCCAGAATTCTGCACTTTGCCACAGGTATGTTTTGGCAAATTCCTTCTTCTTTTTCTGATGTACTTTACTCATGCATGGCTTTTTCCTTGGCAACCTAGTATGATAACCAGCTCTGTTCAGCACTTTTCTTTATCAATCGACTCCTTCAGCTTGACTGTAATTTCAGGTGCTGCAATTCTTGGAGTTTTGTTCGAGCTCTGCTGTCCCTGCTATTCAGTTTTGGTGATCTTCCAGTTCTGGGTAAATTGGCAAGCATCTGCTATTGTTTGTAGCGCTGAAGCATATTAAAATGAAAGAATCACTTCTGTTTACCATTCTCCCCATCTCTGTATAGGTTTTCCGTAGTGCAAATTTATTATAATTTGTCGGTCCTCAACAATGGTTTCCTTTGCTTTGCGACCCATGCTTGCTCTTGGTAGGAAGCAACGGGGTAAACAGAAAGTTTTTGAACACCGACTCTTTCCCCATACACTTGCGAAAGAATTGCAAATGGGATGATGCGATGATTTCCGCGTGGATTATCTCGAAGCCCCAGGTTGGCAAGCCATTTTCGACAGGATTTCTACTCGGATGATGAAATACTGCACCGCTCTGAGGCGTTACTCCTGGACCTCAGTGTTGGGATGTTGCAACGTCCTGTCCTCGGGGCTGGTTATGATGTTCTGCCACTCGTAGATAGCTGCAGTCGCCGTATGAAAACCTCCTATCTCGGACGTAATACGAATGGGAAGATACGAAAGTAATTGACTAAATAAATAGAAGAATTGTTTGACTTCTTTTTAAATATTCCAATTTTAATTTCCTTCAGAAGTTAACAAACACGTCATAACACAAAATTAATACATGATTTCAAAAGCGTCGCAATTTCTTTCACATTGTGTATTTTTCCTGGCGATTCTACACTTATTGCTTTGCTTCCATCCTCTAAGGTGTCCATGTAAAGAATGAAGATAATGCTAACTTACCTGAAATTATTGAATGAGCCGTTGCTATGGCAATTCAATGATCTCTCATGGGTTCACGTCATCTTTTAGTTGCACACTTTTCATGACCATATTTAGTAATCTTCATAATCTTTTCTGTAAATAATTTTTAAATAATTTAACATTCAATCAACAATTCCTAAAAATTTAAACAAATATTGTCGTTAAAGCACATTAAGAATACGAGCATTTTCCTTTGCTTCCACCTCTTCAAATCACTATTTTAACTTCAATTGTTCTTTTTAATTTCGTTCCCTTAATATTACAATTTTTAATCATTTCCAATGACTTTTTATGAATAAATTTAAAATAACAAAATTAAAATAACAATTAAAATGTTGACAATTTTTAATGAGATTTGATCTAAGACAACTGCTTCACACAGAAGAAAGCAAATAAGCATGTTAGAAATTCAAAACACCTGTTTACCAACTATTTTCCTTGTGCTTAGCGCACTTACGAATATCTACTTTTGTCTAATTGGGACAAGGTAGCTGCGCCAAGAAACCATTCTGTCCTTTAATATAAAGATATACTGTCACTGTGCAGATATGGCACGAGAGCATGTACTAGGCAGTCTTTTGCAATTCTTCAATCGTCAGTTTAAAAAAGTGTAGTCATTCCGCCTCTGTATGTGTCAGTTTAATCAATGTATTAGACATTATTGAGAAAATAAATTAAATGGTAACTTTGAAATCGATATCTTTTAGATAGCTTCTTGACTTCTCTCAATTTTCTTCTTTCTTCTTCTTCTTCTTCTTCTTCTTCTTCTTCTTCTTCTTCTTCTTCTTCTTCTTCTTCTTCTTCTTCTCTTCTTCTTCTTCTTCTTCTTCTTCTTCTTCTTCTTCTTCTTCTTCTTCTTCTTCTTCTTCTTCTTCTTCTTCTTCTTCTTCTTCTTCTCTCTTCTTCTTCTTCTTTCTTCTCTTCTTCTTCTTTCTTCTTCTTCTTCTTCTTCTTCTTCTTCTCTTCTTCTTCTTCTTCTTCTCTTCTTCTTCTCTTCTTCTTCTTCTTCTTCTTCTTCTTCTTCTTCTTCTTCTTCTTCTTCTTCTTCTTCTTCTTCTTCTTCTTCTTCTTCTTCTTCTTCTTCTTCTTCTTCTTCTCTTCTTCTTCTTCTTCTTCTTCTTCTTCTTCTTCTTCTTCTTCTTCTTTCTTCTTCTTCTTCTTCTTCTCTTCTTCTTCTTCTTCTTCTTCTTCTTCTTCTTCTTCTTCTTCTTCTTCTTCTTCTTCTTCTTCTTCTCTTCTTCTTCTTCTTCTTCTTCTTCTTCTTCTTCTTCTTTCTTCTTCTTCTTCTTCTTCTTCTTCTTCTTCTTCTTTCTTCTTCTTCTTCTTCTTCTTCTTCTTCTTCTTCTTCTTCTTCTTCTTCTTCTTCTTCTTCTTCTTCTTCTTCTTCTTCTTCTTCTTCTTCTTCTTCTTCTTCTTCTTCTTCTTCTTTCTTCTTCTTCTTCTTCTTCTTCTTCTTCTTCTTCTTCTTCTTCTTCTTCTTCTTCTTCTTCTTCTTCTTCTTCTTCTTCTTCTTCTTCTTCTTCTCTTCTTCTTCTTCTCTTCTTCTTCTTCTTCTTCTTCTTCTTCTCTTCTTCTTCTTCTCTTCTTCTTCTTCTTCTTCTTCTTCTTCTTCTTCTTCTTCTTCACTTCATGGATTAGACTCTCGCCTGTTCCGTCTTCACAGTGTCTCCTTCCACCTTTTCCTCGGTCTCCCTACGTCCCTCTTTCCTTTAGGACTATATTGGAAAACTACTTTTGGCAGTCTTGTATCATCCATTCTTCCAACATGTTCAAACCATCTTCTTCTGTACCTATCCATT